>OY757314.1:18453513-18819003 GCA_963583905.1 Stenurella melanura
AGAGCTCTCTGAGTTTGTAGTTTTCCAACATCGCGACGCACTTTACTCTCGTCAGGATCTTTTTTGGCGTGCGCTATGGCAACAACGAGTGCTCGAGGTAGACACATATTATCTTTGTTGTTTATGACGACTATACCCCGTCGTTTACCCACACTCTTCGTCGAAATTATTATAACGACGACCTCGGCCCATTTCCTGTGGGCATTCTGACCGTGGTTACTCCCAAGCAGAAAGTCTTGGTGTTAAACACACCGCCACTATTGGACTGGTATACACCACTGATTACGTCCCAAATATCATGGTGGGAAATCTCTCCTGCAGGCCGAAAACGAATCCATCCATCGCCTCGCTTAAAATCTTTGTCACAGAAGGTAAATCCTACTTGATCTGTCAATTGTATATCCTCCGTCGCTTTTTCAATCACTTGGTTGATAGCGTTTCTCACCCATGACACAGGTTCTTCATTTCTCGGTATAGATTTAATTTTAAATTCTAGAGTCCGTCCTTGGAGATTGAATCGTTTAACTTTTTTCACAAAATCTTTTACAATAATGAATTTTTCCATTTCGAAGTGAACCAATAGAACTGACTCGTCCGATGAATGTCGAAAGACTGACTACACAGACACCTGACACTTCTATTTATTTGTTCGGTATATGATGCGAAGTAACCTAAAACAGAGACGTTCAGATAATGTATATATATTAGAAGTAACATCAAGGTTAGTCAATAATACATAACATAATAACCAAAATAAAAAAGTCTAGAGACCGCTATCAATAATCTAAGATACTATCCGATTTCATCTGGATCTTCTTTTTTTTCCAGTTGATAAACTACAAAGTATGATATATTGTTAACCTCAGCAGAAATTCTAGATTTCCACTAACCTCTTCCCCAGTTTCAACTTATATGAGTTTTAATGCAAGGGACCGCTAGCTAGCTTCTCCAGTAATACTGATTACACCCTTCCCCTTAACTTAAAGATATATTTAAAACTTTTATGAACAAGAAATAACTTTAAATATCATTTATAAATTGTATTCATAAATTACTCCTATCAATCACCACGTAAAAGTGGAGAAAATAGTATCAATCTGATTTTAAAAATGTACACAAAAATTCTAGAAAATATCTCTAGGACGGCGGACCATGATGTAGTGATTCCGTAGATAGGAGAGTCAAATTAAATTTTCACTTTCGGACTAATTCCTCAATCGATGATTTTTGTTAAAGCGTGTTCAGAAAGGTGTGGAGAACAGAATATCAAAATGCCAACGCGAGAAATTGTGTGGAATTTTTTTATTAAACAATGGGCTTGTTACCGATAATTTCCTCTTCGTTAATTTATTATATAGATAAGCTCTTAAAATTTCATCTTCATAAGTACATCCAATCCTTAGATATTCAATGTTAAAGATTGGGTTTCAGTATAAAGCACTTCGCCGACTCGTGACGTCATTCTACATAAACACTACAGGCACCACGGCGAAAGAGTTTGAGTTTGCTACAGTACCTAGTCAGTAATCCATTATAATCTGTCAAACTTTAATGTCATAAAATGAATTAATCTGACGTTTGAAGTAAAAAAGTGTTTGCTTCTAATTTACCATGATTATTATCATTTGCACTATTTATTTTTATAGCTCGCAATATTATCAGTAGATAATGGTTTCGTCAAGGCAGATTCTGGAAATTTACCAGAAGTAGACGTGTTTATGGTGTTTGACTATTTTAATAAAAATAAAGTCTTTATACGTGCAGAAATGCGAGGAAAAAATTACTTAGGTAAAATATTACTTTTAGAGGAATCCTAAATAGATGGTACATATCTGCCTAAATTTTATTTATATTAAAAAAGAGTATATCTAAACCTAATAATTTTAATATGTCAAATTTGTTAACCTCAAAGTCAAAAATTAAGGAATTTCGACTGTCACCCGATCAGCTTATGCAAAGTGGCGTCACGCGAAGCTCCGCTCCGTTCTCGCGCGATTCAACTTTGGCAATTTATTTATTTATGGGCTTAAACGTTCGAATAAAACCCTAAAATATTTGTCAATTGTCTTAAAAAGTGTTCTAGTTACGATTTCTACAGTTTAGGTGCAAAAATACGATATGTCATGAATAACTTTTTAAATTGAATTTGTATGAAAAAACTAACAGCACCGTTGGAAAGAACAGAAAATTTTACGGAAGAAACATACATGACATGTACTTTTCGAATTAAAGTTGAGCAAGCAGTAATTTGTTAACTAATGCTCCAAGTCGCGCTACGTCGGCCGTCCGCTCAAGTTGGCATAGGCTTGCGAGAGCGCGCTGTACATAAGTGGTTATAATTTTTGATTGCCAAAGGCAAATGATACAATACTAATTGGACGTCAAAAAGTAACGTTTTCTTGAAGTATTACGTGTATTGCAATAATTTTTGAGTACTTTAATTATTGCACATATCACTTTAAAGTGGAGCATTGCATGAATTCTTGATTATTTCATAAAATTCTTCGAAATCTGAATATATTGAAAAAAAAACAAAAATAAATACTTGAATAGCATGTTTAAATGGATTATCTAAAATACGTCTTCAGTCAAAACAATTAGAAAAATTTTATTCACAAAATCCAGACCTTCAATGTTTGTCAATTTTCGAAAAAAGAGAAACAGTTTTCCGCTGTATCTAACTTTGATCGTTAATATTAAAGTTTTGAAAAGTTATATCGGCACTTTATAGGTGATCAAATTAAAGCTGAAGATATGTATCATAAGTAACAATGATTATTTTGCGATAATTATACGTTTCCATGCTTGTTTTTTTTTTTAACAAGACGATTTTTTGATATTGCAACGAATAAACTGGAAAAGTGTGAACAAAGTTAAATAATTTTAAATATTTTTTTTTCTTGATAATCCCACCTTCTGGAGATGGAAGCTTAGGTATCATCCTTCAAAACTGCACCTCGGTTTTTATTTTTGTTGTACTGTTTTTAATGAAGTAAACATTAAAACAAAAATAGATTGTAAAACGTTGAAAATTGCGTGGTTTCCAGTATTGTGACGACCGTAACAAAATGTTTTAATGTAAATTGACTAGTTACGTGACTGTACGCTGTGTACTTCTTTAGCAAAAGTGAATCATCAGTTTTCTGTAAGCAGCTTTTTTTTTAAAGAAAAGTATTCAAAAATATGTTATCTACATATATATCGCAAAAATTGTTATTTTTTTTAAATAAATGCATCAATAAATTCATAACTTTTTGCGATAAAGCTACTTCAAATACACGTTATTGTAGGTAATCTTATTTTATCTGATCTTAGATTTTTAGATGACATATTGAAAAACTTCATAAAAATATCGTTTTTTTTTGTCGGTCAATTTTGCAAATCTACTGTATTTGAGTGGGACATTCTGTATACGCCATTTTGAATTTCACAAATCTACCAGATTCGTATTCAGCATACCCAAAAACATTTAGAAATAAATTTTAATAATTTTCCATCAATTCATATTTGAGATATTTAATTTCACAACTAATTTTGCAGTTATTTGCCACTAATAAAAAAAACGCGCAATTTCCATTAAATTCGGGTGGTGGCAATTTTGTTGACACTGTTTGGAGGATATTCCAATAGGTTTCATAAAAAAAATATGGATCGAGGAATTATTCCGAAGTTCGGGTACTTTTTTGTCTAATTTGACTCCCCTAAGAGGTTCACCACTCATTTTTAAAAATAAAATCAAATAGCAACTTTGATATAGAAAATCATAAAGATAAAGATACTGCTAAACGATAGACGGGTCTCGCTCAGGTAACATATAATAGAAATGTATAAATTAATTAATAAATTTTGTAAAATGAGTTATGTCGACTTTCTTCATAAATTTTAATCTGATCTATTTAGTAATAGGTACTTATTTTTCCAAATGTATTCGCTACAAAGGACCAAACGAAACGAAAAATGTTCACGTAAAGAGTTTTGTGAAACACCCGTTAGTGTACCTAACAACTAGGCAGCACCATACAGATGATGTTATATTTTTGTATCTCTATACTCAAAACTGATCTTATTAAACATAACGAACCCATAGCTCTTTACTACTAATGAAAAATTAAATGCATTTCCTCGAATTAAATTTAACGCGATGTGGATTAATTATAACTTATATATGCGAATGCTTTTATATGTATACCTAAGTGGTTTTAAAATCTATTTTTCAGACGTAAAAATGTTTTTTTCTTAAATATGTTTCTGGGCGACGTTAAATATTGTATATTATATGCAATCCGAGTATCCTTTCATAAATATGTGTAGTCTGAATTGCCTTTCGCATAAGGTTGATTAACTTTAAATAGTAAAAGTGTTGTAACTTAGGTAGCAATAAACTATATTGTAGAACATTATAAGATGCAGTTTTAATATTCGTATAATGCATTTATTAATGTGCAAATAACCAAATAGGATTTGTTAGCTGTTAATACATTTTCCACACTCAATACATCCAAAGTAGGTGTGTATCAAACTCCTACTCCTCCGCTTTGTTTTAAGAAAAATATTAAAACTACAATGCTTTCTAAAATGTTTTGTAGTGTTTAAATTTAAAAATCATTAAAATTTCGTTCGAAAAGCGATTAATTTGAAACAATAGATTCACAGCAGTCAAGATAACCTATAATTATAGTGTCTTATTGAGTAATCTACTAAAAGTAATAATAACTGTTAATATACAATTTAGGTCAGCACTTCACGGACATTTATTTTATTTAATAAGCTTCCCCTATAACATTTAAACAATTACTTAAGTCGTCTTTACAGGAAAATGTATGATTAATTAGTTAAAGTAAAAATGTATATTATATATTTACTTACACACATCTATCCTAGAAAACAGTCAACTAGTGAACTGCGAACACTGAAGTTATTTCAAATATACTGAATTCTCTAAAATTAACAAAGTTGCTCCGTACGACTAGAAAGAAATTCGTAGACTAATAGGGTTGATGGCTTGTTTCTAGTATATGTTATTTCATCGCCTGTGGTAGGGGGAGTATCCAGCTCCGGCAAAAAATAATATGACGTAATACAAGTCGCATCGCTAACTACATCACATTATTTCATTGACCGCGGTGAGGGGTGTCCAGTTCCGCCGCGCCGGGAAACTAGTATCTCGGCGGAACTGGACACCTCTCACCGCGGTCAATGAAATAATGTGATGTAGTTAGCGATGCGACTTGTATTACGTCATATTATTTTTTGCCGGAGCTGGATACTCCCCCTACCACAGGCGATGAAATAACATATACTAGAAACAAGCCATCAACCCTATTAGTCTACGAATTTCTTTCTAGTCGTACGGAGCAACTTTGTTAATTTTAGAGAATTCAGTATATTTGAAATAACTTCAGTGTTCGCAGTTCACTAGTTGACTGTTTTCTAGGATAGATGTGTGTAAGTAAATATATAATATACATTTTTACTTTAACTAATTAATCATACATTTTCCTGTAAAGACGACTTAAGTAATTGTTTAAATGTTATAGGGGAAGCTTATTAAATAAAATAAATGTCCGTGAAGTGCTGACCTAAATTGTATATTAACAGTTATTATTACTTTTAGTAGATTACTCAATAAGACACTATAATTATAGGTTATCTTGACTGCTGTGAATCTATTGTTTCAAATTAATCGCTTTTCGAACGAAATTTTAATGATTTTTAAATTTAAACACTACAAAACATTTTAGAAAGCATTGTAGTTTTAATATTTTTCTTAAAACAAAGCGGAGGAGTAGGAGTTTGATACACACCTACTTTGGATGTATTGAGTGTGGAAAATGTATTAACAGCTAACAAATCCTATTTGGTTATTTGCACATTAATAAATGCATTATACGAATATTAAAACTGCATCTTATAATGTTCTACAATATAGTTTATTGCTACCTAAGTTACAACACTTTTACTATTTAAAGTTAATCAACCTTATGCGAAAGGCAATTCAGACTACACATATTTATGAAAGGATACTCGGATTGCATATAATATACAATATTTAACGTCGCCCAGAAACATATTTAAGAAAAAAACATTTTTACGTCTGAAAAATAGATTTTAAAACCACTTAGGTATACATATAAAAGCATTCGCATATATAAGTTATAATTAATCCACATCGCGTTAAATTTAATTCGAGGAAATGCATTTAATTTTTCATTAGTAGTAAAGAGCTATGGGTTCGTTATGTTTAATAAGATCAGTTTTGAGTATAGAGATACAAAAATATAACATCATCTGTATGGTGCTGCCTAGTTGTTAGGTACACTAACGGGTGTTTCACAAAACTCTTTACGTGAACATTTTTCGTTTCGTTTGGTCCTTTGTAGCGAATACATTTGGAAAAATAAGTACCTATTACTAAATAGATCAGATTAAAATTTATGAAGAAAGTCGACATAACTCATTTTACAAAATTTATTAATTAATTTATACATTTCTATTATATGTTACCTGAGCGAGACCCGTCTATCGTTTAGCAGTATCTTTATCTTTATGATTTTCTATATCAAAGTTGCTATTTGATTTTATTTTTAAAAATGAGTGGTGAACCTCTTAGGGGAGTCAAATTAGACAAAAAAGTACCCGAACTTCGGAATAATTCCTCGATCCATATTTTTTTTATGAAACCTATTGGAATATCCTCCAAACAGTGTCAACAAAATTGCCACCACCCGAATTTAATGGAAATTGCGCGTTTTTTTTATTAGTGGCAAATAACTGCAAAATTAGTTGTGAAATTAAATATCTCAAATATGAATTGATGGAAAATTATTAAAATTTATTTCTAAATGTTTTTGGGTATGCTGAATACGAATCTGGTGTTAGATTTGTGAAATTCAAAATGGCGTATACAGAATGTCCCACTCAAATACAGTAGATTTGCAAAATTGACCGACAAAAAAAAACGATATTTTTATGAAGTTTTTCAATATGTCATCTAAAAATCTAAGATCAGATAAAATAAGATTACCTACAATAACGTGTATTTGAAGTAGCTTTATCGCAAAAAGTTATGAATTTATTGATGCATTTATTTAAAAAAAATAACAATTTTTGCGATATATATGTAGATAACATATTTTTGAATACTTTTCTTTAAAAAAAAAGCTGCTTACAGAAAACTGATGATTCACTTTTGCTAAAGAAGTACACAGCGTACAGTCACGTAACTAGTCAATTTACATTAAAACATTTTGTTACGGTCGTCACAATACTGGAAACCACGCAATTTTCAACGTTTTACAATCTATTTTTGTTTTAATGTTTACTTCATTAAAAACAGTACAACAAAAATAAAAACCGAGGTGCAGTTTTGAAGGATGATACCTAAGCTTCCATCTCCAGAAGGTGGGATTATCAAGAAAAAAAAATATTTAAAATTATTTAACTTTGTTCACACTTTTCCAGTTTATTCGTTGCAATATCAAAAAATCGTCTTGTTAAAAAAAAAAACAAGCATGGAAACGTATAATTATCGCAAAATAATCATTGTTACTTATGATACATATCTTCAGCTTTAATTTGATCACCTATAAAGTGCCGATATAACTTTTCAAAACTTTAATATTAACGATCAAAGTTAGATACAGCGGAAAACTGTTTCTCTTTTTTCGAAAATTGACAAACATTGAAGGTCTGGATTTTGTGAATAAAATTTTTCTAATTGTTTTGACTGAAGACGTATTTTAGATAATCCATTTAAACATGCTATTCAAGTATTTATTTTTGTTTTTTTTTCAATATATTCAGATTTCGAAGAATTTTATGAAATAATCAAGAATTCATGCAATGCTCCACTTTAAAGTGATATGTGCAATAATTAAAGTACTCAAAAATTATTGCAATACACGTAATACTTCAAGAAAACGTTACTTTTTGACGTCCAATTAGTATTGTATCATTTGCCTTTGGCAATCAAAAATTATAACCACTTATGTACAGCGCGCTCTCGCAAGCCTATGCCAACTTGAGCGGACGGCCGACGTAGCGCGACTTGGAGCATTAGTTAACAAATTACTGCTTGCTCAACTTTAATTCGAAAAGTACATGTCATGTATGTTTCTTCCGTAAAATTTTCTGTTCTTTCCAACGGTGCTGTTAGTTTTTTCATACAAATTCAATTTAAAAAGTTATTCATGACATATCGTATTTTTGCACCTAAACTGTAGAAATCGTAACTAGAACACTTTTTAAGACAATTGACAAATATTTTAGGGTTTTATTCGAACGTTTAAGCCCATAAATAAATAAATTGCCAAAGTTGAATCGCGCGAGAACGGAGCGGAGCTTCGCGTGACGCCACTTTGCATAAGCTGATCGGGTGACAGTCGAAATTCCTTAATTTTTGACTTTGAGGTTAACAAATTTGACATATTAAAATTATTAGGTTTAGATATACTCTTTTTTAATATAAATAAAATTTAGGCAGATATGTACCATCTATTTAGGATTCCTCTAAAAGTAATATTTTACCTAAGTAATTTTTTCCTCGCATTTCTGCACGTATAAAGACTTTATTTTTATTAAAATAGTCAAACACCATAAACACGTCTACTTCTGGTAAATTTCCAGAATCTGCCTTGACGAAACCATTATCTACTGATAATATTGCGAGCTATAAAAATAAATAGTGCAAATGATAATAATCATGTAAATTAGAAGCAAACACTTTTTTACTTCAAACGTCAGATTAATTCATTTTATGACATTAAAGTTTGACAGATTATAATGGATTACTGACTAGGTACTGTAGCAAACTCAAACTCTTTCGCCGTGGTGCCTGTAGTGTTTATGTAGAATGACGTCACGAGTCGGCGAAGTGCTTTATACTGAAACCCAATCTTTAACATTGAATATCTAAGGATTGGATGTACTTATGAAGATGAAATTTTAAGAGCTTATCTATATAATAAATTAACGAAGAGGAAATTATCGGTAACAAGCCCATTGTTTAATAAAAAAATTCCACACAATTTCTCGCGTTGGCATTTTGATATTCTGTTCTCCACACCTTTCTGAACACGCTTTAACAAAAATCATCGATTGAGGAATTAGTCCGAAAGTGAAAATTTAATTTGACTCTCCTATCTACGGAATCACTACATCATGGTCCGCCGTCCTAGAGATATTTTCTAGAATTTTTGTGTACATTTTTAAAATCAGATTGATACTATTTTCTCCACTTTTACGTGGTGATTGATAGGAGTAATTTATGAATACAATTTATAAATGATATTTAAAGTTATTTCTTGTTCATAAAAGTTTTAAATATATCTTTAAGTTAAGGGGAAGGGTGTAATCAGTATTACTGGAGAAGCTAGCTAGCGGTCCCTTGCATTAAAACTCATATAAGTTGAAACTGGGGAAGAGGTTAGTGGAAATCTAGAATTTCTGCTGAGGTTAACAATATATCATACTTTGTAGTTTATCAACTGGAAAAAAAAGAAGATCCAGATGAAATCGGATAGTATCTTAGATTATTGATAGCGGTCTCTAGACTTTTTTATTTTGGTTATTATGTTATGTATTATTGACTAACCTTGATGTTACTTCTAATATATATACATTATCTGAACGTCTCTGTTTTAGGTTACTTCGCATCATATACCGAACAAATAAATAGAAGTGTCAGGTGTCTGTGTAGTCAGTCTTTCGACATTCATCGGACGAGTCAGTTCTATTGGTTCACTTCGAAATGGAAAAATTCATTATTGTAAAAGATTTTGTGAAAAAAGTTAAACGATTCAATCTCCAAGGACGGACTCTAGAATTTAAAATTAAATCTATACCGAGAAATGAAGAACCTGTGTCATGGGTGAGAAACGCTATCAACCAAGTGATTGAAAAAGCGACGGAGGATATACAATTGACAGATCAAGTAGGATTTACCTTCTGTGACAAAGATTTTAAGCGAGGCGATGGATGGATTCGTTTTCGGCCTGCAGGAGAGATTTCCCACCATGATATTTGGGACGTAATCAGTGGTGTATACCAGTCCAATAGTGGCGGTGTGTTTAACACCAAGACTTTCTGCTTGGGAGTAACCACGGTCAGAATGCCCACAGGAAATGGCCGAGGTCGTCGTTATAATAATTTCGACGAAGAGTGTGGTAAACGACGGGGTATAGTCGTCATAAACAACAAAGATAATATGTGTCTACCTCGAGCACTCGTTGTTGCCATAGCGCACGCCAAAAAAGATCCTGACGAGAGTAAAGTGCGTCGCGATGTTGGAAAACTACAAACTCAGAGAGCTCTTCAATTATGTGCTGATTCAGGTGTTGTTATCCCCGGAGAAGGATCTGGCATCCCAGAACTAAATCAATTTCAGAGACACTTACAAAATTTCAAAATTGTAGTTTACAAGTATGGTACTAATGGACGCGACATCATCTTCAAAGGTCCGCATGAAGGCCCCTCACTGAATCTGCTTCATCACAATGGACATTATAACGTGATAAACTCTTTAACGGCAGCTTTTTGTTGTACTTATTATTGCGAGGAATGCCATATTCCATATAGAGTTAAGAACAAACACAGATGTGGGGGAACTTGTCAATGTTGTCAAAAGTCCCCTGCCTGCCTGCAGACGTTAAAAATCAAATGTGACGTTTGTAAAAGATCGTTCCGAGGACAGGACTGCTATGATAATCACAGAAAGCCTGGATCTCTAGGCAAAAGTACCGTCTGTAGCCAGATTAAGCTTTGTAATGACTGTCTAAAAACTGTACAAACAGGGCGACAACATACATGTGGGGAAATATATTGTAAAATATGTAGCGCACATGTACCCTCTGATCATATGTGTTACATGTCGCCCGATACTGGAAAACCAAAGACAAATGATATCCTCTTCATTTTCTACGACTTGGAGACAAGACAAGAGAAGGTATTAAAGAACGGTGATCATCAACATGAACCAAATCTATGTGTACTAGCAAAGAGATGCGACGCATGTATTAGCGAAAATAAACTATACCTTTGTCAGAAATGTGGTTATAGAGTGATTGTATATAGGGACTCAGTAATAGCAGATTTTATGAAACACTTGCTTGAAATAAGAAAAAAATTCAAGCACATTGTGGTTATCGCTCATAATGGGCAAGCGTTCGACCACCACTTTATTTTGAATTATATTTTAACAACAACCGACCTGAAGCCAAACCTCATTATGCGAGGGACTAAAATTGTTATGATGGAGCTAGAAAATGTTAAATTTTTAGATTCTCTAAACTACTTCCCAATGGCTCTTTCTAAGCTACCTAAAGCGTTCGACCTGCAGGAGCTTAAAAAGGGGTACTTTCCACACTTATTTAATACGGAGGAAAATAAAAATTACGTCGGCCCCTTGCCAGATGTGGAATATTACAGCCCTGATACTATGAGAGAAGACGAACGTAAAAAATTTCTCTTGTGGTATGCGGAGCACAAAGAAGACCAATTCGATATACAGCATGAATTAGTAGAGTACTGCGTGTCGGACGTCAATATCTTGACACAAGCCTGTTTGAAATTTAGAGAGCAGATGCTTTCAACATCTAATGTCTGCCCATTTACCGAGGCCTGTACCATTGCATCTTGCTGTAACAAAGTGTTCAGACGAAATTTCCTCCAGGCAAATACTATCGGCATCATCCCTAAAGGCGGGTACAGGTGGAAAGATAATCAATCAAAAATAGCCATCGAATGGTTGATATGGGAGGAGAAACAAAGGCACATAAATATTCTTCACGCCGCCAAACAGCGAGAGGCCGTGGTACACGGGGTTAAAGTTGATGGATTCTGCTCTGAAACCAACCAGGTCTTCGAACTCCATGGTTGTTACTTCCATGGATGTCCGGTCTGTTTTAAATTTAACAGAAGTGACCCCTTAGATGACAACCCCCGAGAAACTTTGAATTTACGGCACGAATGTACGATTGCTAAAACAGAGCGCCTCAGAGATCTGGGGTATGAGGTTATAGAGATGTGGGAATGTCAGTTTAGAAGATTATCCAAATCTTGTCTGGAAATAGAGGAATACACAAAAAATCATCCACTACTTACCATTATGCCTCTAAATCCCAGGGATGCTTTTTACGGAGGAAGAACTGGCAACACTAGAACTTATTACAAATGTCAGCTAGAGCAGAAAGTCATGTACGTAGACGTGTGCAGTTTATACCCATGGGTGTGTAAATATGGTAAATTTCCAATCGGCCATCCCAAAATTTACGTGGGAAAGGAATGCGACCAATTAATTTTAGAGGAAACAAATGGTTTGATCAAATGTAAAATTTTACCACCTACAAACTTGTACCACCCCGTACTTCCATCAAAAATGAATAATAAACTCATGTTTCTTTTATGTCGCAGGTGCGGAGAACAAACGAACCAAAACGACTGCACGCACAATGCCGAAGAGAGAGCTTTACACGGTACATGGGTTATCGATGAGGTGATGAAGGCCGTAACAATGGGTTATATGATAATACAGATTCACGAAGTATGGAGTTATGAAATCGATCAATTTGATAGAACAAACAACATGGGCGGCCCTTTTCGAAGTATGATGGATACATTCATCAAAATCAAGCAACAGGCTTCCGGTTGGCCAAAGAATTGCCACAATAAGAATGAACAAGATAAATACATTGAGCGATTTTTAGAACGAGAAAATATTAAACTAGAGTATGCAGAAATTCTAAACAATCCAGGCCTGCGCTCTCTGGCCAAGCTTATTCTTAATTCGTTTTGGGGTAAGTTTGGCCAAAGAGAGAATCAACCAAAAACGAAAATCATCAGGGATCCGTGCGAACTATTCGCCATGTACTCCAATCCTGGAATATATGTTAACGCTGTGCTACCTATAGACGAGAATGCGGTAGTTGTCAACTGGACGTGTAGAGAGGAGGCCTACAACCCTCTTAGTACTGTAAATGTGGTGATCGCTGCGTACGTTACAGCTCAGGCTCGACTCAAATTGTACAGTTACCTCGAAAAGCTTGGTGATAAAGTGCTCTATTTTGATACAGACAGTGTCATATATGTGTCCAGTCCTGGAGAATTTGATATTCCTACCGGAGAGGCTGTCGGTGATATGACCGATGAACTCGAGGGATATGGACCTGGTAGTTATATCACGGAATTTGTAAGTGGAGGCCCCAAAAATTACGCTTATAAGGTGTTTTCTACGGATGATAACGAAGAAAAAGTTGTATGTAAGGTGAAAGGGATTTCCCTTAATTATGCAGCTTCGCGTTTAATAAATTTTCAGAGCATAAAAGACATGATTATCAAAAGCCCTGACCCCGTGTACATAGTGTCTAAAAATATATGCAGAACTAAAGAGCACGAGGTAGTAACGAGGACAGAAACCAAAATATACAAACCAAACTCTACCAAAAGAAAATTCTTTAAAGATCATAGTTCTGTTCCTTACGGTTATAAAAAATTCAAAATGTAACTCTTATAGAAAAAATCTCTACTTATAAGAATTTTTTATTGTTATTACACAGACAATTTAAAAATTGTAGTACCTATATTACCTATTGTAGTATCTTTATTGTTGTATACCTGTATTCTGAATATGTTGTCAAAACTATAATTCATGTATTTTGTGTTACCTCTGTATAGGATTCCAGTTCCGCTGTGGTTGTAAAAAATAAGCATATAAAATTTGTCATTGAATATAATTTTAAACTGTAATAGGTAGGTAGGTATGACTTGACTGTAAATGTTTCTGTATATATTGTATTATCTACATTTTGTTCTTACAAGAGCGCCCGTAAAATGTTTCTGTTAAACATATAAGAATTCTTAGTATATTGTAAAAATCTGATTTTTGACTGTAATAGCATAAAATATATTGTACGCTTGCAATCTCTTTCTGTAAAGTATTTCTATAAGTTTCAATCAGGGATAGGATTTTAGAATGTCAAACTTGTATCAAATGAGGATAAAATGATTATGTAATAAATAGGTAATTAGATTTTAACTAGATATGCATGTATTTATGAATTTGTATTGTGTTGTTGCTGTATAAAATAAAATTGCAATAAAAATATAGTATTTCATTTAATACTTAAATATAAATAACCCCTATTTATTAAAGTCTATAATACATACCTGTATTAGTAAGCATTTCTTTTTGCAAGAAATGAAGTATTCCGAGCTATCTGAATCCGTAGACCAGTTATAATTTACACCATTACTATAAGTATGTTTGTCATTAATTGGTTGTCATCTCGCTGAGATGGCGTAAAAGGTTGACGATACGGCTTGTGCGACGAGTCTCTACATGGGACCAGTATCGACCCTAGTGTCTATTAGACTTCCCTACAAAAGAAGCTGTCACTACAAAGGGGTCAGATATATCAGCATTAGCATCCCAATTGTCGACCATCCGATTAGATAAACAGAATACTATTTTCGCTATAAAAATAAAATTAAACGATTTTTCTTATAAAGTAAAGTATAGAGGGCTATAATTAATATGTAGACACCGCTTCCCACTATCTCGATCCTCATTCGTTAAATTATATATTAGCATACATTAATTCCACAAGTCCTCACGCACTGTTGTCTAGATTGAGCGAAGGTTAATGACCGCGAAGGTCAACGGCCCCGCAAGCGCCGGCGGTAAATCCTTTGATGTAAGCCGACAAAAGACGCCGCCTTTGAGATATGCCGACAAAAGTTCCCACGGTCTTTAAAATTTTCCCAGTCCCAAGTGACTCCTTACCTACTCACGAGAAAAATTTCATATCCACAAACTTAAATAACAAAAAAAAAATGAATTTATATTATGATACACTGTATACGTCTATACAAAATAAATATAAAGCATTTTAATTTTCCTTGCATAGCCTACTTTATTTCATATATTCATATATAATATGTATACAAGAACAACAAAAAAATGGTGGATATAACATAACCTAACGTTGAAATATGAACCGTATCGAAACCAGTTAGGGCATAGTTAGAGTGATGTGCATAAACAAAGAAACATACAAACAAATGTACGGATCAAATAAGGCATACCTTTTTCTTTTCTGATAGGAAATTAAAAAAGACTTTTTAAGATATTCATCATTTATTTATTGCTCTTCATATTTAAGGATGAATTTCAAATTAAAACAAAATCATAAAATACCAAATAACTTTCAGTATACATTTTGAACTCTTTAGAAACGAAAATATAACATACTCATCAAGAGAATCAGTACACTTGAACTCAATCCCAGTTGTTCTACGGTAGTAGCAAACATTAAGGAATTAACGTAGTAGTCACCAAGTGGGAGGTAATAAATATGCTTTATCAATGCTGCTAGAGCACATCTGTGATTTACATGCAATATGAGAAATAATTGAAACAAAAAAAAAAACATTTAATTTAAGTATACCTACTTAACCGATTATAACCTTACTAAAATATTTGTTTGTTTATACATTTCTAACAACTTGGTTGTTTTAATAAAGTTAAATTGAACTACATCTATGCACTTAAACAAAATTTTAGCCATTTATGTCCCTACTAAAAAAATAATAAATAATGAAAATGAAGTAGGTACCTAATGAATTTCGAAACTTTTCTTAAATTATTATAATCGTCTTCTGTGGCAGTATTTAATAGTTGATTACAGACTTGTAAGTTAATTTATGATAGTCTTACCTGAATCTGACAGACTTGAAAATTGATGGTATACCCATATAATGTTCATTTAACTTGTTTTTCAAAGGATCTGAAAACATCTCACCACCGAAATGCAAGCTGCACACCTTGCACATATACGAGTGGGGGATTTTATTATATTTCCACGACCATAATTTTTTGCCCAGCTAAACATCTAATAAAAAAATATAATTAGGTATACTTATGCTTTTATTTAATTATTAATTTCTTTTTACCTCTCATATTATCCTTAGCGAACCTGAACAATATAATATTCGTTACTTTAGAAATTCACCCAATTGAAAAACACTATTATAAACGTATAAAAACAATTCTACATAGAAAAATATTATGAAAAATGTTGAAATTATGAAATTTCTCAGAGCCTAATCACGACGGTCGACGTTCAAGCAAATACTGATTGATATGATGCGCAGATCATTTCTAAATCGGTACCTGCCCAGAGTGGAGGAGAGAGAGACAGAAAATTAAGCCATAAAACGTCATAAGTGAAAACTCTGTATTTAAATCTACTCTGTGACTAGAGTATGTCCGTTTAAATCTGGGACACCCTGTATATGGATGTTATGATAGTTTATTATTGAGATTAATTCCCAGATCTTTTACATGATTAGTCTCGTGCATAACTTTAATATTATTTTGTAAGGATAACTATAAGGCGAGCTCATTCTTGCAAATGTAATCTTATAGCAGTTATTCACCTTTAAATGTAGGACATTTTCATGTCACCAATGGGACAAACCATCCAAATCACTTTGCAACAATTCAGCATTAGAAAGATTTTTAATTAACATGAACCCTTTCAAATCATCCGCAAACATTAGGAAGTTAACATTTTCCATCACTGAAGCGAAATATCGTTCACATATAGATTAAATAATAGAGGACCAATGTGAGATCCTTGAGGAACTCCTGATGTTACTTTAACCGATGATGATAGAAAACTACCATATTTTACATATTATTACCGACCATTAAGATAACTGCTAATCCATGATTAAAAAAACTATTGTGAAAATATGAGTCCTGGGTCCTAGAAATCTTGAATAAAATTTTAAGATCAAAAAGTGTTCAACATATTTTATCTCAACAACCTAATTTCAATTAACTGTGTAAACATGGATGAAAAAGAGATGTCTGATATATCAAATCAACTTTTTAACTATTTAAGGAGGTTGAGGAGTTAGACGAAAATAATGAAAAAAATCTGAAATAAAGTTTTTTTAATAGATTTTTATCACACAATTTTCTGTACAAAATTACACTACTAGTAGTGTGTTTTATTTAGTTATTCGTGCAAAACGATTAACTACCACAGTGTAACGGCTCCTTCAATCCATTTTCTGGTACATTCTAATTTATAGCAAATAACCAAATAATGTCAACATTGCAGTTTCGAAATATATCTATGTAAGGCATTGATGTCTTACGCATATTTTAATATTGTTTGCAATTTAATTAGGAGACTTTTAATAAATAAAAATAATTATTAAACATTTGTAAACTGATTTTTCAATAATTTAATGATTTAATTTTTACTGCTTCTCATTTTTTTTAAATTATTTACTTTAACAAATTTGTAAAATACAGAAATATTTACATAAATTAATAAGTTTGGACGAAACATCCAAAAGTTAGTTCTTTATGTAAAATAATTAAATCTACTTAAATAATTAATTAATAATAAAACATGATTTATTTATACCTTTATGACAATAATTATTGGTATCATCGACTTATAACCTTTTGTAATAATTTATTGTGGAAAAGTTCCGATTTAGAATTCGACTTACTTTTGGTTGGGACTGTAACGCCTCAACCTCCTTAAGGTCCCTCTAAGGTGAAAATTCAAAATAAATTTCCGAAAGACTGAATTGCAAGTTAGCATTATGGAAAAAAAATGGGAGAAATCTCCTTATCACATACTGTTTTTGCTTATTGTTTTTGTGATAATATTCTTCAAATATAAAAATAGAGTTCTCTATACTCTGTACACTCCCTGTTACCGTAGTGTCATCAAAGCGTAGTTTTTCTTCCTTGAAATGGTTAAAAACGTGGCTTCAGTCTACAGTGACCCAAGAGCGCCTGGTAGGATTAGCGCTGCTTCACATCCACAGAAAAATTCCTATTGACGTATTCAAAGTAATAGATATATTTGCAAAGCAAAAGAAATGAAACCGAGTTTATTATTTAGTTAATTTGATTTTATGGATTTAGTTTAATAAATATATAGTCCATATTTGTTGAAAATTCGAAACACGTACTTTATAGGTAGTGAATTTTTACTTGTTTGAATGTGAGTAGAGTTTAGGGTGTTAATATAGCACATATTACTATGTAGTGAGTTAATAAAATTATAAAAACCTAAACATTTTCCATTGTTTGTGTCCCATATTTTTCACCTTTTTGCAGTTTCTGAGGGGGTCATTACCTCCCTCCCCCCTCCCCTAGGACAACGCATTAGTTATAGTAGGCATTTCCGACTGTGAATACCTATTTTAACAATAAAAAATAGAAACATTTCAAACAATATTGGTTGTGGACTTATCTCATCGGCATCACATAGAATTGCATTGTGCCATATTCAAGCGAACTGTTAATTTGACTAACAAATTAGAATTTCGCAGTCGGTCTCTGAACAGAACAGAAATAAATGTTAAACGGGCCTATTAATTAGGTAACCTGCAAAATCATTTATTAATATTAATCCTATTAACAAAATACGAAATTCATGCTTTTCTTTAAATGTGCCACTTCAGGCAATGTTTCGACCAGCCTCTACCGCTTCGTTTATGCCTGTTACAGACTTCACATACTTTTCATTGCTTGAATAACTTACTTCAATAAAAGTTTATATCTCCTTTTTCTCAGGTTTTTATTACCACCATATTTATTCTAGACGACGAACCTCAAATGTATAACCTGTCCCTAATCCTGTAAAAATAGGTAAAGGCCACAACAGGCAATTTCTACCAAAAACTTCTAGGAAATTTCTCTTCAATCCTAAGTTATATGTCACATTTCCTTCTACGAATCTCGGTTGTCTCATTCTTTCCAGCACAGTTTGATTACGCAACAATAAGTCTGAATTGAATAAACAGAAGATTAGTCCTATCATTCCAAAAACTAAAGATAGTATCAAACTAAAAAAAAAGAAAATTATATTTATATAGTAACATTTTAAACTCATCCAAACCCTACAACAACAGGAATAAAATGCTCTTTACTTCCTGCGCCACTGTATATATGTTTATATATTGTTGATGCAAAGTATACGCAATATACAACACAGTAGAATGTTGTTAAGTAGAAACATTTGAAGTTTGAATACCCAATGCAGTTGTTAACCCACGGACAGTGATGATCCATTTTCAAGACGCATGTGTTACAAACGGAACAGTGATGGGCTCGGTCAGGCTTTATTTGCTGACACGCATTACAGTACCTAGAATAAAAACAGAACCGAACTAATTACAATTTTCCAATTTCGTATAGAGCCATGCGTAAATTATATTATCGCGTACTGGGGATGTTCACAATAACATTAAATCATGGTGAAACATAAAAATTTCAAAGAAAATCTACATACTGAATTATGTGTTCTTTCTTAAAGGCTTTTCACAACAAACTAGAAAGAAATATCTGCATTCATTTGCTACGTATGCTGATGACACTTACATCTGCTTGGTAATAATAATGGCGTCAGAATACTTAAAAATGATTACATAAGTCAAAACATGGAAATAAATGACAGTATTAAATAAAAACTGATAAACATACCAACATATAGGAGACAGGAATAAAATGTAATAAAAAACTGTTATGTAAGCAACCCAGCGTACAATGTTGACGACGGACATCCCCGAGCAGACTCGACTAATGCCTTCATGATGAACCTAGTAGAAGACGACAGCCATTCTGGCGTGAATTCTCGCACCGTCCGGTTGTTCCAAATATTGTTGTAAAACTTTGTAAATCAATAAATATTTTTGTAGAGTGTTTTAGTAAAAGTGTTCAATTATTTTTAAAAAGACTTTGTCTACATCGACAAACCTAACTGGCGCAGTCGTGCGGATCGGTGAAAAAGACTTTACATCGCGAATCGTCTTTTTTTGTGTCAACAATTAATCACCGAAAAGTCTTAGGCGAATTGAGTACCCTAAGTGAAGAACCAACGACCCGGACAATGAAGTGTGCCTTCTCTTTAATGTAAGTAGAAGTTTTTTTCCATGTCAGAATCCTCAACCCCCATAAAGTCCTTTTGTGACAGTGCGAAGGGTGAGCTAGATTTAAGCGATTTATATAATAGTATTTTATTAATTGAGAACCATTTGGGCGAAACATCAGTTACGGCAGCATCGAGCGAAAGTACTGAAAGCCACGTTGAACTTGAAAATATTCCTAGTAACTTAAATAAAGATTGTAGTTTACATAATAGTGAATTAAATCACGATAGTTCTACAAATAGTTCTAGTTTAAGTAATAATATCAAATCACAAAAAAGCCAAAAAATGTCTTCAACTCCATCTTTTGACGTTAAAAATTTAAGTATAATTCCACCTTTCGATGGAAATCCATGCGAACTCTATAATTATCTTAAAGTCTCACAAACCTTTCTCACTATTTACTTTGATGAGGAAAACCCAGGGAATTTGCAAAATTTATTACTATTCGAGGGAGTTAAAAGTAGACTCACGGGCAGGGCACGCGAAGTTATTTCCATTTACGGTGCCAGTACATGGGATGAAGTGAAAGCCGTCTTAACACAAAATTTCGGCGATCAAAGAGACGAAAATAGCTTAAATAGGGATTTGGTTAATTTAAAACAAAATAACGAAAGTCCGCAACAATTCTATGAAAAGGTTATGTCATTGTTAAATATCATTTGCAATTATATCGAGGTTCATAATACGGATGCCGATATTAAAACTAGTAAGAAAAAGTTCTTTACACAGCAGGCTTTAGTTACATTTTTAGCAGGGTTAAGGGAACCATTAGGCAGCACAATTAGGGCAATGCGGCCTAAAGATTTAGCAACCGCCATGCAATTCATAGTAGAGGAAAATAATATTCGATATTTACAAAAATCACATATTTCGGGTAACCTAAATAGTCCGCCAATATTTAAAAAACCCATAGTGCAACCTGTGGTCAAACAGAGACCACAGTTACAAAATTATTTTTTGCCTAATAACAACGTACCGCGGTTCGCGCAGCCAAATTTTCAAACGCAATATAACAATTTCCAACCCCCTAAATTTCCGACGGGGCCTATAAACATACAGCCAAGAACAAACTACCCTCCACAGAGGTTCCCTACGAATTCACAAACATTTAAGAAGCCGCATAATGTATGGAAACCAGGCCAAAATGTTCAACAGCAACAAAGCACCCCTATGAGCACCTCAACCCGAAACACATTCAGAAGACCCCAATATCAATATGGTGGAGATTTTCGAGCCCAACCAGGACCGTCAAATAGGCCAGAATATCTATACAACGTCGAATATGAAAACACGCAAGAAATGCCTAATAATGGCCAAGAATATGCAGAATACGCACCCGAGTACGCACTTGAATACGAAAATCAAGAATATCAAGAATATCAAGAAGAAGAATCTGGAAATTTTCAAACGGCCCCCGATCCGAACCAAGAAACATAATAGAACTTAATATAGCGTCCGATAAAAAAGAATTACCCTATATAGAAATTAAAAATCCGCCTCTAAAACTGTTAATCGATACGGGCGCAACAAAATCTTTCATGAGTCCTAAAATTGCCGAAAATTATTACCCAAATTGTATTTTTGAGGAACCGTTTATAGTCTCGACTATTTTTTCGCAAAGTAAGGAAACTAAATGTATGCTTATTCCCAGTTTTAAAGAATTCGGCTCGGAGCAAAAATTAAAATTCCATTTATTTAAATTTCATGATATTTTTGACGGACTAATAGGATTAGATATTATAAAATATTTAAAAGTTCAGTTAGATTTTATAAATTCAAGGTTCAAAATGCCACATAAAGACATAGAAATAAAATATCACTTATCAAATATAAATTCCACGTATCACGCAAACATAAAGTCTCACACGGGACAAAGAGTGCAAGTTCCTGTAACAGTAGATAACGGCTACGTAATCGTGCCTCAGCAAAAAGTTCAACACGTTGAGTTAAAAGAAACATTATCTATTGCTAGAAACGGATATGCTTGGGTCGAAGTTCTTAACGAGAATGAAAATGATGTCACCATAAACTTAGATACACCTTTAGAAGTAAAATTAATAAATCTTAACGAATATGATATTTTTCATATCGACTTTAAATCCGATCAATCCAATACCGAAAATGGCAATCATCGCGAAATTAAAAATTTAATTAGAACCGATCACTTAAATTCGGAAGAGAAAAATTTAATAGAAAAGTTATGTATTAAATACTCCGATATATTTAAATACGAAAACGAACCTTTGACATTTACCAATCAAATTAAACATAGTATTAAAACCACTGATGAAATTCCCGTTTATACCAAGAGCTATAGGTACCCATTTATTCACAAACCGGAGGTAGAAAAACAAGTAAATTCTATGCTAGAGCAAGGTATTATAAGACACAGTAATTCGCCGTGGTCCTCGCCAATTTGGATCGTGCCGAAAAAAGCGGACGCTTCGGGCAAAAAGAAATGGCGGATAGTTGTGGATTATCGGAAAGTGAACGAAAAAACTATCGATGATCGATATCCGATTCCCAATATATCCGATATTCTCGATAAAATCGGTAAGTGTCAATATTTTACAACTCTCGATCTTGCCAGCGGGTTTCATCAGATTGAAATGGCACCCGAGGATATAAAAAAGACAGCTTTCAACGTAGAAAATGGCCACTACGAGTACGTTAGAATGCCGTTCGGGCTTAAGAACGCGCCCGCGACTTTTCAACGCGCCATGGATAATATCCTCAAGGGTTTACAAAACAATATATGTTTGGTGTACATGGATGACATTGTAATTTTCTCGGTATCTCTTCAAGAACATATTAATAACTTAACAAAAGTTTTTCAGCGGTTACGCGAAACTAATTTTAAAATCCAGCTAGATAAGTCAGAATTCCTTAAAAGGGAAGTTGCTTTTCTAGGCCATATAGTTACGGCGGAGGGTGTCAAACCCAATCCAGACAAAATTAAAGCCATTGTAAATTACCCTATTCCCAAAACTGTTAAAGAGATAAAAGGATTTCTAGGTCTTGTAGGTTATTACCGCAAATTTATTAAAAACTTTGCTAAGTTAACAAAGCCTTTAACCATTTGTCTAAAGAAGGGGTCAAAAATCGAACATAACGAAGCTTTCCTGAAATGTTTTGACGAATGCCGGCATATTTTAACCAATGATCCGATACTGCAGTACCCCGATTTCACCAAACCGTTTAATTTGACTACCGATTCGAGTAATTTTGCAATAGGCGCGGTTTTATCGCAAGGTCCGATCGGAAATGATAAACCAATAGCATACGCGTCTCGAACACTCAATAGTGCGGAGCAAAACTACTCCACAATTGAGCGCGAGGCATTGGCCTGCGTCTATGGGACAAAGTACTTCAGGCCATACCTATTCGGCCGAAAGTTTAAGATAATTACCGACCACAAACCCCTAGAGTGGCTAATGAACCTCAAGGAGCCAAATTCTCGACTAATCAGGTGGAGATTGAAGCTCGAAGAATTCGACTATCAAATTCAATATAAGAAAGGTAAAGCCAACACAAACGCCGACGCCCTTTCACGCGTAGAAATTCACATGAAAGAAATTTCGGATTCCGACGATAATGCGTCTCTAGTAAATCATATTGACGAAACCCCAAATCTTAATGACATCGAAAATTCGGAAAATTACGACTATGATACGATAAACGAACTAGACGAAATGCAAACAAACCCGGAACCCGGAAATAACGCGCCGATCGCGAGTGACATAAATCAAGTACAAAATAATTATATTCCGATAACGGATAATTTAAACCAAGCACAGGACGCAAACGAAGTAGAAATCCCCGAAAATAATGACGAAAACCAGTCTAACGAAACCGCCCACACTAGCATAGAACACCCTGTACAAACGATTCCGATATCCGAAAAACCACTAAATCTCTATAATAATCAGGTAATAATTGAATTCCTGTTATATTCCGAAATCGAACTTTATAAACGCGTAAAACTGAGAAATTTGTTCCATAACAAAAAGCGGATATTTGTAAAAATAGACAAATCCCGACTTAACATAGAAATAATAAATTTTCTAAAAAACTATCTAGACCCCAAACTAACATACGCGTTATTATTTAAAACAGATGAATTCTATCCCGAAATCTGTAATATTGTAAAGGACACGTTTAAAAATTCAAGTTTTAAATTAGTAAAATGTAACACAGTTTTAGAAGACATTACTGACGAACTTAGACAACAAGAAATTATCACTCATCATCACGAGGGTAAAACGAATCATCGTGGTATACCTGAAACTGTACTCAGAATAAAACAGAATTATTATTGGCCCACATTAAACGCGGACGTAGAAGATAGGATAAATAACTGTGATATCTGTCAAACCAATAAATACGATCGCAACCCGATTAAGCAGCAATTTGCAATAACACCTACGGCTAAAAAACCGTTTGAAGTAATATATATCGATACATTTCAGGCTTCTAATCAAAAGTTTCTAACTGTTGTAGATTCATTTTCGAAGTACGGCCAAGCGTACCCTCTAGAAACCCACAATGCTATAAACATAGTAAAAAACCTTTTAATTTTTATGACCCACCACGGAGCGCCGCTCAAAATAATTTCCGACAGCGGCACCGAATTTAAAAACAATCTCATGTTAGAATTTGTTAAATTACACGACATTGAAATTCACTACACGACACCTCTAAATCCGCAAAGCAAGGGTATAATCGAAAGATTTCATTCTACAATTATAGAACATTTACGAATTCTAAAATCAAAACAACCCAATGAAAATTCGATAACAAACTTAATGCCCTACGCAATATTAGGTTATAACAACAGTCATCATTCCCTAACCAAACAAAAACCTGTTAACATTATCAATGGGCATCTAGATACAAAAGATCCGTTTGATATCGATATAACGAACGTCTTATTAAATAATTACGTAGAAAATCACAAAGAAAAGACGAAACTAATTTATCAAAAAATTCACGAGGACTGCCATCAGCAGAAAGAAAAAACAATTAGCAAACGTAACGAATCTAGAGAAAAAGAACCAGACATTCAACCCCAAACAAAAATTTATAAAAAAATCAATAGTAGGAATAAATTAGCGCCGAGATGCGTTCCCGAAACCGCGCTAAGTCAAACCACTAAAATCATATCCACAAATAAATCCGCGGCTATTTCTAAGCAAAGTATTAAACGCCCAAAACTAATTAGACAACCTTTGTTACAGAATGTCTCTGATAACACTGGCGAACCTTCAGGAAGTAAAGATAACTGACCTGTCAAAAAACCCAGGTATCCTTCCCTTCAAATTAGGTACGGCAAAAATAAAAACAAGCATTCACACATTTTTACATTATCTCGATTTAGAACCTATCGAAAATGAAATCAAAACACTAAAAAACCAATATAACCAAATTACGAAAGCAATTACGGACGGCCTAAGCCAACCTTATTTTATGGCACTGCAAAATTTCAATGCAGCAATATCTTTTCAACTAAAAATTGTTCAACAAAAGTTCACCTCAGTATACCCTATTAAGAGGCGAAAACGTGGTTTAATAAACGGACTTGGCAGTATAATAAAAAGCATATCTGGCAACTTAGATCAAGACGATGCCGATAAATTTAATCAAGCAATACATAATTTGCAAGAAAATCAAAACAATATAGCCAATAAGCTCAATAAAGAGATTTCTCTTACTACAAAAATTATCGATAATTTCAATCATACAATAACATTAATTCTACATAATCAAGATGTAATTGCGAATGGTATCGATTGCATTAGGAAAGATCTTAACAAATTTATATTCGAATTTAACGATTATCTACAAGTAAAAAATATTTTAGATCAACTAAATTTAAGTTTAAATATCATAATTCAGTTATTAACCGATATAGAAAATTCTATAACCTTTGCAAAATTAAATACTCTACATCATAGTATTGTCAAAATCGATGAGTTGGAATTTATTGTAGATACCTTAAGAAATAATCACCCTGTAGAACATCTATTATATGTAAACAAAATTGACATTCACAAGTACTACGAAATAGTAGAAGTAAAAGCATATTATTCGGAAAAGAAAATAATATTTGCATTAGAATTTCCGCTAATACACCCGGAACACTTTTCGTACTATCACCTTTATTCAATACCTACCCCAAACCATACGACCATAATTCCTTCCAATACCTATCTGACTATGAGCGAAAACTTCTACCAATATCAACCAACGCCATGCAGGGAGATCGATACTGAATATTATTGCCAAGAAAGCCTTCTTGTCGATGGATGGAAACAAAACGATTGTATATTTCAATTATTACAACTCAGCCAAGAAGACAACACATGTACCCAGGTTCCAATAAGAACAGTACATTCCATCGTCGAACAAATTACCGAAACTTACTACATAGGCATTTTCCCGAATGAAACAAAAATTCAAACCACCTGCAGGACGACAGATTTTACTATTCTACGAGGCACCTACCTATTCAATTTACCCCCTAAGTGTAATTTTAAAACATCAGAATACACTTACTCAAACGAAAAGGAATCAATCAGAGGACAACCCCTATTGTTACCAGAAATTAAAACGATGAAGACAAGAATTAACAATACCAGGAAGCTGAAACTAGAAGATGTTCCTCTGGACCAACTTCACATGTTAAAGAAAACCCAAGACGACATAGAACCCATCCAACTGAAGAAGGACGTCGAGACGGCCCACTACTGGACTCTACCCCTTTATGTAATTTTTGTCACATTTGTTTCAGTATTGGCTATTCATCGACTTAGGAAATGTAAATCCAAACAACCTACTCAACAAGTGCAGGCTTCCGCAGTTGAGGGTCCATCAAGGGACAACAAGGTCGAAACAGTTGACCGCCAATCAAGGGATAACAAGGTCCAAGGAGTAAAAGTTTTATTTGTCCCAAATAAAACTTCTGTCTAGCAAGGGAGGTGTTATGTAAGCAACCCAGCGTACAATGTTGACGACGGACATCCCCGAGCAGACTCGACTAATGCCTTCATGATGAACCTAGTAGAAGACGACAGCCATTCTGGCGTGAATTCTCGCACCGTCCGGTTGTTCCAAATATTGTTGTAAAACTTTGTAAATCAATAAATATTTTTGTAGAGTGTTTTAGTAAAAGTGTTCAATTATTTTTAAAAAGACTTTGTCTACATCGACAAACCTAACTGGAGACAGGAATAAAATGTAATAAAAAACTCTTTAACCAATTAAAACATTTAAACAGAGGGTGAAAATATGAGTTAATGTATGCAGTGCCTAGGTCATCGCTAAGTTTCGAGGAATCATTCTTAAAAAACCTATGATATTATTTTTAAATTGCAAAAAGTTAGTTTTTTGCTGGGTGAGGAAGTGTATTATAATATTTGGCAGAATAATAAATAATCTGTTCCGTTTCTAGATCTAGTAAGTCGCAAAAAGTTAACATTAATTTTATAGCTGTTTCTTGGATATTGTTTTAGTTTCCCAAATGCGAGAGTTTAGTGTAGTAGTATCATCTGCAAACAGTATAAAGTTGATTGGAATTGGTAAGATCAATGGCGAATATCGTAAATAGTAAGGAAGGGGACTAACACAGAACCTGCTTGGGGTATGTCATGAGTAACTTCGTTTTTAGGAAGTAGATAAACTAAGGTAAAACTTCTATGTATACTGTTAGCAGTTTTTCGATAGATTTAAAACTACGAACTAGACAGATTAGCAAATGTTTAAATTTAAATCTAACTATTTTGCAAACAAGTGAAATTATTGAGTGAAAGTTCAAAGTAATAGTCTTGTTATGGTTGTACTTAGGTAGTCCTAGGGAAAAATGACCGGAGTAATTTTTTTAGATTTGAAAAGAGCATTTGAGACGATTGACGGAACGATTTTATTAGATAAGCTGAGTAAGAATATTAATGGTGTGGTATTGAAATGATTCGAATGTTGCCTAAGAAACAGGAGACAAAGAGTGAAATGTGAACATATGTTCTCAAGTGAGCTACCTATTGATATGGGGGTGCCTCAGGGGAGCATACTTGGGCCATTGCTATTTATACTATACATCGATGATATGTCTAAAATCTTTAAACATTGTAAATACCACTTTTTTGCTGATGACACTATAATCTACATCGATGAGAATGATCCTAGAGAGTTATAGTGGATAAAATAAACTGCGATTTAGAACTGGTCTCTAAATGGATGGATATAAATAAATTAAAATTAAATATTACAAAAAGAAAAGGTATGCTCATAAGCAATCGGCAGAAATCCAGATTATTCAAAGATATAAATTTACCAATCAAGATCCAAGAGGTAAACTTATCATTGGTCTCAGAAATCATATATCTTGGAGTTATTGTTGATTGCAACTTGAATTTTAAGAACCATGTGGACTATATATGTAAAAAAAATATCTAAAAAAATCGGTGTTCTTAAATGCGTCAGTTGGTACCTATCTATAAATGAAAGAAAAACTCTATAACATTACCTCATTTTAATTATTGTAGTACGATACTATATATGGCCAATCAGACCGATCTAGAACGACTGCAAATGTTGCAAAATAGAGCAATGAGAGTTATATTAAAATGCAATATCTATACTAGAATATTGTTTAAATTGGATGAATATATAAAATTTTCTTAAGTATAACGGTTTAGTTTTTATATATGAAATTAATAAAGGCATAGTTCCAGATTACCTAAAAATATTTTAACTAAATCATGGGATTTGCATAATTACAATACCCGAGGAATTAATAATTTTGTAATAAAGAAAGCTAATAATGCATCCATGCACCGTTCAATTTTCTATAAGGGAGTGGTTGCGTACAACCGTTTGGGTATTGATTTACGTGAAACTAATTTATATACTTTTCAAAGACTATTAAAAGTTGTTCTGTTATGAATTATATACAATAATGTTATGACCAAAAAAAATAAACAGTTCCCTATCGAATGTCTCTTTCTTGGAAATAGCCACCTTAACTTCATTGAATAAATAATACATCTACATTTTGAAGTGTGGATATTAAATATTGAATAATGTATTTTGAGATGTTATCAAAATAGCAATTACCGACCTCAAAAACCTGTGTGAATTTTTTGGAATTTTATCACTCGAATTGACGTTATTACCCTTTTAAAGGGTCTAGAGAGATAAGCATGGCGAAATGGCCCCCATGGCCAATATCTGAAATAACATATGTACTGATATTGGAGCTTCAAAAGAATATTATGTGTGGTTTTTGACTCTTGACCTTGACCCGCCCTTGAGATATTTGAGAAAGTACGAGCGAGCATCGTTATTTTTCAAACTGAATTTTCTCAAAAACTATAAAAGCTAGGAAGATGGGACCAATTGCAATTATTGAAGAATACTTTAGAGAACATTATATATTTTTTCCCGATTTTTCCTTAAGTGTTAACAGTGCAAAATAAACATACATATTACGAATGTTACTTTTTAATACAGTTCTAGTATACTTACACTGATCAAAAAATATAGAATATTAAGTCTCGCTTAAATCCGTGAAGTTCAAATGCACCTTAGGGATCACAACTTTTGTTATAAATTCATCTACTGATGTCAAATCATCACGTATTGTGGTGATATCTATAAAATATCGTTTCTAAAAGTGCATATTATCAACCCTTTCGTGCATGAATTTACAAAAATGATAAATCATGAAAATAAAATTCGAAATTATGTTGAAAACTTTAATATAAATAAATACAGATATGTTTTGCCACAAGAAAGTGTTAACTCTTTGAAAAAAACGTAAAAATATGTTTGTCCATTTTGTTGTACTTGGGCTTTTTGGCAAATATTGTTTTATACTCATTTTACTTTTCATGTGAATAATTTCTTCATCCACTGATGACCGATACTCTTCGGGTTCCATTGCACTAATAAAATTACCTTGACGTTTATCCAGAAAAGGTCACAGTTTCCATAATTTGGATTCATTGTCTTTTGTCGCATTGCTGTAGTTTTGGCCCTTTCATCCAAAGGATTTTCAATAAAATGGAGCTTTCTCAGAATTTCTTCATACCTATTTACAGACATGGCATTAGCAACTAAATCCCTTAAACCTTCCCCACTTGACCTGTGCAATCTAACATGTGGTTAATGAATATAAGACATTACTAAATTTATATCAATAAAGACACATAACTCTTTTTTAGTAAGGTTGATGTTTCATTTCCATTTCGCTGACTATATAAATTAGTGTGGTATACAATGTCATACATCATATCGTCAGATATTAAAAAGAAAAATATATCGTGTATGTTAGAAGTGCTTAAAAATAGAGGAATGGTTGCAGGATCTTTTCCAATATCTTTTGCCACCCACATAGCTTTTAAAATCTTTTCCGTAATGTAATAAATTAATTTCATCTTCACTGTTTTCAGAGTCATCTTCTAAAAGTGCAAATTCTTCCTGATTTTCTTCTATGTTAGGGCCTATGTTTCATCTATTTCTACTAATAAATCTTCAAGTTCATCCCCCGACGAGTCGATGATTATCCTTTACTAAAGAGGTCGAAGGTGCACAGAAATCATCATTATCTGATATTGCCAATAATTTACTATAATCTTCAAATAATACTGCATATGGGATAAAAAACATAAATAATTATATTTTCTATAATCAAGTCGTAGACGCATGTGGGTACACTACAGTGGATGTTTATGAAATTATCACATCAAACAAATCTACAACTTTTGCTAATGTAATATAAATAAATACCTTTATAATATTATCAAGAGTCTAAATAAAAATATCTTACCTTTTGTTTTGGAAAACTGTAAAAGGAATGGGTCTTCAAAGTTGGAAAATGTTCGTCGTCCATGTTTCACAGCTGATGTGTTTATCTGTTGTGTTCAAGCGCGGATCCACCGTTGTGGGCATGGTGGGCATGCCCACAACCCTAATTGAGGTCGATGTTATTTATATCCAATGCCTTTTGTTAGAATTAGAAAAGAAAAACAATGAACCGTGCGTAATTTGGAACGCAGCGCATTACACACACACACATTGTAAGCGATTATATTAGTACATTTTCTTGCTAGTCGCTCAGTCGCTGCGACCAGCGACAAATGAACCATGTGATCAAATTTTTGTCGTAGTAGTAGTAAAAATACATTGAAATATAAGCGGAGTAGCGACAAATCGCTTAGAATTAAACACTTCTTTTTTTCTGATGATCACTGATCGGTGATCATTTTGTTTATCATAAATTATTTTATTCCTTCATTTAATAACAAAAAGTTAAAAATGAATCGCAATATTCTTAATTGTGAAAAAATGGATTTTAGTGAACTTGTAAATATTGATTATAATAAAAATTGCATTTATGTATGCATTAAAAATTTATGGCAATGTATCATTTATTGTAATAAATTAGAGGTTATACTTATAATTTTTTTTGAAAAGGAAGCACATATTGATTATTTTTACCCAAAGAATATGCCTGAATATTTTGGGATCTTTCTGAAGTAGAAAAAAATAAAAATCTAGGGAAATTCTTGGTCGAAATTATTTTTATCTAAGAAATTCTGAAAACCGGCAGGCGTGTTCTTTGAACAAAAATAATCAACTTATGCCCCCCCAACTGTTTCTTCAAAGTGCTTCCTTTCCCTGTAAAAAAATTACAAAGAAAATATTTTTTTTGTTTTTTATTTTTTTTCCCGGAGAAGGAAGCACTAAAAAAAAAACACGACAGACAAAAGATGCTTATTTTTCTCCAAAAAATGAGCCTGAATATTTTCAGAATATTTATGGAACATTTAAGCAGATCTTCGCAGATGTTCACAGTTTCAATTGCCTCTAGATCAAAAAATCGAATTCGGGCGGACTGGTGGGGACCCAGGAGAACATTTTCCTCAAGTTTCAGAACAATCGACTGAAGCCCATTTTTACTATAAAAAACTGCGGGGTCCTTTCCTAGCTCTGTTGAAATTTAGAATAGATGCAGGCGACTCAGTTCTTGAGCACCATTTATCATCAACAAATTCTACAACAACTTACATAAGCAAAACTATGCAAAACGAACTTATAGATATTTGTAATAAAAAGATTCAGGAAACCATTTTACAAAGCGTAAAAAAAATCAACGTTTTTCGCTATTCTGTTTGACCGTTTGACGAGACTACAGATATTTTACATACCGAACAGATGAGTCTATCATTCAGATATTTGAATAATAGTATTATTACGGAAGATTTTGTATGCTTTTGCGACGCTTATAAAATGCTTCAATGTGAAGAAGGAGATAGCTCAAACGGCACAAAAGAATTACGGTTAACAGGCATCGCATTATCGAAAATCGTGGAAAATCTTTGCCACAAATTTGATGTAGATTTATCTCTCTGTGTAGAGATAGGAACTGACAGCTGTTCAGTGATGGCATCCGACGTAACAGGTGCTGTTCAGGAACTCTCTAAAAAAGCCATTTGCGCAAAACGTTGTCTTGGCCGGGGCGTCATACATTTTGTAAATGTCTCCTTTGTAGGAATGCAATATATCGTAAGCGAGTCCGTAGTCCGACTCGCACTTGGCCGATTTTCAGATGGCCGTGCCCACAACCCATTTTGAGGGCTGGATCCGCGCCTGGTTGTGTTTAAATGCTGTATTTACAAACCTAAGTGAATTCTAATAGATGGTGCCAGTGGCATGATTTAAATATTCACTGCAGTGGATTTATGCATCCAAACACTGTCCACTGCAGTGTACGCTATGCACAAAAGCGTGAAGAAAATTTTCATATTTCTAAGCACATTGTAATTTCCATTCTCCACTTGAGGAAAACTGACGATTCTAACGAGACTCTTCTTTTTATATAATTTTTAAACTGTTTTCAAAAATATTTATTTAAGGGCGCCTAAACACTTCAGCATGCCCTTAAATGTGTACATATATTCCCAATGTCTGGTAACGAAGGTGTTCAATTGATAATTTGGCTTTGTAAACTCACCTAACAAAACCTTCTTGGATAGTTCTTATCAACAAATTCTTCTTATTAATCAAGCTTTTCAAATATATATTTTTTTCTTGAGAAGTAAGCCTCGTCCATCTCTCAGCTTCATCATCTGTTAGCTCATATTCCTCTGGAACTTCTGCCGGTGGGGTAAACACAGTTGCCAAAAATGACCACAGCAACATAATAAAAAGTATGTTAAAAAAAAATAAGTAGAGACAGAATTCTACTAGATCAGTTACAATAACAAAACAAAAAGATACAACATAAATATAATAAGATAAACACAGGAAAATCAAGAATACGGTCGAGAGATTGAAAAAGCAGTGAAGTATCAATGACATTTGACACTTCAAGTCAGAGCACAAATTTAAAACAAAATATGGGGTGGCTAAATAAAATTTAACCCTGAATTTCAACACAAACAACCAATCACACAAGATTTGTGGTAGCAAATGTACCCACAAAATTATTAATAATACCTGAATTTTCTTAAAGTGACATCGAAGAAACTTTTTAGTAAGCTTCTATTGGGTGTACAATTTGGGGAGTATTTCTAAAATAATTATCCGTTAGGGTAGGTTCCTACAAAAAAATCTATGGGTAACAAATCCTGGGATCTAGCTGGCCACAATATGCCAAGTAAATATGCCAATGCCATTTAAAATACTGTAGCATTAAAAGAACATACAATAAAATAGAGAGAAATAGACCAAGATAAAAAAATTAATTAAAAAAACTGCTGCTTTCACTCTAAACAGCAAACGTAACTAGTGATAAAACATATAAAGTATGTAGACCTATAACTCAAAAAGGAACTCTCACATTTTATAGTATAATTGAAAACTCTTCTTGGGAGTTTGTTGACAGTAGCGATTTGGACATTGAACCAAAAGTTTGAAATTTTTACAAACATTCTTATCGAAGCTTACAACATTGCCTTTCCAGAAAAACAAATATTTTGTAGTAAACATAACTTTCAACACATTAACTGGTTCACAGCAGAATTGTGAGGAATGAGAGAGCAACTTCATTTCCTAAATGATACGTATAAAACACATAACACACCTGGAAATAGGAAAACAAGAAATGCTTTTAGATTACGATACAAACATGCTCTAAAAATGGCTAAAATAACTCCAAATGATAATATTATAAAAAATTCAAATACTGCACCAAGAGCTATCTGGAACTTGATAAAACCTAACAAAACTAACTCCCCAACCTCAACTTTAAACAGTAATAACTTTAATAACTTTTTTGTCAGCGTCTCTACAGACACTCCGAACTCCCAACAACGAACACTGATCCAATGGAATATCTCAGGCACATTCCTGAAACTAACCAAAGTTTCCATGAAGTAAGTTACAATCAAATTAGAGATATTATTGGTTCCCTAAAAAATAGCAAAAGTAAAGATGTCTATGGCTAAAATGTTTCATTAATTAATTAAAACCATTAAACATTTAATCGTAATACCTCTAACTAAACTCATTAACATAAGCATTAGACATGGTAAATTCCCTGAGATCTTGAAGATAGCATCTGTTGTGCCTATTTTCAAAAAAGGCAATATTAACGACGCGTCAAACTATAGACCTATTTTCTTGCTACCAGTGGCGGCTCGTGATATTGTCTGCAGAGGAGGCTTGATATTTTGAAAGACAACTGATGTGCAATATGACTACAATTTGTACATTTCCCCACCACCCCTGAGGTATTACAACGGCGCGTTACATTTTTTTGCCGTGGGTTGTTCACCAGGATACCGATTCACGACTTGAGAGAATAGAACTAATAAAAGAATATAATGAAAAGGAGATAGAAAATATGATGAGATGAAAAAATCATTCTCATGAAATTCTCGTTCCTACGACTCGAGTATCGGTATCCAAAGGAGTCCTACTATCCCACTTGTAATTAAATTATATAACTTTTAATAAAAATAAAAATAGTTCTGGTAAAAAAATTAAAGTGTTTTTCTACAAACAAAAAATTGTATTCATTATCACTGCCAGGCGTGTAAAATTATAAGTTTTAATAGAAATTAAAATAATTTTGAGAAAGAAGTTATATAAAAAAAATATATAACCGCGGAACTCTATATTATGGAGAATTATAAAAAATATTTCCTAAAAAATAAATAACACAAATAAATATTTTTTCTAAAATAACAACTACCTATATTAATCTCTGTTTTAAAGCCTGAATATTTTTATAAATGAGTGGTAACCTGCGATTTTTGGAACTAGCAAAATGGTTGATTATTTCATCATAAAATGAATCGCGTTTCCTCAATTCTGACAAAAAACGTTTTTCTATTGAAATAAGCGATACATTTGAATGGCGGTCTTGACTCATTTTGTTTCTAGTAAAAATGTTTTTATGCGTTTAAGTGCTGAAAATGATCATTCTACAGAAGCTTACCGGAATTGTCTCAAAAAATAGTGGCGTTATTCAAAAAGTTCTCTAATTTTGGGTCATAAGTTTTTAAAAAATCTACCAGCTCTTTGAAATTTCCTTTATTGCACGATTCTCGTTTTTCGTCACGTTCTCGGAAAGAATTTTCTTGTGAAGATAACTATATAACGGCATCTATTAACCTCTTTAATATTTCCCTATTCTCACGGACCTTTTCGTTAACATTTTCTATTTCTCTCTTATGTGCAGAATCCAAGAAATTTACAATATTTTGTTTACCAAACATTTCGAATTTAATGCAAGATGAAATGTGCTCCTGGGATTTTTCGTGCCTTTCTAAACCTCGCGACAAATTTTGCAAATTATTAAACCCGGCCCTGCCCCAAATTGAGGATTGATCATTAGTAAATAATAAACATCTCCAACAATATAATTTGTTTCTAACTGTTGATGCCGTTAACCACTCGACTTTTTTATAATTGTTATCACAAAACCCTGTTTTGTTTACCACTTTTAAAAACTAACGAAAGCATTGCTGGTGTAGGCCTGGCATTTCTTTTAATTCTTACCTTTTCGTCATAAATAAGAGTAGTAAATCCATTTAATAACAAATAATCCACCACGTCTGGACAACAAGACATGTTGGGAATATTTTCACCTAGAGCACTTATTTCTAGCCCGCCTATCAAATGTCTTATGTATTTATACGTCAAGTTGTTCTTATAACCGGCTAAACGCAACTGTCAGGCGTCAGTTCGTTTTCTTTGTGAATCACCTGACTCTTGAATGATCTGTGCACATGCGCTATAAAGAACTGAGATCTGGAGGCTCATACTTGGCTATTTCAAGTGTTGCTATTTTACACAGCGCAAAGAAATTCAAGGTCATTCATGTTATAAGTAAATGCGGTAAAGTTGGAAGCTATTTCGTATTAGTCTCCAGCGAACCGCAGTGTTCATTCAGTAAAAGACCGGCCGACCGGGAAATATGCATACAAAGACTATCCGGACTGTAACGTTATAGGTATGTTTGTGGAAAGGAAATGCAAAAATGTTATATATAAACTGAAAATTAATTAATGAATAATAAACAATAAAAAATATTGAAAATTGAGATATACCTAATAGAAATTTCTTAAGATATTACTTTTGAAGATATGGTGGTTCTTCCAAGGGGAGGCTCAGCTTCCCCTGACGAGCCGCCACTGCTTGCTACCTATATTATCAAAGGTCTTGAGAAAGTCTTAAAATTACAAATAGCAAATAATCTTGAAAAACTGATATATATGGAAAACTGATTGGCTATTTAAAAAGTGAGTTAAGAATTTACAAACAGAAAAAGCTAATTTTACGTTTTCTCACTAATAACTGTTTGAACACATTCTCTCATTAGTGTGTAATAAACCGCGCCCTCTTCGAGATATTCATTGTCGAAGTTTTTGCAAATATCTCGTTTCCTTTACCCTGATATGTCCGATCCATAGGAAATGAGATATTCGCGGAAAGCAGTTTTTAAACTTCGACCTTGAATATCTGGGAAAAGGCACGGTTTTGGAGAAAAATGCAAAATATCAATATTGTATAGACAATTGAATTCTCTACAACTTTCATGTTAATTTTATTGTTGTCTGATATTTTTTTGGAGCGAGATGTTCGCGAAAAACCACGTTTTTGAAACTTTGATGGAGAGGGGCGTTGGAATAAAATAAAAATCACAACTTGTAGATAACTTAATTCTCTGCAACTTTCACATTGACCACCTCATGGACATCTGACGCATAGGACATGAGATATTTGCAAAAAACGTCAACCTTCAATATCTTCGATAGCCATTTTGGAATTTTTGTGGATTTGGATTTAGGACGCCACAAAGAACGTCTGTGCATAAATTCAGGTTTTTACTAATTTTGTCCAGGTTGCCTCCTTTTTTATGGCTAATTTCCACTTGAAATATATTCAATAGTTTTTGTATTTTAAAAATATGGATAGAAGGTTATCAATACATTTTTCAGTATAAGATCCACCAGACAGTTTTTACTTAAGTAAATTTATTTTACAATAAATGTTTATATAACATATGTAATAACAATAAGAACTAAATAAAAACAGTATTAAATATTATTGCTATATTTTCATTGAAAATATTAATTTTTAAAACAAATCAAAGTGTAAAATTACAATGTTTAGTCTATGAAAACACACAAATGGAAAAGCCAAACTAATGTACAGATATTTCATAATTTTTATAAAAGTGGAAGACAGACGCCAAAAAATATTGCGAGTAAATATTACTTGCAATAAAAATACAAATGATTTGGCACATGAATATTATCTGTTTGCAACTGTAAACAATATTTAGTTATTAGAGAAAATCTGTATGTGCGATTTAAAACAAGAAAATCTCTGAGGCGGAAACACTAAGCATGTTGCCAAAACGGTATGACAAAGAAGCAGTTGCCACAAACATCAGAACATACGAACACCACACTTGACGCATGTTTCGGCAACTATGTTGTCATCATGTAGAGATGATGAGTTCTAATCATTTGCAGATGATGCCAACGTAGCTGGTGAAACTCACTACGAGTACAGTATTTAGTGTCTGTAGAAACGTCATTATCACAGGGCCCAACAGGAAAATGATATGATATATTGGAAGGCCTAGCCCACAGGGATATTCTTGTATTTTTTATTTGGCAAATGAATTATTTTCAAATTTGATGCAGTGATATGTGAGAAAATTTCCAGTTATGTGATGTGAGGAGTCAAAATGGCCGACTTCCAGTTTCGAAGAGTAAATCGAGTTTAAGCTTAGTATTTGTAGAGATAATAATATGGGGGCTGGACGGTTTTTCGGCACGTCATCGATTTATGTCTTATCAGATATTTTTATCATTATATGAACGATAATGATTCACAAAGTCGATTTCTGACAGGTACGTCAGCAGTTGCCAAGGTTTAAAAAAAAGAGTTATATCGTGTGATTGTTATACATTTTTTTAGATTGAGAATATTTATTTAAACATTTTGAACATAGAAAATTATCCCCAGAAGGAAACTTTTGCCAGTAAAATTGCCAGAAAAAATATTTCCTAATTTAGATTTTTATCGTATATCTTATCTTAGAATTGTAAATTCATTGTTACAAGTTCTTCCTCTTTTTAAGAACATACATGTATGCTCCATTAACAACAAAATAATCCTGCTAGAAAGTTATGGTTGTACAAAAAAAAAATCCACACACCATTAATTGAAATGGAGGAATTTAACATTTTCTGTTATATTTCGACCACATAATAAATAAACTAAGTTTGTATGGAATTAGAGGCAACTATTTACAGCTATTCAGATCTTATCTAAAGAATCGAACGCAAGTAGTGGATTGGAGTGGACAAATTAAAAAGGAGTACCCCAAGGCTCGGTTCTAGGGCCCATACTTTTTCTTGTCAACATTAATAATCTGCCACTAAGCATAAATAATTTTAACACTACAGTTGTTATGCATGTAGATGATACCACTTTTATTACAAGTCTAGACAAGGAAAGTGATAGTCAAGTCATACTACACAACATTCTGCAACATGCTAAAGCTTGGTTTGCACATAATCATTTAGTGCTAAATGAAAGTAAAACAGTAAACTTAACATTTTAAACCAAGTCTACCGTGAAACTAGAACAGAATCACGAATCCAATGTCAAGTTTTTGGGGGTACATATTGACATCACATTAACATGGGTAGAACACATTAACATACTATGTGGGAAACTGTCTAAAAATAATTCCATAGGTATTAGTTTATTCAACATATTGCCTAGTCACTTCCTAAGTCTTCCGGTAAGTCAATTTAAAAGTAAACTTAAGAGAATTTTAAGAGACAATTGCTTATATAATCAGGAAGTTTACCAGCTAATTGCTCCAAATGGGAATTTAATGTAAGTTTGTCACTATCTGTACTGTCTGTCCTTTATTACTGTGTATTGTATTGTATTTTACCATTTTAACTTTATATAACTTAAGTATTTCTATTCTATAAAAGTCTATAAAATGTAATATTGTCTGAAGACTAATAAAATTATTATTATTATTATTACGGCCACACTGACGGACTGATATATACCAGAAGTCTATTTTGTCGTCATTTATGTTCAATAGAATTAATTAACTCACACAAAGTTTATGTAAAGCTAAGTTGCGTCCATACTTTAAAAATTTGATTCTCATGTAAACTGCATCGAAACTGGAAGTCGGCCATTTAAGCTCCTTACACCGCACAATTGGAAATTTTATCTAATATATCACTAGAGTAATGTTGAAAATAATCCATTTGCCCATAGAAAAGTTACAAGAGTGTTCCTATGGGCTGCGCCACCCAATACATTAAAGTTCGACTATTTCAGAAATTTATTAAGCAAGACTTACTTGATTCATTATTAGAGCATGAATTCGTAGAACCAAACCATATACATTGTAGAAGTATCAACTGGAGCAACCGTTTTTTAAACAAATGCAAATCACATAATCAAAGTAAATGACATTATGGTGTACCCAGTTGATAAAAAATGTCTTTTCTGAAGGAGGCAAATCAATGTTTCCAAATTCCATTATGGGAATTGTCAAAATATTTTTACATACGAATTTGTTTACAGTTGCAAAGAATCTTAATTACAAAAAAGCCAAGGGCGTTGGCAAAGCAGAGTATTAATTTCTCTATCAGGCAAAACTGGTATTGCTATAAGATTAAGATATTTAGAATTCTTACGATCTAAGTAAAAGCTAGAACCACCTATATTACAAAGTATGGTTACACAGCCCTCAACGATCAATGCTTAAGTATAATAGTAACAAATAAAAACTTCTTATAACATTAATAATAAATAATGGAGTGTTTACCTAGTGTTTGCTTTGGTGATTTTGCACTTAAATTATGATATTGTTATTTCAGATTAGCCTAGAGAGGAAGAAAGACTTCATTTATATTACTATTTATGTTAATCAGTTTTGCTTTTTTTTTTTTATAACAAGTTTTACTTTTTTCATTTTTAATTCGATTGCAAATACGAACTGAGATGTAAACTTCCAAAAATTAATTTTTGGAAGCTTACATCTCAGTAACCAGGTAAGTGACCTCACTTAAAATTGATGTCTAGGGGTTTTAAATGGCGCTCTTTACGTTGATGAAATCGAAATTTGAATAACAAATTTTATAAAACATTTTTTTTTTGAAAAATCGGCTTTTGAAACCCCCTTAAAATCGCACGCTACTGACATATATCACATATTACCAAGTTCAAAGAATCACCTTATCGATCTTTTCTTACCACCAAAATTTGATGTTAATCAAGCATCAATTAACGGGTATACAGGGGTGTTTTTTATTAAATTATTAAATTTTCTTCCATAAGCTTGTAAACACCTGGTAAATTTTGCAAAATATAATAATCGCGTTCCATCACAATGTATAAAACTATACTAATATAATCTCTGTAACAAAATCAGATTCCATCTTTATATTGTTTACATTCTAAAACTGACTGTATCTCTTATCAAACCGCACTTTTTTGAAAAAGTATAAACATAGTTATAAAGCTAATCGTGTATCGAAATGTACATATAAAATACACTTTGGTAAAAATAACGTCTTATATACAATTTCCAAAATTACCACCAATCACCAAGTTTCTCCATACTGAGTAATACAGGATATGCTATAGAAATTTCAAATCAGATTTAAGTCAAAAGCAAAGTATTAGACATACACGTGGAATTAAACACACAAGAGTTTCTCAATTAAATACACAAGCTTTCTTATAATTCCACCACAAATATGTCTAATACCGTTGTCGGAAGACAGGCAAATTTCATTAGCCAACTTGATCAGGTTTTATTATTAGGAAAATAGCTATAAATACACACATCTGAAACACCTATGATTGTTTCATTCTTTTCACAAGCTTAATTTGGTTGGATAATTAAAAATATTACAAGCAACGATAGCAGAACTGTTTAAATTTAATTTTCAGCGACAAATATTAGAACGGAAAAAAGGTAGGCAAAAGGTAAAGAATCATGGGCATTTTACACAAATGCTAGCCTAGCATATACCATATTAGAGTAAGATCCCAGATCTCCCAGACCTATGTCATCTTAGAAAAGCTAATATTTTGACAATAAATAGTGTGATATGTAGTTATGAACGTATGCATATTTGCCAGCTTGAAAGCGGGGCCCTTTTAGAGATAAGAGGTACAAAAGGTAAACCTTATTAACCTACATTAAAGTATGATAGCTAGCTTTCATGTCTGTTTGACAGAACACTGTTAAAAACCAACATTATTGCCAGAAACTTTCCATGGGCCCTAACTTCCGCCAGACGCTTTAAAACTCGAAAAAATCCAACCTAACATAACTGTGGAATTATATATCTACTACCAACTAAGTAAAAACGAAACAAAACAAAAAATGTATTATGTTAGGTTAGGTTTCAAGCTTTAAAGCGTCTGGCGGAAGTTAGGTCCCACGGAGAGTGTCTGGTATTAATGAATATTTGTTTTAACAGTATTCTGTCAAACATATATGAAAACCAGCTATCATACTTTAATGTAGGTTAGTAAGGTTTTTTGTACCTTTTATACCCGTTATCTGCAAAAGGGCCCCGCTTTCAAGCTAGCAAATATGCTTACGTTCTTAATTACATATCACACTATTTATTATCAAAATATTAGCTTTGCTAAAATGACGTAGGTCTGGGGGCTTGGTCTATACGAAAGGCCTTCATTTTTTACCATGGTGACATATGTTTAAGTTACCGGAGAAGTGGGATACCTGCATCTTTAGCATCTCTGTTCGCAGCAGAGACATATGAGAAAAAACCGTTGCTGCTATAGAAAAAACAAATATGGCTGCTGGAAAAAAAGACATTGTGGCTTATAAAAAAGCATGCCATAGAAGGAGCCTGCATCTTAGTCTGCAATCATTGGCGGTGGTTTTTTGCACAGTTTAGCCTTTGGTCGCTGTTTTCAAGTCCTTCCTAAGTAGCATTTTAGGGAACATTTTCAGAAATGTTTCTAACAAAGTGAGCCCCTTCCTATGTACGAAATGAGAGCTATTTGTAACATATTGCGGTACATTTTCCACATATACAATTTTCACATATAGAATTTCTTACCCGTGTCCTTCCTGGGTTTGAAAATAAAGAGAAACATGTTTTTAATTTGTAGCTCAGATCTTATAGCGAAGTGTCGCAAATGTATCAATATTTTATTTTATGTTACTTAGTTTCCATAAACGTTTTTATAACTAATATTGTTGAAAATGGAATGTGTGTAATCAGTTTCGAAAAGTTTCATTATTTTTTATAACCAAGAATATGTGTTATTGTTTCACTATTGAAACAGGTATAAAATAAGAAATAACGTGTTGAAAATATGAAAACCTATGCATCTAGTTCTCAGCTTGGTGCATATCTGATTGGAAAAACCATAGGTGGCAGGAATATTATTGATTATTGATATTTTAAAAGCGTCTTAGAAATATAACCATTTCTAATTTATATTTTTCATTATTTCATGATTATTTAGATGATAATAATTAGTAATACATCAAGTTGTTTCATTTTCATAACTTATATCGATACTTAGCTTTTACCTAAACATTTCCTTTCAAAAGAAGATTGTCCATAAAGGTAATAAAATTACAAATGCTGTTAACACCAACATTTTAAAACCAAAATGGTCACACATCATATTTTATGAGGTTTCATTTCAATTATACACCAATATAGCTCCAATTACGACAATATACAGATTCAGCAAATTTAGTTTAAGGTACGTAAACTTGTTTCTGCACAGATAAACCACGCCTTGTCGTAGAACAATGCAGGGCATTGGTATAAAACAATAGCACCATCGCTTGACCGCGTCGAGTTGAGAACAGCGCACCCATTCTGCTTTTAATAGCGTAGCTGTTTAGACGTGTAGGAATAAAATCAATTAATCTCAATTTCGTTATTAAAACTCCGTGTGTATACAACTGCAGAAAAAGTGCAAATTGCGAAGTGGTACTTCGGGGGCCATTCCACTGAAGACACAATAAATTTATTTACTGTGGCATATCAAGACGGACCAATCCCCTCAGCTAGCATAATTTCATACATTATTAAAAAATTTGAGAATTTCGGGTGTGTCGTGAATTATTGTAGAAAATGCTGTCAACCCGAACCCCGTCATCAACAAATGAGCGAAGAACGTGAAATTCGCGAAACTAATGTCTGTGCACTTGTTGACACTAGTGAACCTTGTTGCAGGCAAATTGCTGATGAAGTTGACATGAAGGAAAGAACTGTACGAAATATTTTGAAAAGAAATGGGTACAGATGTTTTAAAGTTCAAACAATGCAAGAAATATTTCCCGAGGACAATTTCGAACAGATGGAATTTTGTGAAATCATGATAAATAAAGTGAATGAGAATGAAAACATAATCCATCCATAGTATGATATTGGTCTCGGAAAAATAAACATTTGAGTGTTGCTGTGAGAACTCTGTATCCTCAAAAGTTGAACGATTGGACGGGAATTTTAGACAATCATATTATAGGCCCACTGCTAATCGATGGCAATTTAAATGGCAATAAATATTTAGAGCTTTTACAAAACCAAATAATTCCTGCAGTTCAAAAACTTCTTGTCAATTTTGACAACATTTGGTTTCAACAAGACGGCTGCCCAAGTCACAATACCTTAACTGTTATTAATTTTCTGGAAAGAACATTTCCCAATCTTTTAATAGCTACGAGGGGAATGATAGAATGGCCCCCCAGGTCACCTGATCTAGCACCCCATGATTTCTTTCTGTGTGGCTTTTTAAAGGAAACCGTGTACAAACATGTGTTTGAAAGAGCCAATAATTTAGTTGAATTATGGGAAAAACTTATCCAACCTTGTGCAAGCATTACTCCAATAAATCAACTCAAGGATATGAGAGATGCATTGTATAATCGGTTTGGCTATTGTTTGGCACAAGAAGGTGGTTTGTTTGAATCCTTACTTCATTAATTTATTGTTTGATAATTATTAGTTGATTTTAGTTTCTGGGGGTTATTTTATTTTATTTTAATGTTCTATTTTTGTAATTTAAAAAGAATAATTTATTTTTTGATAATTATTAGTTGACTTTAGTTTACGAGTTATTTAATTTTATTTTAATGTTCTATTTTCATTTCGATTTTAATAAGAATTATTACTTTATTTTCATAGCACTTACAGCTAAAAAAGAAAAGAAATGCTTTCAATAGAAGAAATTAGTTGTCATAAATGTGACAAATAACTTCTTCGCTTTTGACAAAGAGATATTGTCTCGTTTCGTATTAGAAATTATTACCTACGTCCGCACCCATGCTTAGTTCATGCCGTACTAAATTCAATTCATTGTGTGCCTCTAATTTCACGATTTATTGAACTAGCGGGGCGTGTTCAATTACATCGTTATTCCTATACCCTAAACTGCATTTTTCGAATCTGTATATTGCCCTTAAAGAAACTTGTTTCGAAACTATTTCTATATTTCAAAATTATTTCGGATATGTTGGCAACATGTGAATCAGTCGGTATTGCACACATGTAGTTCGAGGATTAAATGCCGGAAAAAATTATAAACCATTGCAACTCACATAATAATCGAGGCAGTTACTAACCTACCATCACTACTACTACTACCAAATTTATTTCGACATTGTGTCTAAAAATGCTACTTGAAAATTACTTGAGAACAGCTGATTTTGCTCTTAGCCTTGCTATTTAATACCGTGTAGATATAGTTGAGGTTCATGACCGACATTATCAAATAAAGTTACCACAATAACAATGTTATTTTAAAAAATGACCAGTATAGTTGAAATAAACTTTAACTTCTATTTCTATCCAGAATATTTCATAAATATGCCCATTTCAACATGGTTTTATTGTTTTATTTTATTAAACAAGACTGTCTGCTGTATCCAACCAAATTAATTTGTTAATTATTAATAGGAAGAGCATATATAATATATATCTATACATATCACGTGAAATAGAAAAAATATATTAGTATATATACTAATCTTCTAACTTCAACTTTATTACAGAAAAGTTTCACATTGAAATGTTCTATATTTCATCCTATTTTTATTGCTTTTCAAGTGAAAGGGAACATCTTTTCGAGCTATCCAAATATACTCTTAATATCCGTAACACTTATCCAGAAACAAAACTTTCTAACTACAAACAGTTTATCACTTATTTCATCCCTAATTTTAAATTAATTACACCAGGAATCTTACATCCAGATAAATGTCTAGAGAAAATATAACAGTATATCCAAAACATTTTGGGAAAGAACTTACGAATATGGTAATGATATATAGTTCAAATTAGACTTAAATTTTCCTTTGTACTGGAGAAACCAAAAAAGAATAATGAAAATATTTCGCTTACTAAATTATCTGAATTTTCACAGCACCAAGTTTTAGTCCCTACGAATACCATCTTCCCTCCTTATTGCGATAATTGAAAGCATGTTGAAATGAACTGAAAAAAAACTTAAACGCAATCACTATAAAAGTGTTTTAATAGTAGAGCTGGCTGTGATATTTGTTGTTTAGTTAGTTGCAACTATTAATTGTTGCTAAATTTTGCAGCAACTGGTTGGCAAGATAGAAATAACCGTGGTCTTTTCATTTTGAAGACCCGACCTAAAACTCCTAAATGAATTTAAACTCTTGACATTAATCTCTTGACTTAATTTTTTTATCGGTTACACCCTGTAGAAGTCTTAATTTTGAATGTATTTTATTATAACTATTAAGTAAAGAAATAAACATGAATAATAATAAAAAAAAATGTGCTGTTAAAAATATATGAGATTCAAGGTAAATAAATACACAATGGGAAAAAATAAAATTTGTTGTTCGTAATTGTCACGATTGATTTTTACTTATCATTACTTGATTTTCAATTTTTGTTTAGAAATATTTAGCATTCAGTTCGTAAGAGAGTAGCTGGGGCTGATTTTTTAATTGTTGTGTATGCAAAATTGCACATTCTGTACCTAGAGATATTTGATACTTTTATACTTCTTTCGCCCAAGAGATTCAGCTAAGCTACTCCCCACAAATGTGCGCTAAATTTGAATATAATATTTCTATTGGTTGAATTTTTAAAACCCATATTACAACCAACCATGTCGAAAATTCTAATATATGAGGTATTTGTTCTCCGAGACACAAAACGTCGAGTTTACTGCAAAGGCAGCAGGTAATTTTCTTTTTTGTATCATACAGGCATGCTCAAAGTACTTTCTCTCGAGGCATTCTTAGTTTAACAATGTATATTTATTATATTATACATTCAATAATTTTTTAATTTTGCCGCTTTTATAAATTTGTAGCGTGTGAAGCTGATTATTGCCCTCAATGGTCTAAGCAAAATGGGGAGTGGCCTTACTGCATCTCTTGGACGAACGGAGTATAGTTAAAAATATATACAGGTTGGTCACCCAAATGAAAGAAATATTTCATAAATAACAGATGTCAGATAGAGAGACTTTTGTGTCAATACTTTTACCGATTTTGCAGGGAATATCCGTCTATACATAATTCTGTATAAGCAATGATACAATCGATCTGATAACTCTCTTGGGAATTGAATGCTGAACACTTCTAAAAAAAATTTGATCCTTGAAGCAGGGGCGGACTGGCAAAAGTCTAGCGGCGCTGGATCTTAGAACTCGTAGGCCACTTATTACTTTATTATTACCATTATTAGTGTCTATATGGTAGTTAAGGTAGGTTTATATTAGCACACAAATCATTTCACAGTAGTGGTAAATTATAACACTTGTAACAAAATTTCACTTATTTACATTTTATAAAGATAATTCCCTCCTCAACAAACTGCTTTCCTCGGGGATTTGGTCAATTATTTTATTACCATCTAGGTCTACTACCATCAACAAAAATGCTTCCAAGTGATTATCACTGAGTGTACCCCTTAGTATGGTTTTCACAAATTTTAGGGTCGAAAAACACCCTTCACAAGCTACTTGTGTTGTGGCTAATGTCTACAAATATTGGTAAGCCAGTTTTAATACACTGTATGATTCACTACACAAGTTATATTTTATAAACACACTGTAACAGCATACTGAGCATTTCTTACAAGTTTTCGAAGTTTCACAGAATTTAAAATTTCCACCCTCTTCCAGAGAATCTTGTTCTTGTTCTGCATCATTTTCAACTTCATAATGTTGTTCCTACTCGACTGTAATAGTTTTTTTTTTTAATTCTCCGAACTACTTGCGAAATTCATTAGCTTTTCACATAGCCCTTCTTTTGTAGCATCTTTATTGAATGTTACTAATTTCGAATATAATGTTTGTAGTGCTTCTGAGGGCAAACTTCCATCTTCTTTAATATGATTAAAATTTGAAGGTGCCAAAAAATTTAAATCTTGGTACATCTTGTTTTTAGAAAAGCTGTTGGTCATGCTCTCAATTACAAAAGATAACATTGTGGACTTCTACAGTAAATTTATGGAAACTATCTGCATTAATTTGCTCAGTTTTCAATTTCAAAAAGAGACAAAATAATGTTCACGTAAAGTGAATCTTTATAAGGATTTAAAGATGTCCTGAAAACACGACTAATGGCCGTATGTTTGGCTCATCTGTAAGTTTCACCTATTAACTGAAGTTTTTTTAATATTTCGCCAAATATTCATTCGTTGATACGACTCTTTAAAAAGTAGTACTGCCACATGTATGTTTTCTTTCTAGTATCACCTCTGAGGCCGTGTGATATTTGTATTCTCGAGGATTTCCATTTTCTAACAGCAATAGGTATTATAAAATAACCGTGTTGGTACATATTTTCATAAATCTATATGTGGCGCGGAATCGGCAACCAAGAAGAGTAAGATCATATTTCACATTATATTAAATAATCTCTAATTTTATTTATCATCATTCCAGTGCAGTTACCGATCATCGTGCCAAGCAGCCGGCGCAGTCGGTGCACTATTGGAGCGGGCCAGCGGGATTTGTCCCAGTGGACCAGTCCGCCCCTGCCTTGAAGCGCAGATTTTGTGTTTACCCTACTGTGCAATAAACCAGAGATTAAACAAAATCTATAGAAAATCAACAGTAAAGATTAAAAAAAACAATTCGATATTATAAATTAGTTTCAGTATTATAAACAAAGAACTGTCATGGTTGACGGCCAAAAAAGTTTTGAGAACGGAAGTAGATTCTCTTCCGAAACGTTAACTACCTATAGCTTTGATTTTCAGTTTTTAGTTCATAACATTGTTCTAGTTTATATATTTTTAGGTGTGAGACTTTTTGAAACAGTCAAGTACTCAAGAACCAACCTCTGTCTGATCCGTTTGGCGCAGAGATTTTTTCATTAAAATTTTTAAATATTTTTCAGTGGCAAAATACCCAATAAAAAGTAAGAAAATAGTTTCAGTACTTTCATTAAAACAAAATTAACATAGGGAATACCGAACAAACTGGATCTGTACAGCAATTTTAATCTTTCCACATGTATTAACGGTTTCCAAATGTATAAAAGTTCTTCCAATCTTCTACCACAATAAGTATCATCAAAATACTTGGTGATATAGAATCAATGACAATTACATGTAATATTGCCGCCTACCGTATATTAGCGGGAGTAGAAAATTCAACCCAGCGCTCTTACAGGCGAAGAACCAAATTAATAGTTGGCATCTAAAAGTGACAATTTATGAATTTGCGATTATTAACCGGGGTATAAGTACCTTCTCAAATTAAGAGCAAGATGTTCCTATCTGGTAACATTAGAAAACAACGATATTTTTAGCTGACTTCAATTTTGACTGAATAATTGCTTATATAGAACAGACAATTACAAAAAATAATAGATGACTTGAAAATTATTATAAATAAATAAATATTTGGTGATGCACCCGAACATGATTTAATTTATATAACAGAAAGCATGAACAGTTATAGTCAGTTACAGCACTAGGACACGATAAAAACGTTTGTTTCACAATAATTCCGTTATTAAAAAACTTTTTTGTAAATATAAATAACAAGTGTAGAGGAATATAAATAAATTCTATAAATAACTATACCGCTTTTAGCGGTGCGTTTTGCCACTTAATATAACCAACTAGAACTGTTAAAATCAAATAAATAATTTTCAGTCAGTCTAACGTTTACAAAACAATCCTTATAAATAGATACAATTCTTATTATATAAACAAAAACATAAAATATATTAAAGTTATATTTAACAATATATTAGATGAATAAAAATTTTTCATAATATAATAAAATTATCTAGTAATTTAAGGCTTTCGATTACCTTTTCTGATTCTTCTCTAACTCACGCCGATTCCTTACCCACTCGTCGTTGTTGTTGTTGAAGAGGACCTTTTGACTGTTCTCTTTTTTTTTCGTTCGAAGAAGCCTGGGCTTGAAAGGTGCGGGCTTTTCTTCTGATTCGTTTTTGTTTATGTCATATTGTGGGGACAACCGAATTTTCTTATAGGGCTCGTTATTGTTACACTGCGAATTGTGGCGCTTTCTTGTTGTGATTCCAGCCAGATTAAGTAAAGTCTCTGCCCCTTCCTTTATTCTTCTTTCTTCGTCATCCTCGAAATCTATTTTTCTACAGGTACGGTTCTTTGGGATTCTGTAATAATAATAATAATAATAACACTGTATTCATAGAATGTTCATATATCATATATAATATATCATATCAAATATTTACATAAAATGAATTAGCGTCAACACCAAACAAGTACTGAAATATTCAGTACTTGAAACATAACAAACATTTTAAATATATCGCATAACATAAGTCTTGAAAGAAAATAATACATACTAGAAACATTTTAAAAATACTATAAATGTGAAATAATTTAATAACACAAAACAAAACCACAAAGTACAAAAGGAATAACTGAGAAACTGTACACCATTTATAATTGCTGGGTTAAGAATTCATTTATATTGTATGGTTCTATTAATTCTCATTAATAGATCATGAATCTGAGAGTTGAATTTACTTAACATTCGAGTATGTTGAATATGTCGTGGAAGTTTAATAAACAATTTTAAACAATTATAATTAGCACTGTTTTGTTTTAAGAAGAAAAAGCAAGCATTCTTGTATATAAATGGCCGGGGCGGTTAGCAGTTTGTTCTCCTTAAATTTATTTCTACAAGATTCTTTCTAACTTAGATTTAAAAACGTCCTTAAAACCCTTTTTTGTATTATAAATATTCTATCAAAATCTCCACTACTTCCGTAGAATATTATACCATATCTAACATTCGACTCGAAGTTAGCAAAGTACACTGTTTTCAATGTTAATAAGTTTACATATTTTCCTTGTCTGTGATTGGTACATTTGGGAGCCAAGTTTACGCAGGGAAAATTTGTAAATCAGAACAGATTTCTTACCAGGTCTGGATATACAATGTTATTTAAGTAATAATGCTGTAATTTAAATTAAATAAATTCAATGTATTTATGAGTTAGCCAAATGCCAAATAAAAGTGAATTTAAACTGTTAATTTTTATTTTGTGTACTAATGGCCTTGAGACGGCCTCCATGTGGATTCCACTTACTTAGGAATTTTCATGTGCCTGTGTAAACTGTGCTCCACTCATAACGTAAACAACTGCGGTCTAAACTGAGATCCACTATAGTTGGTATCATTATTTATGTTGAAGTCTTTTGGGGTATTAAATCTCGCGTGGTTAGTTTTAAATAATACAGTACTAGTTTTATTTTTACTTAATATTGGTTTATTTTTTGTGAGGCAATCGCATGCTAAGTCGAGAACAATATTCGCATTGTCTAATAAAAGTGGAAAGATTATTATTATTATTATTATTAATTTCATGTGACTGACTCCAGATACTAATAATATAGCTGTCATTAGTAAACTAAGGAGTAATACACTGTGAACAAACGATGTTCATCTAGTTCTTTTTTAAGATTTATTAAAGTGTAGGTACGTACCCTTAGTTAGTTTCAAACACAGATTGTCTACATAACTAGAGAAACCAAGTGTTGAGTCTAGAACAGTTCCTAGAAATATTGTCTAATAACTAGTTTCTACACAGCTTAAAATTTGAACTGATTTAGCTAAGGAAGTAGAAAAATAGACACAAATTTTCTTGCTGGTGTTCACTATAATTGTATTTTTCTGGCACCAGTCCTCAAATTAATTATTTTAACCATTTTAGATTTTAATTCCTGTTCACTTTTAACAATGCCGGAAGAATCATCAATAAATATCAAAAAAATAATCGACCCTTGCTCAACATCAATATCTATGTCATAAGTGTTGAAGATATCCGAGTCTATGGAAATGAGTATTTTTCTGTTATGTAGAGATGACATTTTCCATACGTTCTATATGTTGCCTCTAATTCCCAAACTACTTAACTTTAATATAAGAAAGTTATAATTTATACGGTCAAAAGCAGCAGTTAAATCGAAAATTACTTTTACCATTTTATTACCAATGTCTAAATAATCCTAAAGCCAGCTAATTTTGTGAATTTTTTAGATTACTTGTTTCTAAATAATTGTATAATCTTGTAGAGACTGATTTTTCAGTAATTTTTGTAATATAACTTCAAATTAATATCTAATCATTGAGGATTGTCTATTTTCTGTAATGAAACAATTTTTCCTAATATTAAATAGAGCATTTGCGTACTGTTTCAATTCTAATGAAATATCACAATTTTGATAGTGCTGGCTAACGTGTATTTACAGAATTTTATCCTTATAGGCATACTCAGGCTCCGAGCTAGTTATGAAGTAAAAACCAGAACCGGTTTTTAAATTCTTTATGTTATAATACCTTACATTATGTGTACAGATAAAAATAATATTTTAAATTAAGAATTGTTTAATATAGTTGGGAAGAAACATATAGATGTTTACATTTCCTTAATCGATTTAAAAAGTTGAAGTGGCATATGCCAGTTAAAGTGCCGAATTTTTTGTTTTCGATGAAACAATCAGACCGACGCTGCAGATACAGTGTGCTGCCTAGTCTGGTGTTTTTATCCACCAGTTTCAGTAAACATCTATTACATCTACACAACTATACCAAATAAATAATTTCTCCAAGTTTCTAAAAATAAATTATTTATTTATTTCTTTATAAGTTTTATGTCATACCTACCTTTTATTTCTTACCGCAAAAGTATTTGTTTCCTATAAATAATATATTTATTTGCCTATATGAATCATACGATTCTCGATTGAAAACATTACTTTTATCTGTGTGTGGGGACCGTCCCTGAAACAGGCCCGCCGAGAGGGGGGCGGGGCGGGGGGTGCCTTCTCCCAGGCTTGATGGTAGAAATTTCCAGGCAAAGGAATAGCCTGGATTTTAAATATTAAACTCAAAGAAATTTCACCCCCCCCCTCCTCTCTCTCTCTCTCTCTCTCAAAATTCCGACTGAGGTAGGTGCCAATGCTGAGGAATATTACTCCCAGCTGTTGAAAATGTCGACAGAAAAATATTCTTCAATTCTAGCCCCCTCTTTTTGAAGAGATAAATAGATTATTATTATGAATGCCACCACCCTGCTCTTCCAAAATTGATAGTGAAGATTGGTGGGAGTAGTATGTTACTACCCCCCGGGCCCGGATTTTCTCTCGACGCAGAGCTGCTCTGGCATAACTACTCTACTTTTGAGCCGGGGTTCGCTTATAGGCGTTTTATCAACGCTAACATAGTTTTTTACTTTCATATTTGTTATTATTGTGCTTACTTCTTCAATAACAGGCTCTATAAAAAATGATCTTACCTTAATTTGAGCTGGGAGCGCACAAATTGTCGACTAATAATTTTTAAAACGTCTGTGCAATTTATTTAATATTGCAAATAGTGTTTGTAGTATCTATTTTGTTGCATAATAATTTCTCGGTTACATTTAATATTGATATTAATTTTACTTTTTTTATTTCCTGGCATATTATTTGCAATTTGCCATGGAGTTTTAGTTATATTTTGCAATTGGTTTATTTGTTCTGTATTATAGTCAGTTTTTAGTTCGGATAGTGTTGTTAAGTGTGCAGTTGTACAACATATTTTTCTTACCTATCTTCATCACTCTCAAAAGCTTCATCCCCATTGACTGACTCGGCACTATCTGCTGCACTGTAAGTATGATCCTGACTAGGTGACGTAGTGATGACTTGCCATGCAGTCTTTTCCTTTTTATGACTCACTCTAGGACCATTTTTCAAACTCAGCATGACTGCGGCAGCATCGACAGCATCCAAGGACTCTACAGGTTCGGCTTTCATATTTTGGTTTGTCATCTCTGTAGCAGCTAATTTTCTAGATAAGAAAGGGAATAGATCGGGGTTTGGTAGGCGGTATATGGAAGTTTTGTCAGGTACTACGGGTTGAGGCCTGCTGCTGTAGTACGATAAAGGATCTAGGGTAGAACAAGGGTGGAAAGGAGACCTGTTTAAGGCCTGAATCAGGTTTGGCTTGTACTGGGGGTCTACTGTCCAAAGAGAACCCTTGCCGAGATTCTGGAAGAAAATTGTGTTCATTATCATAAAGTCTTTAACAGCTTTCCTTAAATTTTAATGTCTGACATGATCCACATTATGTGTATACCGAGAGGCGAACTGGTGAGAAATAAAGTACAAGGTAGAAGGAACAAAGGAGGAACATTTGGGGAAGTTTGTGAATTTCTTCGGAATAATCAGGGGGAACATTTGAACTGGAAGATGTACGGAAGTGATAGTCGCCAAAAAATTGTCAAAACTCCAGAACCCACAGGAATAGATCCACTTTCAATGAAACTTTTAACAAACGGACTTACAACACATCAATTGCTTTTAACACACTAATAATTAATCACATGTAATTACTTTTTTCATCGTTAATTGAATGAAAATATTTTACTCAAATATCATTGAAAAAACAATTGTTTATATAATTGTTTTGTAATAATTTAAACAATAAACAACTCGAGTCCAACAGCTGAAATATTTGCGATTTCAAATGATGTGATATAACAACCATTTTAAAAAACCTTCTTCAAAATCGGTTATGTTCCTGCCGGTTCCAAAGTAAAGCCATTCAGTGACTTGACTATTAGGAAGCTGTTCGTATTTCAGTTAAGTCCTAACAATTTTGAAGAGGAAAATACATGAAAAATTGAACCACAATACAGATCGCTATCTAATGTATACTCACAGGTGCTTTCTCGACCTTTTGGAAGCATTTATTCAGAGACAGATTGTGTCGCACACTGTTTTTCCACCCAGTGGGTGCGTTCTTAAAGTATGGAAAGTGATCTAGGATCCAAGCGTAAATCTCTTTCACAGGCAAGGCTTTTTGTATGGAATCCTCGATAGCCATAAAAATAAGACATGAAAAGGAATACGGTGGTTTGTTGTTTGTATGTACCAATGGATCATATGGTATGTTATGCGGATGTTTTGTACGTTGAGCATTACCGTTCTGATTCTGATAAGGGGGTGGAGAATGAACAGAACTGTTTGAAGAATCGGCCGCTGATACTGATGAATCATCTACATAATCGCTCGTAGGAGATTGGTCGGTTACAATATTGTTATTATTGTAATATTTAATTGGAGTGGAATTGATGCTGTTTGACGGTGATGGGTTGATATTCATACCTAAAATAAGATACCTTGTTATACTAACATTGTGTTACTGTTTTAGTTAATCTTACTACAATTAGAATATGTCACTAAAAAAAACTATGACTGACCAATTAAAAAATACTGTTTACTCTCTTTCAACTAAACTTTGAAATTCTCAAGTAAAAATATAAGACCGAAAACACCTAAAAAATTACCCTACAACTAGTTGTTGCCCAGGATTTTCCAACTTTTTCCAAAACTTGATTTATCTATATCCTTAATTGTTATTTCTGCATTTTCTAAGTACTTTAGCCCAGCATGCATTTGCAAAATATATGTTCCATAGTCTCTATTGCCATATCACAGTATCTGCATTGTTATCATTTTCTGCCTTATCCATTGGTCTTACGATGATATTTCAAGAGGCTTTTCAAATGCCTACCATTAGCATTAAGTTAGATTTTTCAAATTTTAGAAGCCTTTGTCAGATAAGGTATAACCTTTTCGCTCATGTTTGGCCTGGAGTATTCCTTCAGTAGGGCTTTTTCTGTTCCTTTTCTCATCTTAGGGTGTCTCATGTGTCCCTTAGATAACACACAGAACAGTGAGAGTCGGAGAAATGACGCCTCAGTACATTTTTTTGCAAGGCAGTCAGCTAATTCATTATCCTCAACTCTCGTGCCCTGACAACCGCGTCAGTTGTCAGTTGCTTTAGAGACTGTCTGCGTTCAACGGCAATTTTGAATTCTAAGACCTGAGAGCTTTTAACAACTTTTTTATAAAACTGTTTTCTCTCTAAGTAATTGTATTTATTGTAGCAATTCTAAAACTATTTTAGTTATTTAAATTACAATAAAACTTTCTTAAAATTTGAAAATCAGCAGTTAGATTTTAAAATGTTACTTGGGTCGATACTAGCCATATTTTTTCTATTTTATCTGTTATATGCTGTTAATAGTAAGTTTTCCAAAACCTCTTGTAAAGAAAATTAAAAGTAATAGATGGTGATATATAAAAATACCTTTTAAAAGATCACGTTCATGTAACCAATTCAAACTGGTAAGATCATCATCAGGATTTCTATTCTGACTTTGGGCTACAGCCAACAGAATCGATATGGGTGATTGAGCATCTCTTGCAGGTGTGCCTGCAACAGGACTCCCCGGTACAGACATTTTCGGCGTCAGAACAATTTCTTCCAGAGGGGAAACAGGTCTTTCGGGTGCCATTATGGTTTATTCCTACAACAAAAAAATGTATGTGAAAAGAAATACAGTGTAGTAAATATTTATATCCACAAATTTTTATGAGTATTGCAATTTCTAGGGTTTATTTCCTACTTTAGAATAACCAATAAAAATAATCAAAAGTACGGCCAAAAAATATGTTCGCATTTAGAAGTTCATAAAAGGAGTTTTGATTGGAAATTATCTATATTTAACACTTTAACTTCATTTCCTCATAATACACGCAGAATATTTTTTGGAAAAGTGTAAGGGGCCCAGTAAACATTGTGATGTTTACATAGCAACGATATAATATTGGAAGAACATATTAACACATTCGCGGACACTCATTTTTATTGATATGTGCCTAACGTGACACCGCCGGCATAAGCCGCATCGCCCACAGTGCCCCTAGGGACACTAACGTTATATGCCGCAAAAACTTAGTGCGCTCTAGATACGCTTGTCGGCATATCATGTAAATTTTACATGTAATAAGGTATGAAGTGTCCCACTAGGCACCTTGGGTAAAAAAATAATGACAGAATTCCTAATAGTTTGTTGGTGATGAAAGAATTTGGTCGGGCGATCTAGGGACCATGTTTGGCGCGTTTCTGTCTGATTCCTGTGCATATTTTATAATTTATTCATGTGTAAAATGGAAGAGAAGCAAGAAAAGCAATTACTTCGTTCGTATGAAGAGCTTGAAAGTGAGGACGAAGATTCCGCCATATAAAAGGGCATGATACGTATAATACAGATGATTCCATAGGGGATCCAGAATACACGTTTATATATTGTAGTGATGATGATTAAGTAGTTGTAATTTCATTATTAAAAGTTTTTATACTAAAATCAAGTGTTTTTATTTTTTTTTACATTCGGCATATGACGTCAGTGTCCTACTGTAGCTAAGATGCTTCTACTGGGACATGACGTTATATGACGCAGACTGTTTTTCCAATATATCCAATTCTTCAGAAAATTCTGATTTTAAAGCTATATGTTGCATTTCTTTATGTATACTTATAATGATTTTAATCATGGTGTCAATTTCAGCACATCTCAATATTTTTAATTGCCCTGCTGGAGCGAAGGACAATGACGTGATATGACGTCAGTGTCCGTCAACGTGTTAATATAAAGTATTTATGTCACTTTTATATAACAAATATATAAATTTAAAATTAATATGTTTACATAAGATGATCGAACGATATAATATTGGAAGAACATATTTATATAAAGTGTAGTTATACCTACAGGGTTCAGACTTTGCGAAGCAGAAAAAATTCCCTGAATTTTACAGGTTTTCCATAACCAAAAATATTAATTTCCATGTATCTTTTAGTGAAGTAATTTTTAATTTGACATAAAATAATTCTTTGAATTGGGTAGAATCAGTCAAAATTCTTAAGAACTCTATGGTTTTCCATATGGAGACCAAGAATTCCCTGATTTTTTATACAATTTATAAAATTCCCTGATATTTCCAGGTTTTTTTATACCATTTTTAAATTCCCTGAGTTTTCCAGGTTCTCCAGGTTTTCCATATGAGTCTGAACCCTGTACCAGTTTTACATAATAAATATATAAAATGAAACACTTAATTTAAATGTAATATTTTTACATAACCGTCATATAAAATGGGAAGAACATATTAATAATAAAGTAGTTATGGCAGTTTTATATACTTAAAATGAAACACTCATTTTAAAAGTAATATTTTTACATAACACTGTAGTAAACCAGTAAACATTCTCGTGACATTTATAATAATTCGTATCAATGTTATAATATTGGAAGAACATTATAAGTACCTATCAAGAATCATTCAACAAAATATAATGATAAAAAAATATGAAAAATGTAAACAATTTTCTTGATGCTCAGTATATGTTTGGATGTTATAATAATTGTACTTTTGCAGTATTGTAAACTATTTATTATTCATTCTGTATAATTTTTGTGGTGCTTATATTATCTTTTCGGTAATTTTGACAAAGTTATCTTGATGTACGTTTATTCACTAACTACGTTGGCTATCACCACTACAGCAAACACTAGAAACTTAAGTATGTAATATTTGACTATAATGCAAATAGGAGTGTCATCTATACTAATTCAAAAGTTCAAAAAGGTGTTAATTCTTGAAATAGCTCCTAAAAATATGAGCGATAGCTCCTTGAATTTGGAATGACGTCTAGAAAAATGTATTACAATGTTTTACTAGCACATAAAAAATTGGAAAAGTTATAAACAAATTAAGATGAAAAAAAATGGCATTTAGTTTTCTGCTTATAACTCAAAAACTATGAGCGATAACGGAAATAGGGAAAGAGATTCTTAAATAGGAGGAAATTTCCAATGAAAAAGTCCCAATTTCCAGAACTCTATCTCCATTATTTATAATTTTAATTTAACGCTGAAAATAGGACTCCACGCGACCGCTGCAGGATGCGCGCGCCGCCTCAAAAGAGTACATCACATAAAATAATTTTTTTATACTATTAAATATCAATTAAAAAATTTGAAAAAATTATGGTGTATTCTTAACACTTCAAAAAATACGGTCCCGTTGGAAAATAATGTTAAGTTTATTTTTCAACAAGTTCGGCCATTGTTAACTAACGGAATTTTATGGGACCTCCGTTGTCATTGGAGACAATTTTTTTTTTTTTAATAATTGGACTATAAAATTTTCACTTCTTGGAGCCCTTCTTATACATATACTTAACAAGATTACGTTAGATTTTAAAAATTGTGTATTTTGTTTATTATTATTTTTTAAAGTAACCAAAAATGAAAAACCAAAGCAAAGTTGTAAAAAAAAGTTTTCTTCATATTCGTTATCATATTACTGTTTTTGCATTGAAGAAAGGCATTCATTAAAGTTAAACAAAAAATTTTTACGCCATTTGTTTATAAATGGAAATAGAGTTCCGGGAGTTGAGACTCTTTTATTGGAAATTTCCTTCCTCTTTAAGAACTTTTTTCCGATTTCCGTTATCGCTTATAGTTTTTGAGTCATAAGCGAAAAACTAAATGCCATTTTTTTTCATCTTAATTTGTTTATAACCTTTGCAATTATTTATGTGCTAATGAAACATTTTAATACATTTTTCTAGACGCCTTTCCAAATCCAATGAGCTGTCGCTCATATTTTTAGGAGCTATTTCAAGAATTAACACCGTTTTGAACTTGTGAATTAAGACTTTAAATGAAAACTGATTTTTTTCTAAATTTAATTTTAAAGCATCCAACTCCCTTTCATAAAAAATTATATTTCTAAATAATTTTTATCACCCATGTGAACATAAAATCCATTGCTTAATTGAATAACATTCACTTTTCGTACCATAAGTATTATCAGTGGCGGCTCGTCAGAGGAGGCACGGGAGGCTGAGCCTCCCCTTGGAAGAACCACCATATCTTCAAAAGTAATATCTTAAGAAATTTCTATTAGGTATATCTCAATTTTCAATATTTTTTATTGTTTATTATTCATTAATTAATTTTCAGTTTATATATAACATTTTTGCATTTCCTTTCCACAAACATACCTATAACGTTACAGTCCGGATAGTCCTTGTATGCATATTTCCCGGTCGGCCGGTCTTTTACTGAATGAACACTGCGGTTCGCTGGAGGCTAATACGAAATAGCTTCCAACTTTACCGCATTTACCTATAACATGAATGACCTTGAATTTCTTTGCACTGTGTAAAATAGCAACACTTGGAATAGCCAAGTATGAAGCTAGCCTCCAGATCTCAGTTCTTTATAGCGCATGTGCACAGGTTATTCAAGAGTCAGGTGATTCACAAAGAAAACGAACTGACGTCTGACAGTTGCGTTTAGCCGGTTATAAGAACAACTTGACGTATAAATACATAAAACATTTGATAGGCGGGCTAGAAATAAGTGCTCTAGGTGAAAATATTCCCAACAACATGTCTTGTTGTCCAGACGTGGTGGATTATTTGTTATTAAATGGATTTACTACTCTTATTTATGACGAAAAGGTAAGAATTAAATGAAATGCCAGGCCTACACCAGCAATGCTTTCGTTAGTTTTTAAAAGTCGTAAACAAAACAGAGGGTTTTGTGATAACAATTATAAAAAAGTCGAGTGGTTAACGGCATCAACAGTTAGAAACAAATTATATTGTTGGAGATGTTTATTATTTACTAATGATCAATCCTCAATTTGGGGCAGGGCCGGGTTTAATAATTTGCAAAATTTGTCGCGAGGTTTAGAAAGGCACGAAAAATCTCAGGAGCACATTTCATCTTGCATTAAATTCGAAATGTTTGGTAAACAAAATATTGTAAATTTCTTGGATTTTGCACATAAGAGAGAAATAGAAAATGTTAACGAAAAGGTCCGTGAGAATAGGGAAATATTAAAGAGGTTAATAGATGCCGTTATATAGTTATCTTCACAAGAAAATTCTTTCCGAGGACGTGACGAAAAACGAGAATCGTGCAATAAAGGAAATTTCAAAGAGCTGGTAGATTTTCTAAAAACTTATGACCCAAAATTAGAGAACTTTTTGAATAACGCCACTATTTTTTGAGACAATTCCGGTAAGCTTCTGTAGAATGATCATTTTCAGCACTTAAACGCATAAAAACATTTTTACTAGAAACAAAATGAGTCAAGACCGCCTTTCAAATGTATCGCTTATTTCAATAGAAAAACGTTTTTTGTCAGAATTGAGGAAACGCGATTCATTTTATGATGAAATAATCAACCATTTTGCTAGTTCCAAAAATCGCAGGTTACCACTCATTTATAAAAATATTCAGGCTTTAAAGCAGAGATTAATATAGGTAGTTGTTATTTTAGAAAAAATATTTATTTGTGTTATTTATTTTTTAGGAAATATTTTTTATAACTCTCCATAATATAGAGTTCCGCGGTTATATTTTTTTTATATAACTTCTTTCTCAAAACTATTTTAATTTCTATTAAAACTTATAATTTTACACGCCTGGCAGTGATAATGAATACAATTTTTTGTTTGTAGAAAAACACTTTAATTTTTTTACCAAAACTATTTTTATTTTTATTAAAAGTTATATAATTTAATTACAAGTGGGATAGTAGGACTCCTTTGGATACCGATACTCGAGTCGTAGGAACGAGAATTTCATGAGAATGATTTTTTCATCTCATCATATTTTCTATTTCCTTTTCATTCTATTCTTTTATTAGTTCTATTCTCTCAAGTCGTGAATCGGTATCCTGGCGAACAACCCACGGCAAAAAAATGTAACGCGCCGTTGTAATACCTCGGGGGTGGTGGGGAAATGTACAAATTGTAGTCATATTGCACATCAGTTGTCTTTCAGAATATCAAGCCTCCTCTGCTGACAATATCACGAGCCGCCACTGAGTATTATATATAGAAAGCTATTGCACTTGATTTTATTAATGTACAAATTGTACGGATAAGGCTAAATGGGAATATTATGCTTAAACCGGATACTCATTTGCCAATATTAAATAACCTCTTTAAAGCAAAATTCACATGAAGGGCAATAGCCCAGAGGATGGTTCAAATCCCACAGCCCACAGATTTCAAGGTAAGTGTTTAAAATTCTGTTACAGTGTTATTTATATGTACATCGAACCATTCGTAATTAATAGAGACATAAAATGAATAAAAACCGAAAGATCAAATAATATTCTCCAGTGAAAATATCCTCGAAGCAAGATATAACATATTGTTCAGAAATATTCAGAAAATGTAGTTTTGTGAAAAAATTATTTTAAAAATACAACACACTCTAGGAATAACTTGAAATGTACTTAAAACACAAGGATTTCACATTCAAATCGAGATTGTTGTAATTCAAAAATTGCCTGAGCAAGAAACTTTTCAGGGAGTGACAGACTAATTGTTTTTTATCTTATTGATTAACGAAGCAAAATGGTAGATCAATCCTATTTGGTAAGGAAGTGATTTATAAATAAGTAAAAACAGACAGTACTAGTGCGAGTTAAATTTAGAATAATTTTCTGACAAATTGCAACAAATGTAGCTCATGCGTTAATACATTCTAAAAAGTTCAGATTAAACCTGACGTACACGTTATCGCTCAACCTCTCTCGTGTCAGATACATACAGAACCTACTATAATCTACACACCTCGGTGTTTGTAGATTACAGTGCATTCAGTATGTATCAGGGGCGAGAGAGACTAGGATCAACTGAGGTAACAATGTGAATGTCACATGTTCAGTGATAAAAAGTATATTACAGTGTCGATAAATTCTACGTTTTGACCACTCTACTCCATAATTGTGCACCATTTCTTCTAGGGATATTAAAACAACATATTTTTTTAGAGTTTTATTTGTATTTATACATTCGATAAAATACAATATTCATAACAACGTTCTTTTTCACTTTTCATGACAATATAAAAATAACAGTTATTTAATTTGCAAAAGCAATAAGTATGTACCACAGCATTTACGGCTAGAAGCATTATGCCGTATGATGTCACATGTAGCTGACGGGAAACATACATCATTTAAACACGTGTAAACTCCCATCTAAACTAGACAGTTTTCAAACTTTTACTTACTTTGCAAACCAAAAATGAAAAAGCACTATTATTTGTGCTGTAATGTCAATTAAAAATACGCATATTCCGTACTAGCCTCAGGTTTATTTTATTACTTCGTCATGGTATATTTTTGAGCCACATTTCATTTTGGGTCATATATATTTTCTTGTTTTATTCAGAAAAATATATTTATTATAACTAAAATAACTGATATTTCTTTATTCTTAAAATTGGTCCTTTTATACAGGATATCCTAGGACCCTGGGGCAATACTTCGGTAAAGTAGTTACCAACAAACAGGAAAGAACCATTTCAAAATTTAACCTTTAAGGGCGAATAGCTTTAAAAGGGGGTGGCCCAGGAAAAAAATATAGACACTTTTAATATTGTCTTAACCCAAACTATAAGCTACCGAAGTATTACTTCAAAGTCCTCGGACACCCAGTATAATACTACAAGAAATAAAGTTAAAAATTTGGTGTAATATATTAATATGTGGTGGCTATATTTGCAGTTGTATAGAAAAAAAAAAGAAATTTTTGAAACCACTAAGTGGCAATTAATCGATAAAAAAAATCAGCTTGATACTTTTTTGGCATGCCTAGTGAAACAGCCTGCAGATTAAGAATTCCTGCCTCTGGACCTCCACTAATGCAAATCATATTTTTGTATTTGCTAGCTGATAAGCAATAGATAAAATAATTATCTGCTCGATACAAATACGTGGCACCATGAAAAACATTTCAAGTTTCATGATTTATCTACTGAAGTTTTCTCCGATAAGAAAAAATCTCACGTTCATTGTCTACCATATGGTCTAAGGCAAAACATTAACAATAAAACAAATGTGAAGCCTGCTGTTGTGTCCTTTCTTTATTATGACATGTATTGTACTAGAAACCTTGAAAATCTCAATGAAAATTAAAAAAATCATCTCAAAATGAGAGTTTTTCTTATAAATTATTCAAAAGTTGTATCAAATAATTTTCATCTACCTCTTTGACCTTTGTTGGCCATTTCCTGCAAGCACAAAACTAAATAGTTTGAACATAGTTTAAGTACGTTGCCAGTTAAACAACCAACGAGTGCAATTTGGTAGTCGAAACAATTAATTCTTGTTATTTCTGACTGTTTTCGTACTTTGTAATTCCTTTCAATAAAGTAGATGTAACTAAAAATTGGTGTAACAAAGCTATATGTTTTGTCTATAATACATAAATATAAAATATTCTTATACCATACAATTAAAATTTTTTTAAATATAAAAAGTAACATATTATAATCGAGGCTTATGTATTTCAGTAGGTTGATTAGGAGATACTGCACCATAATTAACAACTAATTCATCACTGTCGTATTGGTAAAAGCCAGGATTTGGTACGCTTTGTGCACTTCTAGGAGATATAAGGTTAGAATATTCATCATCTCCTCTTGGAATGGTATACATGCTTCTACCTCTTATTCTTCTACTGATGGAACCACTAACTATCCCCAAATGTTCCCTAATATCTGATTGAACATCAGAAATATCCCACATTGCCAAGAATGCTGTACAGCAAGATTGATTGGTTGACCCAGATGTAACATACGGTTCATAGGAAAAGCTATAATGGTGGGCGATGGCTGCCAGACACATTTCGATACATATTAGAAAGTCCTGTAATCTAGTAGACAAACTCAATCCATCATCGTCTGAGCTGTTAGGAGATAGCGACACTATTTCAAAGTATACCATTAAATCTATTAGTACGCCTTGAAAAAATGAGAAAAAAACCACAGCTTTGATGCACAAAAACTTCGGTAATGGTTTCATAGGCCTTAATTCCGCTAAACTGGCTTTGTAAAACATGACCAAACAATACATAGCAATAAATTGTGACACATTATTTATAGCTATTAAATAGGGAAACGCAACATTTCCTTTAAACTGCCCGTCACCATATACATCACATATTTTGCAAATGAACGATATTGCAGTCGTTAGAGGTCTTACTACTGTATATTGCAGAATTCCATGTTTGCAAATGTGTACAAATTCCCTTCCCATTTCCCAATTAGGTAAGCAGCACAATGGAAAAATGTGTTTTACTTGTGGTTTTAACTCCAGGCTAGCTTCTAAGTCCATTTCCATATTTAAGTAGTTCAAAAGATATTTCATAAAATTATATATCACATAGGCTTCGTAACATTCTCTTATACTATCGACATACACGGATTCTTTGGGATAAATCAGACCTACCCAAGCATTGATTGCATAAATAGGTACCATCCACAAGATTCTAATGATATGCTTTTGTAATTTTGGTTGTGTGTAATGAACAACATGCTGAATTATTTCCCAAAGTGATAAAGGTATGGCAACCCAAACAAAAATACCACCAATTAGTATTTCTTGATCGTGCTTATTAAATCCATCCTGGATTGATTTCATCAAAAACAAAGGTACAAAGACCAAAGCTGCAAACGCATATAGAAGTATAAATAGTGGTCTTATCCATAATCTCCACCTTGATAAATACTCTATGCATTTTTCCAAGCACATTTTTGTAAGTATCACATAACTAACATTCCACTTTTAAGGTTTCCCAAAGAACAGAGCATCTGTTCTTGTCCACAAACACTACAAAGTATAGACAAATAAAAATGTCCCTACAGGCAGAAAGGAACATCTAACTGCACCTTAGGTGATTCGACAGAGATTGGATATATAATCCAACGAAAATAAATGCAAAATTGTTAATAAATACAAATTTCAAAACACAATCTATCATCATATTGTGACATGATATTTTCGATGACGAATATCAACTGCGAAGTTAGGTTAGATTGACAGACCAGCGATGAGTAAATTCACTGTTGGCGATTAAATCACCGCGATTAGGAAGGAAATCACCGATAGTGATGGAAAAACTAAAATCGCCGCCATTAATGATTTTAAAATCAGCTTCCAACTGGCCGGAGCACGGAGGGTTTTTCAAAAGAAGTCATTACTTAATAAAAGAGGAATAGACTAAATGAGAGAAATACAAAAATGTTATTTTTAAATGTGAACTAGGTAGGTATAAATATAGTTTTTTAACAGCAACAATTGAGAAATGTATAATTATTATTTATTTATACAGGGTGATTCACTAATGCGTGGACGGTCAATATCTCCTCAACCGTTTGAAACTTGAAAAACATATCTCAGATAACAAGTGTAGAGCATGAACGGCATATTTTAAAAGCATTAAGTCTACAGTGTTTCACATAGTGATGGCAAGCTAATACTTGGATTTTTTAAATGGAGCACCCATGTTTTATATCTTTATATTTGACTCTTAATTATCTACTTAATAGTCGCGTCATTTTAGCATGAAAAATCTGAAAACCTCTTAAAAAAAAGGTACAGGGTCAATTGACTTCATTTTTGTTGCAAAGAGTTCAGATCGAAAGGCATTTTGAAAAAACAGTACCTTTTATTTTTTGGCGGAAATGTTTGGTTTCATTTTTTTTTCTTCCAATAATTGGCCAACATTAATGGCCAATTTAATTAAATTAATTTGAAAAACTTGTTATCATACACAATATGGCATAGAATTAAACGAAAATGGTTACCCGGGGGTTTTTGGGGTCGCTGATCGCGAATCTGAAGTCCAAGTTGGAAAATTCAAAATGGCGGACCCGAAATCGGGCCATTATCTATAAGAAATGAGAATGAATATCTTGGCCTTGAGAATCTGTGCTCGAGCGTTTTCAAGGTCGCTGATTACGAATCCAAAGTATAATTTGGTAAATTCAAAATGGCGGACCGGAAGTAGAGTCAATTTATCAGGAAAAACTCGTATTCTCTTCGCTTTTGGGCTGAAAATTAGTACTCGGGGGTTTTTGAGTCAGAGGTCCAATTTACGAAAGTCAAATTAGCTGACAGGAACAACAGTCAATTTTTCCGGAATACCTCGTATTTTTTACTTCTTTAGGCAGAAAATATGAAAAATACTAGTATTTCCTGAAAAATATAATACTTCCGGTCCGCCATTTTGAATTCTCTCTAACTGAACATCAGATTCATTATCAGCGATAACGCAAACCCCCGAGTTTCCACTTCCAGCTCAAAAAAGAAAAGAGAACGAGTTTTCCGGATAAACGGACTGTTATTCCGGTCCGCCATTTTGAATTTCATGATTAGCGACCTCAGAGAGCCCCGAGTACTCATTTTCAGCCCAAAGACGGAAATATACGAGTTTTTCCTGAGAAATTGACTCTATTTCCGGTCAGCCATTTTGAATTTTCCAAATTAGACCTCGGATTCGTAATCAGCGACCTCGAAAATTCCCGAGTACAGATTTTCAAGGCCAAGATATCTATTCTCATTTTTTCTGGAAAATGGCCCGTTTTCCGGTTCGCCATTTTGAATTTCCCAAATTGGACTTCAGATTCGTAATCAGCCACCCCAAAAACCCCTGAGTAACCACTTTTGTCTAATTCTATGGCATATTATTGTGTATGATAACAAATTTTTCAATTAATTTAATTAAATTGGCCATTAATATTGGCCAATTATTGGACAAAAAAAGAAACCAAACATTTCCTCCAAAAAATAAAAGGTACTGTTTTTTCTAAAGGCCTTTCTGAACTCTTTTCCACAAAAATGAAGTCAATTGACCCTGTACCTTTTTTTTTCGAGGTAAAATGCTACAATGATGCGACTACTAAGAAGATATGTTATTTTCGAATTTACTGCGACGTTGCCACGTTATCCCACTTTATCTGCAAAAAAAGTATTCCGGAAATTTTTCAAGTCTCTGAAAGTCGAACTTAATTCTACAGGATGCTCTCGACGATAATACAAATGTTTACTTTTTTAAACTGTCATACCCGCCCGCGCAGTTTCAAATGTCACGTCGCAGCGCCATTTTATAATTTATGAGGGGAGGGGAGGACTCAAACTCGTTTAAAAGAATATTTTTACATCGCATTTAAGTATTTTGTGTGCACAAATGATACAATCATTGTCAATGACATGATCTAAAACTTGGCGAATATATACACAATACAACACTTAGGACACGAAAATTATTCATTCATTCGTGGTGACACAATAACAAATGTTTATTAAGGTGGCCATTCCCTAGAAAGAGACATCCGATAGGGAGATATTTATTATTTTTGGCGATAACTTTTTTTTCTTAGCGCGTATATTAAAAAACACTATAAGACTACCTAAGTAGAACCATAACAAGACTATTACTATTGTTATGAATTACACCCCCTTGGAACTGGAGATGATACGCCTATGCCTACTAATAGTGACTGGAAGCTTCTAGAAGGAGCCATGGACTTTTCTAGAGTGTGGTTGGAGAAGATTCTGGTTTAATCTAGAGGTAATTTCAGAGTATATAAGGCGCGATTACCGGCGCAGAGGAAGAAGTTTATGAAGAAGGAAGTTTATAGAAGTGACGTTCGGTAAAAAGTGAGGTTAAATAAGAAGTAAATACAGTGTAAAGGTTATTTTGAAGTATTGTATAGACAGTAAATTATTAAATATAGTGTTAGTGTTTATCTCTTGTTGAAATTATTTAGAACCCACGGATTCATACAGGGTGTTTCCAAAAAGGTGAAAAACACGCAACATTGGTGTCAGACACGGAATTTTAACAAGAGGATTTTTCGGAAGTGTTGAGAAGACTGGGACAGTATTCTCGGAGATAGTGCTAACACAGGAAGGAATTTACTGGACATTGTTCGAGGATTATTTTCGAACAGGAAAAACGTTAAGTGCATTTTTGAGACTTTTTATTTGGACATTAGTGGCTAAGTGACAAAGACTCTAGATAAGACTTTTTTCGTGCTGTTTTGCGATATTTCTCTGGACAATTCCATTACCGATATTGACGTAATTATAAAATTTTGTTGATTTCATCATAATTACATGCCGATAACAACCAGAAGCATGGCATCCGAAAAACAAATACAAGATTTATTCGCCCAAATGCAAAAGATGATGATGGACCAAGAAAAGAAACGCCAGGAAGAGAAAGAAGAACGGGAATGAAGACGACAAGAAAAGGAACGAAGACATCAAGAAGAAGAGAAACGACATCAAGAAGAAGAGAAACGACGTCAGGAAGAATTGAGAAAAATCGTGCAAGACTTGGACATTAAACAACAAGAAGAAAGAGACGAACTAAGGAAAATTATAGAAGGCCAACAGAGTGCCATATTTGCCGTCACTGAAGAACTCAAAAGTAAGGTAACGGAAGAAGTCAGTGGAGTTAGAGAAGAGGTAACCGAAGTCAAAGGAGAAGTAAATGAAGTCAAAGAGAAAATGCACCAGGTAGAGAGAGAAATAGACCAACTTAAACAACAGTTGAGGGACAGAGAAAACCAGCAAGTGGTATCATCAGGCCAGCGATTAAAAATTCCCTCCTTTGATGGTCAAAGTTCCTGGATGACTTACAAGACACAGTTTGAGGCAGCAGCGAGTGCAAACAACTGGAATGACGAAAAGAAGGCTAAGGCATTAATCGTAGCTTTAAGAGGCCAAGCATTGGAGTTGCTCCAGACAATTCCGGTAGACCAACAACGGAACTTTAGAGTTTTAGAAGCTGCCTTAGATCTACGATATGGCGATCAAAGCTTTGCTCAAGTATACCAGACCCATCTGAAATTGCGCGTTCAGAAAGCTGGAGAAAGTCTGCAAGAATTTGAAGCTGCGGTGGAAAGACTGGCACATTTAGCATATCCTAATGCGCCAAGAGAATTTAAAGAGCAATTGGCAGTGGGGGCATTCCTAGACGGGATAAGGGACGAGGAGATCAGGCGAGTCCTCAGGCTATCCCGACATAAAAGTAGTAGTGAGGCCTTGGTGCATGCACTAGAGGTAGAAGCTGTCTATAGGGATACTCCAAAGTCAAGAGTACGGGCTATGACGCTTGAAGAATCGCAGCCAGAAGAGAGAGACCAAAACCCTATCTTGAACGCGATTCTCAAAACGAATAAAATGATAAGTCAGTTACTGGCTCAATGGGATACTAGAGGAAGACTAGCAAAGCCAAGCGGGGGTATTAAATGTTACAACTGTGGCAGAGCAGGGCATATGAAACGAGACTGTCGACAGCGGAACTCGAGGAAAGTGAATGCTAGAAAGGTTGACGAGACTCAGAATAGAAGTAGTGGAAGGCCAAGTGGACAGCGTATGAAATATTGCAGGTGCGGAGAACTAGGATATATCCAGCTTGAATGTCCACAAAGGAGCTTGGAGAGAGTGAAGGCCGGCGATGCTGTGAAGCTGAGGGGAAAATCAGAGGAAGCTGGTACCAGAGAGACTGTGACAGATAGGGAACATGGTACCCAGAGAGAAGTAAAGATTTCCCAGCTTCGAAGCATTCCGAGAAGTCTACTACTACCAGGACGTGAAAATAAAATGAAACCCCACAAGGATGCTGATATTTCATCCGGAAGAAGGTGCAAGAAAGATTGCAAGTATTACCACCAGGAGAAACTGCAGGTCACGGGAGCAGTCAACACTGTCAAGGTGGAGGTGTCGGATGACAGGACAGATGAAGCATTTAGACAAGAGCAACTAAACGATGAGGAAATTGGGCCTATATTGAGAGCCAAAGAAAGGGGAACTCGTCCAAAATGGAAGGATGTTTCAGGCAAAAGAGTGGGACTGAAGGCACTATGGGCGCAGTGGGACTCACTGAAAGTCATGAACGGGCTGTTGCGGAGAGCATGGAAAAGCCCGGATGGAAAACAGGTGGTTATGCGTCTAGTGATTCCCTGGTGTCGAGTAGCGAAGGTGCTTCAGGAAGTGCACGAAGGAACATCCGATGGACACTTCGGTATTAATAAGACCCTGAAGAAAATACGTGAACGATTTTATTGGATAAGAAGTCGTCAGGATGTGGAGGCTTGGTGTCGCAAATGCAAGATTTGTGCAGCCATTAAGGGACCACAGACTGGAAGTAAGGGTGAAAAGAAGCAGTTCAACGCCGGAGCTCCTTTCAAGAGGTTGGCTAACGATATAGCGGAACCATCACCAGCCAGTGACCCAATGAAGGCTCGATACGACCGGAAGGGTAGTTCAGAAGGGTTCAAGGCGCGAGATCTGGTTTGGCTGTACAACCCACAGCGGAAGAAAGGAAGGTCACCGAAACTTCAACCGCCTTGGGATGGACCGTATACTGTTATTACCTGAATTAATGACGTCGTTTATCGGATTCAACGAAGCAAAAAGTCCAAGATGAAGATCGTGCATTTGGACAGGCTGGCGAAATACATCGATGAGTCTGAGTTGCCTGATCGGGACGATCAGGCTTAAGGAGGGGGCAGTGTTATGAATTACACCCCCTTGGAACTGGAGATGATACGCCTATGCCTACTAATAGTGACTGGAAAGACTCTAGAAAGAGCCATGGACTTTTCTAGAGTGTGGTGGAAGAAGATTCTGGCTCAATCTAGAGGTAATTTCAGAGTATATAAGGTGCGATTACCGGCGCAGAGAAGAAGTTTATTAAGAAGGCAGTTTATAAAAGTGAAATTAGTAGCGAAAAAGTGAGGTTAAATATCAAGTAAACAAAGTGTGAAGGTTATTTTGAAGTATTGTATAGTCAGTAAATTATTAAATAAAGTGTTAGTGTTTATCTCTTGTTGAAATTAATTTAGAACCCACGGATTTATACAGGGTGTTTCATAAAAGGTGGAAAATATGCAACAATATAAATTGTGAAATGGTGCTCTGGACATAATGAATCCTGGTCATAACTAAAATTTTTAAAGCGGAACACCCTGTTCGTTTTTATTTAAAATCAATTCTATAGTAAGTAGTGGTAAAAAGAAATGAGATTTTTTCCCAAAATTTTTTATTTTTTTTTAATAGGTGTAGAATGCCATGTCGCGTGGAAATTATAAATTTGAGCAAAAAAAAATTTTTTCCATCTACTCTAGTGATAAAAAAATTTCCAAAAACGTTGGTAAAAAAAATTTCTAAATTTTTTTAAAATGTTGGTAAAAAAAATTTTCAAACATTTTTTTTCTTAAATAGATTTAGAAAGCCAATGAACGTGGAAATTTTAAATTTGAGCAAAACATTTCTTTTCTCATTATTTATTCCCTTTAGACGGTCCACCCTGTATATTTTCTAGTGAAAGTTTAACCATTTCTTCGCTGACAGGAGCGTCAGCTACCTACCAAATTTCACTGTTTTCCGTCAAGCAGTTTTTTAGTTAATGTACCAACAGACAGACAGACTGACGGAATCGAAAACCTATATTTTCGTAATCTAGATGATCTGAAACGTGTTAATCCGAAAAAATCTCGGAGGGTGATTTTTTTTCTCGAATACAATACTATGCGAGGGAAGTAATGTACTAACAAGTAAATAATGTTGCTAGTAATAATGCTCGTACTTTTAAAGCCGCCATTTTGAATTTTTGAATTTCGACTAAATATTTATAATCTGTGACTTCGAATATTCCCAGATTTCCCCTTCCAACAAGAAAAGGGTCAAGCTAATAAAAGGATATTAATAAAATCAGGCAAGAGCGAGCGTATTCGGCACGCACATGATAGGATTCCGTAGCCATACACACTCACATTCTCTTAAACTTCATGCTATTTGCCTTCATATATTAAGAGCTATTTTGCCTTACAAAGCTCGCTTTCTAAAAACAGCGATTTCAATTTTTTTTCGGAAAGTACTTTGCTACAGCATCCTTCATAATTTCCATTGAAAGTTGTAACTAAAAGCTACATTCGAAATTTTTTTCAGATTTTTTGCATTGACGGTTTAGAAATTAGAGGGGGCGCGTTGATAACGACTTTGGGAGCGAATATCTCGCGATTGAAGGGTCAGGATTTTAAGGTCTCGAGACATTTTTTGTTCCTTTTTGGGAAATCTATCCAATGACTCTCGATGGGTCGTACACGTACGTATGAAAAAGACCCAACTATCTTGAAAATTCAGCTCAATTTTTTTTTTTCAGTTTATATATCAAATAAGTATAGTTTCCAGTCATTTAATAGTTAAACAATTTCATAAAAAAAATATCATCAAAAAATTGAATATGCAGCCTTTTTTGGATTTTTTTTTGGTTAACTTCAACATGCTGGTAAATTTGTAAATATGAATATTTTTATTCCTAACTTTTCCTGCAATGAAGTACTACCTTGAACTAAAAGATAATGCATTTTTATAACTTATATTAAAGTCACTGTGAATAGTTAGATGCACAAAAAATCAAGAGATAACTATATTACATTGTTAATTTTTGTATACTAATAAATATCAATAGCCATCAAAAATGGCAACACAAGAGAGTATTTTTTATCCGCTTTAAAACCCATTTTGGTTTTTCTTCCTAGCTTGTTTGGTTTTTGAGCAATTCAATTTTTTCTATAAGCCGCGCGCAAAAAAATTTCAACTAAACGAAAATTCGCGTATATTAAAAATACAAATTTTGCAATTTTTGTCAATATCGATTTCTCGAAAACCATGGCAGATACAAGAAAATTACAAGAGGACTTTTCTTTAAGCAGTTATAGCTAAGCTGTCTTTTTCATGATGAGCAATTTTTCTATATCTTCAACGGTTAACAAGTTATTAGTAAAATAAGGCTTTTTTCCACCGAAGGGGTGGTTTTTTGGGGGGTTGCGCGGCACCTCCATAACTGATCTTTGTGGTTTTGTGACGTTTATTCCTCGCATTAACAGTTACCTACTGAAGGAAAATCTCAGACATGTTTTGCGAGCTTCTGGTGTATTTTTTATTTTATCGACTGGACTAAAATTAAAGTTAGTTGCAACAGTTTTGTTCCAATTAAAATTTCCTCCTCTTTATATTTGCCCTTTTGTAATTTTCCGGGAAATTCAAATCAACAAAGTTATTTATAAAAAAAACACACATTTGTGAGCTTAAATTATTAAATAATTAATAACAGGGACTAGTTGGTAATCTTTTCGTGTATCATTTCTACCATATTTCAGAATTTCAAAAAATATTCAAAACAAGCCACTGCATTGGACTATTTAGAATTTAACAGTGTCTGGAATAACTTAATTTTATTGTTTAAATGACTGATTACACGATGATAATAAATTAACATTTTTCTCAAATTTACGACTCGAGAATATGTTCAGGTAGGTAGGTAGCCCAAAGACTTATTCCGACGCTTTTCAACTTCTTTGTAATAGATATATTTTCATTATTATCGTTTTATGAACTAGAAATAATAATTTAAGAATATTTTAAGATAATTTCATAACTATCATAAGATAAAAAAGTTACTGTGATAATGTTAAGTCTTATCAAATTGTATACAAAATCAAGGATCTTTGCATCTTACAAACATCTGGGCATATGAAAACGTAAAATGTAGCAGCTAATAATTAAACTAGGTAAGGAATCTAACTATAATTACCTACTTTTTTAATCAATTATACTATTCTTAGTATCAATCTTACTTTGAAGAAGACCCTGCAGGACATCTTCGGTCTCAAATAGGCATCACATATCTTTGCGTTTGCAGTATAGGGTTTGGGTTTAGAGACGAAATCAAGGTTGTCATAGTTACCATATTCTAAATGCATCCCTGTGCTTGCACGTGTTTTAAATATATCGTATTTCACGAGCTCATCTATGTTGCAAAGCCGTACGTCTTTACTTCTGTCGGAATTCCACAGCGTCATCGTTGCCATAGCAACCACATGAGAAAGCTGACGTAATAAGAGTTTACCTTTGGAAAATAGAGGCTTGAAATAATTCGTTACGTATTATTTTTAATTGCCACAGAACATTTTAAATAGCTTTTTTATTCTTAAAACATTACGACTTCAATAAATATTTAAAATAGCATTGTTTACAAAAAATATTACTACCAACCTTATAAAATTATGGACAAATCATTAACAAACGTTTTGCAACAAGTACAAATAAATAATTCAATTTATTCAATAAATTAGAAGTATTAATAGGGCAGTTATATTTATTGTCATTTGAGTCTCACTAATGTACTTTAACCTATGCTAGATGAAATAGGATTTGTTTTTAATTAATAATAGGTACCATATTTATCTTACATAATTAAAATCGATAAAATTTCCAAAAATATTCATGCTTTCACGAATAGAAACATTTTTTAAATGTAAATAACAATCTTAAAACACTTTATAAATCAACCATATTTTACGAATTATTACCTATAAGGACCGTCGCTAAATGGAGATCCTATTTGAGACATAAGAGCAGTCCTGCTTTATTTCATGTGTATATAAATAAAACACAAATATAAATGGATTAAAATAGTATTAAAAAAATGTTGCGATCCAAATTTAGTAGTAAACAGCCAATACGTGGACAAGTGTGCAGTTTGCCCGAAAATTTTAGGTTATAATTTTCATAAACCCGTTCACTTGATTTTAAGTATTTACAAAAGTATTCTGTTTACAACACATTAGGGAATTAGCACAAATAGTACTAAATAGTTCATTAATTAAATAATATAGGTCAAACATTCGGCCATTGCAAAATATACACAACGTGAATGTGAGCATGCATTTTCTCCTATTCTTTGTCACAATTTCGGTAAAAAATGAAGAAACCACAATTTATTGTTAGTTGACGAACAAAAGAAGCTAATTTGTTATAAAATATGAATTTCTGGCATTACCTTATATCTAAAAATCCTATTAAACTACACCAATATCTCACTAAGTTCAAGAGCATACCATTTTATGCCACCCAAACACATGATATCACTGATTTGTTTGAAGCCATGATTCTTTAATCCACTTTTCAATTTTTTCGCGCCATTTAACTCAAATCCTATAAACTTTACGAAAGTTTAAAATAAACATGTTCTAATGTTTCAATTTCCATTACAAAAAATATATTAACAAGAATTTGAGATACAGTAACTATTGCGTTAAACATTTCTTTTGTTGTATTAAAAATTAAAGAAATACCTAGGTATATTTATTGCGTGAGTCAAAAAAAATGTAATAGAATAATAATTCAATTTCACACTGCTTTTTAAATTTTAAAAAGGAAATATTAGAGATATATAAATAAACAGCATTTTTGTTTAAAAATGAATAAACCATATCTGCCATACCTACTCATATAGGTATACCTATATGAAAACATTTGCAATCAAAGTTAATTTTAACAATGTGTGTGTTTTTAACAAAATTTTGTGATTACAAAAGTAGGTATTTAGGTACCTATTGTTGCAAATAAAATCATTTAAAAAGTATTTAAATTTGAGTAAAAAAATCCAAGCAAAATTGGTAACAACCAAAACTATATCATATCGTTCCGACGGTTAATAACCATTAACCGGACAATAAAAAAATTATTACCTTTCAGAGGGCCAGTTTACATGTTCATTTTTTCCTATATAGGTATATCGCTATACTGCGGATGCGGATACTGCTCTTTTAACGAATCATATTCCTGTTTGGAAGTGGTATAGTAATAAAGCGATATAGAGGACAATATTATTACATCTAGTTCCTATACTTATTTATTTAATTTTCAAAGAACTAGGTATACCTATAGGTACGTACTTATACCTAACTATTCCTATTTTAAACTTTTTCGAAATTTTGATGTATAGGAAGCTACATATCTACATACCTATATAGGTATAGGTATATAGAATATAAGCAGTTTATGCAGTGACTATATATTGCATTTTATTTTACACTTTCTTAGAGTAGGAAAGATATCTATCTTTCCTAGTCTAAGTACACTTTATAGTAGGTACTCTGTCATCTCACTTTATTTTTATGAGCTAGACTAGCAGTTTATTTTCAACCAATTCCTATATAGGTAACCGATAACCGAAACTATCTAGGTATGAGGTAACTAAAACTTTTTTTTATTTACTTTTACGTTCTAGTACCTAGGACCTATTCACAATTGCAACCTAGATTACAGAAAATAATTAATTCCTGCGACTTTTGTGACCTATACCAGTGGCGAAGAGCGAAATAAAATAATTGAGCGAGTAAATAGATGCCTCAGCGACAGCGAAAGCGATGAGAGCGTCCGCTAAAACAAAATCCTTTTCGTAACACGATTGTTTAAAAGGAGAAATAGGTAAGTATGGTTCTTCTATTAAATATTTTCCCATTTCATTTTTTTTTAATATCATGTTTGTTCTATTATTTGAGAAAAATAAAGGAAATTTTCCATTGACACTCCCAGTTTTGCTGTCGCTCAAGGCTATTTAGAAGTGTGACGGAGAGCGGCGCCTGCGCAGAGGTGTTAATTACGTTTTGACAGTTATGTCATTGGTTGCCATGTATTTCAAAATAAAATTGCGCTGCTTGAAATTCGATGTTTAAAGATTATTATTGTCCTTTAATACTAATTATCATATTAATATCCACAGAAAAAATGGCTTGGCGGTCTCACGGCAAAACAAACGCGGAGCTGGTTAGAAATTTAAGAGGTATTTTGATGGTATGTTGTATGGAACTTGAAATAATTATAAATATTATGATATAATTTCAGCAAACGGAATTATACGCAGCGATTTAGTAGAAAATGCAATGTTAGAGGTAGATAGAGGTGATTTTTCAAAAAATAATCCCTACATGGATGCACCTCAAGGCATTGGGTTTGGCGTTACTATAAGTGCCCCACATATGCATGCTCATGCCCTGGAATTGTTGAAGGACAAGTTGGCAAAGGGCGATAGAGCTTTGGATGTGGGTTCAGGCAGTGGGTACCTCACAGCTTGTATGTCCGTTCTTCTAGGTGAAAAGGGGTGAGTTTAGTATGACCAAACGCAGCAATATTCACTTTTATATCCAGGAGAATTTGTACAATACGATTATTCCTATTACAGAAGCCATTCCACATAACTATATATAATACATTTTTACCTCTTTTTAGTATTGCAGTTGGAATTGATCACATACATGAATTAGTAGAAATGTCTAGACAAAATATCCAAAAAGGTAATCCTGATTTATTAGAGTCTGGTCGTGTAAGACTTCTTGTTGGAGATGGAAGAAAAGGCCATCCTGAGTTAGGACCTTATGATGCCATTCATGTTGGCGCTGCAGCTCCTACTTTACCACAGGATCTCGTAGATCAGTTAAAGGTAAGAATTTTCGACGCTATTATGAAGTCTGTGATAAAAATCTGTACCATATGGGACACTGTTACTGATCTTCAGAGAAATATTATTCTTGATAATAGTTAGTGCAGTTAGTTTCGAATGAAAAAATGGGTACTAAATTTTGGATAGTGGAGATGAAACTTATTTCAGAAAATTGAATTATTTAAAATTGATTCAAAAATAGACTACTTACCCTTATTTTTCATGGTATTAAAAAATATTATTTGCAGATTGTTTATAATGCAATGTGATATGTTAAAATCAAATTGGGTTGCGCTTGATTTGAAAAGTAAGATTCTTGCGAAATTTGATAATATTCTTTGATTATGTTAGAGTTGTCACAAAAGAGAATATCTTTACCGAATATCAGTCCTCTTAATCCCAATATTATTGTTGAGATATAGCTATTTGAAGAACTTCCTCCACTCTCAACATTTATAATGACGAGTTAATGTAGGATTTTAATTGCATCCAGGAGAAATCTCAAATTAATTTCCTGAAAGTTGTATTGCCAGTATTTACTCATTTTAGTACTATTAAGAAAATTTCCAATTATTATCCAATTTTGAATTGTACACTTGCTTTCAAAACTTTCACATACACGTTCAAAATTAAGTAACAACGATTTTGCAAAATTTTGGCTGTGTGAACGGATAATTTTGAGATTAGGTTAAAGATGACATTAAAATTTAATTAAAACAAACATAAAAATAAATACAAATATATTAAAAAAGGTTTTAATATTTTGTCACGGCCCCATTAGCCCCTAGCACCGCATTCAATCTCCCGGGCATAGGTTCTATAGGGTTTCGCCAATAATTTTGGTTTTCGCTAAACTCTTCCCACGCATTTTAAATAACTTCCCATAATTCTTCAGCATTTGCAGGTCTGAACTTAAATTTATAAATTTTCTTGACGGTTAACAATTAAAATTTCTATGGGTTTCAAATCAGTACTACGGGATGGCCATGGTAATATTTGTAATGTCCGTCGTTTCACAAACTTTAATAATCTTGTAATAATTGATAATTGAAGCTGTTTATTTAATTATTAATTTACTGATTGATATTCACACTGGCATTAACAGTATAGATTAACTAATATATAACACGCCCCTCTTAAAAAATAAACAAATAATATTTATAACAAATACAAGCTTAAAGAAAACATTTCACAGCTCACAAATCTAATCTTCATGAGGGTTTCATTATTCTGCCACTACAACTTGTAGTACTGTACTTCAGGTTTGAGTTACTATCAAAACTTGTAATAGGGTTCGTTGATAGTTTATCACCTGGAATATTTTTACAGTTCAAGTTGGCTTCACGATGAAGGTCAACCTGCTTTTGATCTTCTATAGGAATATTATCACCAGATAAAGGTATGTCAAAATGCCTAATTTGTTGCCTAGTCCGTCTATACGTTGCGTCATCTACTAGTACATTAAAATCATTAGCCCTAGATTTCTTAACGATTGTACCTGGTTTACAGTTTCAAATATTTTTCTGAACTAATACAGGCTGGATGGGTGTCAATTCAGGCAATCGCTTTGTATCCACATCGTAGTATCTTTTCTGATTGGATTGATATCTTTAACTTGGCCTGTACTCCTTTAGTAGGAAAATTTGACTTTAAAATTTCTTTACTTACTGGAAGTTTTGTGCGTAATCTCCTTCCCATTAACAACTGACATGGTGCTGGTAAATCCTGTTTAGGTGTTGTGTTGTAATTTAAAATTGCCAAGGATGGATCTTCTTTATTTTGATCCGCTTTAGTTAACAACGCTTTCAGTCTGAATCGTTCATTCTATCATTCCATTTGAACGTGGATAACAGGGACTTGAAGTGGACAATTGAATATCATATAATTTAGCAAAATTATAGAAATCATTTGAATTAAATGGAGGGCCGTTGTCCGAAAAAATCTACAATGACAAAAGTTCATAATTCCCAATGATTTGAAATCTATTCCTATTTTCTGCCGGGAAGGCTGGGGAATTTCATGTGACATCAAAGGTTCTCTCAGGTTGCTTTTGGAATACATCTGCTGTACCTAGACCATAAGGGCTAGCATCGACTGACAAAATTGTTTCCCTACTTGTATCAAAATACGACAGGGTTGTAGCTGATGATACAAGTTGTTTTAATCGGTCAAAACACTTTTCTTCATGTTCAGTCCAAGCCCACTCTACTTTTTCACTTAGTAACTTCCTAAGCTGGCCAGTTTCTTGTGATAAATTTGGTAAAATTTTGATAGGTATACTATCATACCCAAAAATCGTTGTAGGAACTACAACCTTTCTGATGAGCTCCAGAATAAGGGCAAAAAACGTTTCAAAGGCTAAGCATTTCCATGAAACAGAATGATGAAAAATGTAATCCATTCGAATGAAAAATTTTCCAAAATACGAGGTATGTAAATAAATTCATTTTAGGCCTTTGTTCTCATTTTAACTGAATCTTCATAGCCTTAGGGGGTAATGCGGATACTGGTTTACTCTGCATAGCCATAGGGGACTGTGTGGAAATTAGTATTAGAATGAGAATTGTCCAATAAGAAAGACAAATTCATTTTAGAATTTTGATTGCTAGCATAACCAGAATTCAGGTTATCGAAAGAATGCAAAGATCAATAATTTTACAAATAATTTTTATTTTAGTTCTCATAGATACTTTTTTCTGCAGTTTGCAAAATCCTATAAAGAATATGTTTCATTACACGTATGAGCAAACACAATATAATTCACAGAACATGTTGTTAACTAAAGCATACCAAAATAAAGAAGATCCATTCTTGGCAATTTTAAAGTACAACATAACACCTAAACAGGATTTACCAGCACCATGTCAGTTGTTAATGGCAAGGAGATTACGCACAAAACTTTCAGAAAGTAAAGAAATTTTAAAGCCAAATTTTCCTACTAAAGGAGTACAGGCCAAGTTAAAGGCACAACAGTCCGATAAGAAAATAAATAATTAAATAAATAGCTTCAAGTATTAATTATTACAAGTTTATTGAAGTTCGTGAAACGACGGACAACTATTGAGGAACATAATAAAAATTTGAAAGTGGTTCTTTCGAAAACCAAGAAATTTGAATAAATACATTAAACGTGAACGTTTCCAAATACCTACACAGGATTGTTTATTTTCTCAGTTGTCTGCAAAAGTTCAAATGTCAGAGTTAATTAATTACAACCCTGATTTAATACAGCGAAAGATAGGTGTATGTGTAAGTTTTGAAAGCAAGTGTACATATCAATTAATACCCCTGATTTACTTTATAAAAAAGTGTCCGATTTGTTGATTATTTGTAGGTGGGAGGTAGATTAATAGTGCCAGTCGGGCCTGCTGGTGGAGATCAACAATTGGAACAAATTGACAAGCTGCAAGATGGAACTATAGCCCGTAAAACTCTTATGGGTGTAGTATATGTTCCATTAACCGACAAAGAACGTCAATGGCCTAGATTACGTTGACAAGTATTAGCAGCAGTATTATTTAGTATTTTTCTGTTTCTGATTTGTTACAAATACTTCCGTATCTAATCAGATGATATTTATATTATGCCAAACGCTTAATATTTTTCCTCGCTTGAATCAATAATAATCGATTACATAACTATGTGAAAACTTATTTATTGAAGCAATTCGTGGCATTATTTTACTTTTTGTGTACATTCTACTTTAAACTTGGTTTTGTCCGAATTGGCATTTTGTCAGGGCATTTTACTTTTGGCAGTGTTAGACTTGAGATGGTAGATATGGAATTAACCATGAATCAGAGGCTTAACTAAAAATGTATTTAATTGACGGTATACATAAAATGCAAGACAAGTTTGTCTTCTCTGTAATATTACATCAACTTTGGTTAGTCAAAGGACCGTATATTTATCCCAGATATTCTGTTCATTTGCTAACACATGAAAACCTTAATATGTTCGCAAAAACATGTTATTTTTAAGACACTAAACTTTTTCTTCTCCTTATGTGACACGGTGGTCAATATATCAATTTTAGAGGAAAAAATTATTTGAAATTTTTTTTATTTTGACAATAGTAATGCATGGCGTATTCCTTTATATATTGCCATAATGTTCATAGATATAGTAAATTCTTCATATTAAAAAAGAAAAAATACATATTATAAAATGAGCAACAATATAGCTAAAATATGTAGATATAATCTAATCACTATCAGAGCTACTTAAACCACCTTCATCAGAACCAAAATCACAGTAACCAACATAATTGACAGGTGAACTATATAGCTTGGGTTGATTCTACGGTTGGTTCCTTGTGAAACATTCTTCAATAATTTAAACATACAGGAAAAATTATGCTTTTTAATGTTTCAAAAAGTTTTATTAAAACTCTACACGTGTTTCGGCTTATTAGGCCTTTATCAAGAGTACAAGATAATACTAAATTTAAAATGTGTTCCTTACTTATTTATACCTAATGGAAGGTATAAATTATTCAAAGCTAATAAATAGATTAAAAGCTTTGAATAATTTATACCTTCCATTAGGTATAAATAAGTAAGGAACACATTTTAAATTTAGTATTATCTTGTACTCTTGATAAAGGCCTAATAAGCCGAAACACGTGTAGGAGTTTTAATAAAACTTTTTGAAACATTAAAAAGCATAATTTTTCCTGTATGTTTGAACTATATAGCATTTACTAAAGTGGAAAGAACCTCGGATGGGATCTATTTTATTGGTTTTCTTGTTTTGCTTTTAAAGCTGCCAAAAAGAGGATGTGATGAAACAAACAGCATATGCTTCGAGTCTTCCGTAGCAGGCTTCCTAAAATATTTTTTGCTACTGTCCATATTTTTTTATTTCTTTATGCCTTGATTCTTAAGCATCCTCTAACTGTTGTTCAATAGGAACAATACATGTTTTATTATTGTATACTTATATTACGTAGCACGTTTCGGGAAAGTCGATGCTGTTTCCTTAAGCAGAGCAATAACACGTCGCTCCTCAAAATTCAAGCTTGTATGTGCTAAATGTGCTTAAATTATTCCTGCATTCGTTGTTGGATCCACTAAATTTTGTACTCTACATTGTTTTTACAAAACGAAAAGGAATGGTTCTAAGACCGATCCTTGTGGTCCTCCATATTTAGACATTTTTCGCATGACCAAGCGCGGGTAATGGGGGAGAACACTATTTTTATATTTGAAAAAATACTTTCATCACAAAGAAAATATGCAAGAACTGCAGTATTTGATAAGGTTTCGGTCATTTCAGATTTCTCCCATTTTCCCCCATAATGCTAGTTAGTTTCTCGGAAATTAATTTTGAATTTGTCACCTAATAAGAGGAACCTTAAATAATTATAAAGTTGATTTGTTATACCAGCCACCTCTTTTTCATCCATTTTTACACAATTAATTGGAATTAGGTTGTTAAGAGAAAATATGTTGGATACTTTTTCATCTTGAAATCTAAATTCAGAGTCTTTAGTTATACTCCGAGAGCTAGCGTCACAGAAATTTGTACTATTTGTAAATGGACAGAATGTGCATTAATAGGTTGTCGATGATCCATTGAATACCCTCCCATCAGTCAACGAGGCTGAGAGCAGTGCGTTGGGCAGCGAATGGCGGTTTAGTCAATAACCTGAGCGGTACTGTCGCAGAATAAATGTCAAAAAAGCCGTTTCTGATTCTCTCGTGCCGAGCTGGATTTCTGATTTTGCCGTCACAATTTACGACACTGGCAAAATGCCAATCTCTCTTTTTCTAGGGAGACATCACAAGATCCTCCACTCCATATTTGAAAATTCCATGTGTTCAGCTCTTCGTTGCTAAAAGACAAACTACTTATAGCGTTTGAACCAAGGTTTACATAAGCTGTCAATTGGCGTAGCGACGGGAGAAACGGGCAAGGTCCGGAGTTCGAATCCAACGGGAATTTTTTTTTTCTTCATATAGTATAATGCGTGCCTAAACTTTGGTTCAAATACTATAAGTAATTTGTGCTTTAGCGACGAGGAGCTGAAAACATGGCATTTTCAAACATTAATATCTAATTTAATACGTCGAATGGATGATCGTGTGAAAGTTGGTATTTTGTCGGTGTCTTAAATTGCGACGGCAAAACAGAAATTCAGCTTGGCTTCTTTGACATTTGTGACAGTATCGCTGTTAGATTATTGACTAAACCACTGCTCGCTGCCCAAAGCACCGCTCCCAGCCCGGCCGACTGATGGGCGGGTATTCAATGGATCATTGACAACCTATTAGGGCACATCCCGTCTATTTTGTAACGCTAGCTCCTCGGTCTATTATAAGATTATTATGTGTACTCCCGGACAAAGTTTTCATGTGTTAGCAAATTCATTAAATTTTCAAATCTATCTAGGACTCATCTGATATTGGCATGTTCACCAATTTTTTTAAAATAGTAATAGAATTAGATTTTCTTCTTGACGCAAACAATTGTTTAAGATTATGCATGTACTCACTTTATCATTGTGTATGCGTCCTTTATATAAATGACAAAAACTGGACATGATAGTCCTGATATCTAATGAAACGACGTTAGTTCTAGCATGACATATGTGCGTGGCCCATTGTATTTTGTTTTTAGTACCTCTATGGGTGAATTTGACGACCAGTAGTATATAGCTGTTTGTTTATCTCTGCCCTTAATCAGCAAAAACAGAAAGCAAAGATAAATACCAAGTTTTAACCAATAGACTGAATTTGTACTAAAATAACGAACTTCATTGATTGACCAATATTAACCGGTGAATTTGTCGCTGGTGAAAATACATTGTCCAGTAAATAGTCAGACTAGTTTCTATTTAGAATAGGAAAGGAAATATTAGTTAAGCTTTTGGTATATGAAGCCTGGTAGGATTTTTCAAGCACCGGCCCCTGAATTGCTGAGTCTTGTTTCTTTTCCAAAAAATTTTTTCTAGTCAGTGTTTGGGTGGATAGACTTGAGGGTCTGTTTGAAACGTGTGACAAATTTTTAAAATCTCATTGACAGCTATGTGTGCCCTCTTTATTAAAAATAAGTAATTGTATGAGACTAAAAACAAAACAAAAAATATATGTATAGATTATATTAGTGTGATATTATTACACAGGGTTCCTGAAATTTCTGAAAAAGCCAGGGTAATCTAGAGTCATTGAAACTTATCTTTCTCTAATATGTTTAATAAAAATCATATTTGATGTAATTATCTATAAATTTTTTGATATAATTGTAATATTTTGGCTTCACATAATGTTAAGAATTACTAAGTACAGTTTTAAACATTTTCTCAATAATTTTTGCTGATTTTGGGGACCCTGAATAAGGTCGTATTCGAATCTCAAGGCTTTATTCCAAAACAGAAAAATCTGTAGACAGTACAAAGTTTACTTTAATGAACCTACTGCTGACTATTTGTGATTTTATTTGTTACACTGAGGGCTGTTAGCGTAGTAGGTTTGTTTTCTGCTCTGTTATTTCATTTAGTATTTAGATGTATATAAAGACTTAATGTAATTGTGTAGTTAATAGTTTCAAGAGTATTTAATTTTATTGATCTTCTCCAATAAATATATTTATATCTGTATACTTAGCAGTTTTTCATTTTCCTTAGAAAACTTACTGTACTAATTCTGCTTCTTAATTGAATAAAGTTATTGGAAAACGATTCAAGCGCCAAAATTGAAATTCTGAGTAAAGTACACCAACCGACTTGTAACGACTCTATTTAGATACTAAGAGAGAGGATCAAGCAATAGAAAATGTCTGGCATCTTACATATTATAAAATTAAATTTGTATGTCTATGTTCACATTTACATTTGTTTTTTTAATTGAAATACTTAATCTATTTTCAGAATTATTTAACTTTCGCTGGGGAAAGCACACATGTTCGTCTGGTCGGTTTTTTACAATGTGCGTTAGGCGCACTTATGCGCTCTGCTTATATGAGATTTTATGTACTTTATAGATTTAGTTCAAATGTACCCCAAAATGAGAAATGCAAGATACTTCATGTAAAAGAGGCCAAGAATATTGAATATCATGCTTCAGTAACACTTTTTATTTAGTGTCACATTTTTTAAATAATTCGTCACAATAGACAATAAACTTAATTTTAACAAGCACACAACATTAATTAAGAAGAAATGTATTACAAGAAGCAGACATTTCCGGAGCTTAACATATAAACACAAAACAAAAAAACTGCTGCCCATATTTACTGATCGATTTGCCGACCTATATTAGAATACAGCCATCCTCTATATCTTAATACGAGAAGACCAGTCAGTAAAAACTTACAAGTAGCAGAAACATCATCGTTGCGATCCATCACTAAAACCAGACACCCTAGAAACCCTCTGCATAATCCCCCCAACAACCTTCTTTACCAAATCACAGAGATTACACCAATAAACCAAAGAATACTATCCTTATCCACCAAATTTGCTAAAGAAGCACACAACATAAAAATTATTACCCCTCTGCAAAACAAGACAACCAGGAATACACAACCGAAGAATATATCTGAACCTAACTCATTGTCGCACTAAACAATGGGGAATGAAAAATGAAACATGAATATATATATACATATATATTAACTTTTTGTAATTTTTTTTTCACAGACTATAAATATGCTGTAAAAATTAACATGTGTAAATAAAGCATTGTAAATATTTGCAACAGGCTGAAGAACTTCGGTCGATGGCCATTTGGTGAAACCAATAAAACACAATAAATAATAATAATAATTAAATAATTCGCAAAGCTGAGAAAATTAGTTTTTCGTCAATAAAAAAAACTAAGAACTTTGGAAAAGAATGTTTTATATGACAAATGTAGCTACATTTAAAAAGACGTACAAAACCCAACAACAAATTTTCAAATCGGTTAATTTGTTTATCTACAAAATAGAAAAGACCGTCAAAATGGCCTCTTATTTCAATTGTTAATAACTAATGATAAACTACGCCTTGAGACTGTGAAATTATCAGAAGTTGTACGTCTCATTGTACTTGATAAAAGCTGAAAATTTCAAATCGATATCTTTTAAGGTTTTTGCAAGAAGTCATTTTTTTGTAGATATTGTACAGTAACGAATCAAAGTGGATTCTCCTCGGGATTCTCTTCTTGATAAGCTGTACTATCAGATACATATCCAATCGTTTAAAATCGGGTTTGAAAAACATGTGCATTTGAAAGTCATAAACAAATGTAACAACTCATTTATTTTTAATTGTGTGTCGTTAGGAGTGGGATCATTTTAAAGCTACGATCTTTCTCCGAATTTAAAAAAAATGCTCTAAGCCACTTGGAAGTTGAGATGTTTTTTTCAAGTAAATAAATATCTGCAACAGTAATACAATAAAAGACGTAATAAAGCATAAATACTTACCTAAATGTCCAAATTATGCCAACAATGTTGGCGAAAAGTGCATTTGAGGATACCTATTCAGTGTTTTGTCATTTGTCTTGTCAAAATCACTTTAGTAAATAAGAGTAGTCATTTTTGTAATGCAAATAAAAATAATCTAAGGATTTATAAGTTTTATTATTCACTTTTACAAACATTTCATGTTTAATAAACAAAAAAGTCTCTTATTATAAATCTAAGAGGTGCAACGTTGGCCAATTTGAACCAGGAAAGCAACAAAACGACCATAAAAAAACTTACTTAAAAAGGAAACTGAAACAAAAAAGTTGTCAACGTTAAGAAATTAGGCATAACCTCAAATTTAGAAAATTACTGATTTGATTGAGTACAGTTCTCTTACCTATAGGGGTACCCCTGGGTTTTAGTTCTGAAAACGGACAACAAAAGAGAAAAGAAAACTGAGACTAGTATCAGGCCGACAACAGCAAATATCTTCCTCTTCTTTGGATCACCCTTGCCTCTTGCAGCTTCCGTCAATAAAATCATTCCCAACACAATGGCGCCATCTACAAATCATTAAGGAATACTATCTACCTTTGAGCTACAGACCTATGTGACAAATAAAAGGATACTCAGAACCATTACGATGTATGTCTCAAAAACAAATTGGCCTTGAGATGATCCATGAATATAAGCGATCTGTCCATTTTGGTTTTTGTGTATAAATGGGGGGCCACGTATATGATTCCACATCTGACCAGACGTCATAGAGAAACAGAAGAATAACGCCCCCATTCCCCACATTGTTTTGTTGTACAAAAATTCCAAATTATTTCTGCGTAAATACAAAAATGCAGCGACAATACCGAACAGTATCACCAAGGCAAAGGTTCCTGAATAGTTTGGCGGACGGAATACTCTAATCTAAAAGGCACGTAATTATAAGCATTAAGGATATTGGCAAGATTTGATCAATATAATGAAATGGAAATATACCTGAATGTCTGTTCTCTCCGCTATCCATTTACCAATGGTTTCGGCTGCATAGCCGATACGCTGAATATCCATAGTGTCTGCATTCTTTGGTTTACCTTTAGGAGGAAAGTGGATGAATATTGGAGCTGAATTCAGTCTTAACTAAAATAACATCATTAAAGTTATAAAATAAAAACTAAAAAAATATGTTACCATTTGAAAAACATCTGATCCTTCATCAAAATCTACAACAGCGAAAAACAACTTATTTGAATACGATTGCGAATATCTAAAAGAGTTAGCGACTATTGTGAACTCATCACTGGCATGCCTGCACACTTGACACTGTCGTTGAGGAGCCAACGCCGTAAACATAATTACTATAGAATAATTTCTCGGGCTCGTCTTCACAAAGTCTTTGAACTTATTGGCATTGAATCTTAAAACAGCCCGTTTATTTGCCATATCCGTGAGCTGTTGAACTCTTTCTGCCATAGTATATCCCTTAAAATTAAAATAAATTATTTGATGTTCAAGAATTCTTCATCATTATTAATACTTGTCTTTTTATCTGTCCATCAACATTATATAACATAATCGAGAAAAAAATAAGCGAACAATATGTTAGAGTCTTCATTGTTATTTATTTATATATTAACTAGCACAGCTAAAAACTTCCGCTCATCGAATTATAACCTGTCACCGGTCGTCCGTCCCCAAAAACAGACACGTCAAATGTTGTCATCAACCAGTGCAGCCATAACAAAATGATAAAATATCCACCAAGCAATCATTTACACGCGGATCGTGTGACGTGTATTCGTGTTGTGATATTCAACCGTTTCTGAGGGTGAGGGCCGGTTAGTTCACCTCAGACGGCATTACCAACTGAATTCAGTTTTCGTTCGGCAGACGGCAGAGTGATTCGTAATCATAAGGAACCTGTTTCATGTGTTGTCTCTGTCCCTACCATGCAATTTTGTATCATATGATCATTGTTCATTGAAATCCTATTTATTATGTTCACTGCATCTTCGTACTGTTCGTACTCCAATACAAAATTCTCTGTTCGTCTGTCAAGTGTCACTATGTCAGTAATGTGAATAACTTGTTTTTTAAGTTTAAATTAAAAATCTGAATACTAAAAAAAACAAAGGTTATTTAAATGTAACATTATACATATAAAGCTTACCGTAAAAGTATGCCCATTTAAAAATTACAATACGCAATAACATTTTAAGTACATTAAAATGCCTCGTAGATCACAAAGGTCACAAGTTTCACCCTCAAGCCAGAGGGAAGAAACCTTAACACTAATTCAACAAACTTTAGAACAAGCTTTTGGTGAATGTAATTTAAATACTGATGAACAAGTTAATAATTTGGTACGGTATATTGTTAATCGTGCAGGTGAACATGTGTCATTTAAACGAGTTGAAATTAAGAAAAATGTTCTTTCCACAACGCCTGGGCAATATTTTCAAGAAATCATAGATAGCGCAGCAAAGATTTTGAAAAAGGTAATATTTTTATCTTTCCCTTTATTATGGTTTGTACTTATCACTTTGAATTTTAGGTATATGGCTACAACATGATTGTTGTAGATGCTGCAAAGAACTCTAGTAAGGATTATATAATTAGTAACGCATTGCCTTATGTTAAAGACCCCACTGAGCATATGGAAGAAGGGGAATACCCAGAAGATGTTCACAAAATACTTCTAATGCTTGTTTTAAGTCACATTTTAATGTCTAACAACTCTGTATCGGAAGGTAAATGATACTTTTCTTATAACGAAAGTAAAAACTGCTCTAAATTTGTTTACAGTTTCACTATATTCTTTTTTAAAGTCCTTGAGGATAGATGTTGAGAGAAGGCATGAATTATTTGGCCACGTAAAGGATTACATTAATAACACATTACAAAAAAAAAAGTATTTGAATGTGGAAATGGACCAGATATCTAAAAAGTTAACTTATTCTTGGGGTCCAAGAGCAGAAAAAGAAATATCTAAACATGAAATATTAAGATTTGTTTGCAAGGTAATTTGTTAGCATTTCATTAAAAAACATTTTTTATATAAATGCGGATATCGTACTAGTTATTTGAAAATTACTAAAGTATAACTTAAATTGACAGAGAAGTATAAAACGTTACTTGTTCTTGTTACCTGCGGGTTGTACGTGAGCTGTATTTAAGTGATTTTTACCATTTATCTATTAACAATATCGTGCCTCCTCTATTAAACGGTTAAACCTATAAGCAGAAAGTAAAGCGAAGATTATGAAATGGAATACACATAGACTTGTATATATATTCTGTCTTGATCAGAGATTTGGCCTGGTGTACATAATCATACATAAAATTTAAAGTGTAAGTTGGGATTACTTGTTTTGTGATTGATGCTATATTAGATCTACTTCATCTTTATATAGATGTTTTATACTGTAAAAAGGCAAATTTAAACACAATGACATTTTCCACCAAACTTTAATTGTTACAGGTTATTTTCTTGCTTTACACTCACTGTCGAGTGTCGACAGACATATCTGTGTGTTATACCTAAGTTTTATAAAATCCAATAATAGTAAGTAAAAGATCTGTGTGAAGTTACCCACAGATTTCCAGCCACAGATGCTGACATATGGTCAGCTAAAGAATACGTGGATGACAACGGCTGTGTCGGAGTAGATAGTGAAAATCTGTGGATGGGCTTCGATTACGTACATATGATCCTAAACTTCACGAAAATAGTATTCAAAAAAAAAATACTGCCGGACAATTTGCTGTGCGTCTGTTGGAGCCTAATTTTTGGTAAAGAAAATTATTGTTGTTAAATTTAAATAGCTCCATTTGGTCCTAAATCTTTAGTAACTGAAATAAACTATTTTCGGCGTAACTCGAGAATCCTTCTTTGTGCGTTTACAAAATTCTAGGGGAAGGTAAAACGTGCTACATAGTAAGTGACTGCATGTATGATTTCCTTTGTAACCCCTCTCAAATATTTTAAAAATAATAAAATATTATCCTACTGCATTTAAAAACTTTTCTCGACGTAACTCTGGAATCCTTCTTTGTGCGTTTACAAAATTCTAGGGGAAGGTAAAACGTCATATATAGTAAGTGACTGCATGTATGATTTCCTTTGTAACCCCTTTTAAATATTTTAAAAATAATAAAATATTATCCGACTGCATTTAAAAACATTTCTCGACGTAACTCGGGATTCCTTCTTTGTGCGTTTACAAAATTCTAGGGGAAGGTAAATCGTGCTATATAGTAAGTGACTGCATGTATGATTTCCTTTGTAAGCCCTCTCAAATTATTTTAAAAATAATAAAATATTATCCGACCGCATTTAAAAACATTTCTCGACGTAACTCGGGATTCCTTCTTTGTGCGTTTACAAAATTCTAAGGGAAGGTAAAGCGTGCTATATAGTAAGTAACTACATATATGGTTTCCTTTGTAACCCCTTTAAAATATTCAAAAAATAATAAAATATTATATGACTGCATTTAAAAACTCTTTTCCACATAACTCGGAAATTCTTCTTTGTGCGTTTACAAAATTCTAAGGGAAGGTAAAGCGTGCTATATAGTAAGTAACTACATATATGGTTTCTTTTGTAACCCCTTTAAAATATTCAAAAAATAATAAAATATTATGACTGCATTTAAAAACTTTTTCGACGTAACTCGGGAATCCTTCTTTGTGCGTTTATAAAATTCTAGGGGAAGATAAAACGTGCCACATAGTAAGTAACTGCATATATGATTTAGTTTGTAACCCCTCTGAAATATTAAAAAAATAATAAAATATTATATGACTGCATTTAAAAACTTTTTTCGACGTAACTCAGGAATTCTTCTTTGTGCGTTTACAAAATTCTAGAGGAAGGTAAAACGTGCTATATAGTAAGTAAATACATATATGGCTTCCTTTGTAACCCCTTTGAAATATTTAAAAAATAATAAAATATTGAATGACTGCATTTAAAAACTCTTTTCCGCATAATTCGGGAATTCTTCTTTGTGCGTTTACAAAATTCTAAGGGAAGATGAAGCGTGCTATATAGTAAGTAACTACATATATGGTATCCTTTGTAACCCCTTTGAAATATTCAAAAAATAATAAAATACTATGTGACTGCATTTAAAAACTTTTCTCGGCGTAACTCGGGAATCTTTCTTTGTGCGTTTACAAAGTTCTAGGGGAAGGTAAAGCGTGCTATATAGTAAGTAACTACATATATGGTATCCTTTGTAACCCCTTTAAAATATTCAAAAAATAATAAAATATTATATGATTGCATTTAAAAACTCTTTTCCACATAACTCGGAAATTCTTCTTTGTGCGTTTACAAAATTCTAAGGGAAGGTAAAGCGTGCTATATAGTAAGTAACTACATATATGGTTTCTTTTGTAACCCCTTTAAAATATTCAAAAAATAATAAAATATTATGACTGCATTTAAAAACTTTTTTCGACGTAACTCGGGAATCCTTCTTTGTGCGTTTATAAAATTCTAGGGGAAGATAAAACGTGCCACATAGTAAGTAACTGCATATATGATTTCCTTTGTAACCCCTTTGAAATATTCAAAAAATAATAAAATACTATGTGACTGCATTTAAAAACTTTTCTCGACGTAACTCGGGAATCTTTCTTTGTGCGTTTACAAAATTCTAGGGGAAGGTAAAGCGTGCTATATAGTAAGTAACTACATATATGGTATCCTTTGTAACCCCTTTGAAATATTCAAAAAATAATAAAATATTATATGACTGCATTTAAAAACTCTTTTCCTCATAACTCGGGAATTCTTCTTTGTGCGTTAACAAAATTCTAAGGGAAGATGATGCGTGCTATATAGTAAGTAACTACATATATGGTATCCTTTGTAACCCCTTTGAAATATTCAAAAAATAATAAAATATTATATGACTGCATTTAAAAACTTTTTTCGACGTAACTCGGGAACCCTTCTTTGTGCGTTTACAAAATTCTAGGGGAAGGTAAAGCGTGCTATATAGTAAGTAAATACATATATGGCCTCCTTTGTAACCCCTTTGATATATTCAAAAAATAATAAAATATTATATGACTGCATTTAAAAACTCTTTTCCTCATAACTCGGGAATTCTTCTTTGTGCGTTTACAAAATTCTAAGGGAAGATGAAGCGTGCTTTATAGTAAGTAACTACATATATGGTATCCTTTGTAACCCCTTTGAAATATTCAAAAAATAATAAAATATTATATGACTGCATTTAAAAACTTTTCTCGACGTAACTTGGGAATCCTTCTCTGTGCGTTTACAAAATTCTAGGGGAAGGTAAAGCGTGCTATATAGTAAGTAAGTACATATATGTTATCCTTTGTAACCTCTTTGAAATATTCAAAAAATAATAAAATATTATATGACTGCATTTAAAAACTCTTTTCCTCATAACTCGGGAATTCTGCTTTGTGCGTTTACAAAATTCTAAGGGAAGATGAAGCGTGCTATATAGTAAGTAACTACATATATGGTATCCTTTGTAACCCCTTTGAAATATTCAAAAAATAATAAAATATTATATGACTGCATTTAAAAACTCTTTTCCTCATAACTCGGGAATTCTTCTTTGTGCGTTTACAAAATTCTAGGGGAAGGTAAAGCGTGCTATATAGTAAGTAACTACATATATGGTATCCTTTGTAACCCCTTTGAAATATTCAAAAAATAATAAAATATTTATGACTGCATTTAAAAACTCTTTTCCTCATAACTCGGGAATTCTTCTTTGTGCGTTTACAAAATTCTAAGGGAAGATGAAGCGTGCTATATAGTAAGTAACTACATATTTGGTATCCTTTGTAACCCCTTTGAAATATTCAAAAAATAATAAAATATTATATGACTGCATTTAAAAACTTTTCTCGGCGTAACTCAGGAATCCTTCTTTGTGCGTTTACAAAATTCTAGGGGAAGGTAAAGCGTGCCATATAGTAAGTAACTACATATACGGTATCCTTTGTAACCCCTTTGAAATATTCAAAAAATAATAAAATATTATATGACTGCATTTAAAAACTCTTTTCCTCATAACTCGGGAATTCTTCTTTGTGCGTTTACAAAATTTTAGGGGAAGGTAAAGCATGCTATATAGTAAGTAACTACATATATGGTATCCTTTGTAACCCCTTTGAAATATTCAAAAAATAATAAAATATTATATGACTGCACTTAATAACTTTTTTCGACGTAACTCGGGAATCCTTCTTTGTGCGTTTACAAAATTCTAGGGGAAGGTAAAGCGTGCTATATAGTAAGTAACTCCATATATGGTATCCTTTGTAACCCCTTTGAAATATTCAAAAAATAATAAAATATTATATGACTGCATTTAAAAACTCTTTTCCTCATAACTCGGGAATTCTTCTTTGTGCGTTTACAAAATTCTAAGGGAAGATGAAGCGTGCTATATAGTAATTAACTACATATATGGTATCCTTTGTAACCCCTTTGAAATATTCAAAAAATAATAAAATATTATATGACTGCATTTAAAAACTTTTCTCGGCGTAACTCAGGAATCCTTCTTTGTGCGTTTACAAAATTCTAGAGGAAGGTAAAGCATGCTATATAGTAAGTAACTACATATATGGCCTCCTTTGTAACCCCTTTGAAATATTCAAAAAATAATAAAATATTATATGACAGCATTTAAAAACTTTTCTCGACGTAACTTGGGAATCCTTCTCTGTGCGTTTACAAAATTCTAGGGGAAGGTAAAGCGTGCTATATAGTAAGTAAGTACATATATGGTATCCTTTGTAACCCCTTTGAAATATTCAAAAAATAATAAAATATTATATGACTGCATTTAAAAACTCTTTTCCTCATAACTCGGGAATTCTTCTTTGTGCGTTTACAAAATTCTAAGGGAAGATGAAGCGTGCCATATAGTAATTAACTACATATATGGTATCCTTTGTAACCCCTTTGAAATATTCAAAAAATAATAAAATATTATATGACTGCATTTAAAAACTTTTCTCGGCGTAACTCAGGAATTCTTCTTTGTGCGTTTACAAAATTCTAGGGGAAGGTAAAGCGTGCTATATAGTAAGTAACTACATATATGGTATCCTTTGTAACCCTTTTGAAATATTCAAAAAATAATAAAATATTATATGACTGCATTTAAAAACTCTTTTCCTCATAACTCGGGAATTCTTCTTTGTGCGTTTACAAAATTCTAAGGGAAGATGAAGCGTGCTATATAGTAAGTAACTACATATATGGTATCCTTTGTAACCCCTTTGAAATATTCAAAAAATAATAAAATATTATATGACTGCATTTAAAAACTTTTCTCGGCGTAACTCAGGAATCCTTCTTTGTGCGTTTACAAAATTCTAGGGGAAGGTAAAGCGTGCCATATAGTAAGTAACTACATATACGGTATCCTTTGTAACCCCTTTGAAATATTCAAAAAATAATAAAATATTATATGACTGCATTTAAAAACTCTTTTCCTCATAACTCGGGAATTCTTCTTTGTGCGTTTACAAAATTCTAAGGGAAGATGAAGCGTGCTATATAGTAAGTAAGTACATATATGGTATCCTTTGTAACCCCTTTGAAATATTCAAAAAATAATAAAATACTATATGACTGCATTTAAAAACTTTTCGCGACGTAACTCGGGAATCCTTCTTTGTGCGTTTACAAAATTCTAGGGGAAGGTAAAGCGTGCTATATAGTAAGTAAGTACATATATGGTATCCTTTGTAACCTCTTTGAAATATTCAAAAAATAATAAAATATTATATGACTGCATTTAAAAACTCTTTTCCTCATAACTCGGGAATTCTGCTTTGTGCGTTTACAAAATTCTAAGGGAAGATGAAGCGTGCTATATAGTAAGTAACTACATATATGGTATCCTTTGTAACCCCTTTGAAATATTCAAAAAATAATAAAATATTATATGACTGCATTTAAAAACTCTTTTCCTCATAACTCGGGAATTCTTCTTTGTGCGTTTACAAAATTTTAGGGGAAGGTAAAGCATGCTATATAGTAAGTAACTACATATATGGTATCCTTTGTAACCCCTTTGAAATATTCAAAAAATAATAAAATATTATATGACTGCACTTAATAACTTTTTTCGACGTAACTCGGGAATCCTTCTTTGTGCGTTTACAAAATTCTAGGGGAAGGTAAAGCGTGCTATATAGTAAGTAACTCCATATATGGTATCCTTTGTAACCCCTTTGAAATATTCAAAAAATAATAAAATATTATATGACTGCATTTAAAAACTCTTTTCCTCATAACTCGGGAATTCTTCTTTGTGCGTTTACAAAATTCTAAGGGAAGATGAAGCGTGCTATATAGTAATTAACTACATATATGGTATCCTTTGTAACCCCTTTGAAATATTCAAAAAATAATAAAATATTATATGACTGCATTTAAAAACTTTTCTCGGCGTAACTCAGGAATCCTTCTTTGTGCGTTTACAAAATTCTAGAGGAAGGTAAAGCATGCTATATAGTAAGTAACTACATATATGGCCTCCTTTGTAACCCCTTTGAAATATTCAAAAAATAATAAAATATTATATGACAGCATTTAAAAACTTTTCTCGACGTAACTTGGGAATCCTTCTCTGTGCGTTTACAAAATTCTAGGGGAAGGTAAAGCGTGCTATATAGTAAGTAAGTACATATATGGTATCCTTTGTAACCCCTTTAAAATATTCAAAAAATAATAAAATATTATATGACTGCATTTAAAAACTCTTTTCCTCATAACTCGGGAATTCTTCTTTGTGCGTTTACAAAATTCTAAGGGAAGATGAAGCGTGCCATATAGTAATTAACTACATATATGGTATCCTTTGTAACCCCTTTGAAATATTCAAAAAATAATAAAATATTATATGACTGCATTTAAAAACTTTTCTCGGCGTAACTCAGGAATCCTTCTTTGTGCGTTTACAAAATTCTAGGGGAAGGTAAAGCGTGCTATATAGTAAGTAACTACATATATGGTATCCTTTGTAACCCTTTTGAAATATTCAAAAAATAATAAAATATTATATGACTGCATTTAAAAACTCTTTTCCTCATAACTCGGGAATTCTTCTTTGTGCGTTTACAAAATTCTAAGGGAAGATGAAGCGTGCTATATAGTAAGTAACTACATATATGGTATCCTTTGTAACCCCTTTGAAATATTCAAAAAATAATAAAATATTATATGACTGCATTTAAAAACTTTTCTCGGCGTAACTCAGGAATCCTTCTTTGTGCGTTTACAAAATTCTAGGGGAAGGTAAAGCGTGCCATATAGTAAGTAACTACATATACGGTATCCTTTGTAACCCCTTTGAAATATTCAAAAAATAATAAAATATTATATGACTGCATTTAAAAACTCTTTTCCTCATAACTCGGGAATTCTTCTTTGTGCGTTTACAAAATTCTAAGGGAAGATGAAGCGTGCTATATAGTAAGTAAGTACATATATGGTATCCTTTGTAACCCCTTTGAAATATTCAAAAAATAATAAAATACTATATGACTGCATTTAAAAACTTTTCGCGACGTAACTCGGGAATCCTTCTTTGTGCGTTTACAAAATTCTAGGGGAAGGTAAAGCGTGCTATATAGTAAGTAACTACATATATGGTATCCTTTGTAACCCCTTTGAAATATTCAAAATATAATAAAATATTATATGACTGCATTTAAAAACTCTTTTCCTCATAACTCGGGAATTCTTCTTTGTGCGTTTACAAAATTCTAAGGGAAGATGAAGCGTGCTATATAGTAAGTAACTACATATATGGTATCCTTTGTAACCCCTTTGAAATATTCAGAAAATAATAAAATATTATATGACTGCATTTAAAAACTTTTCTCGACGTAACTCAGGAATCCTTCTTTGTGCGTTTACAAAATTCTAGGGGAAGGTAAAGCGTGCTATATAGTAAGTAACTACATATATGGTATCCTTTGTAACCCCTTTAAAATATTCAAAAAATAATAAAATATTATATGACTGCATTTAAAAACTCTTTTCCACATAACTCGGAAATCCTTCTTTGTGCGTTTACAAAATGCTAGGGGAAGATAAAACGTGCCACATAGTAAGTAACTGCATATATGGTTTCCTTTGTAACCCCTCTGAAATATTCAAAAAATAATAAAATATTGTATGACTGCATTTAAAAACTTTTTTCGACGTAACTCGGGAATCCTTCTTTGTGCGTTTACAAAATTCTAGGGGAAGGTAAAGTGAGCTATATAGTAAGTAACTACATATATGGTTTCCTTTGTAACCCCTTTGAAATATTCAAAAAATAATAAAATATATGACTGCATTTAAAAACTTTTTTCGACGTAACTCGGGAATCCCTCTTTGTGCGTTTACAAAATTCTAGGGGAAGGTAAAGCGTGCTATATAGTAAGTAACTACATATATGGTTTCCTTTGTAACCCCTTTGAAATATTTCTAGGGGAAGGTAAAGCGTGCTATATAGTAAGTAACTACATATATGGTTTCCTTTGTAACCCCTTTGAAATATTTAGAAAATAATAAAATATTATATGACTGCATTTAAAAACTCTTCCTCATAACTCGGGAATTCTTCTTTGTGCGTTTACAAAATTCTAAGGGAAGATGAAGCGTGCTATATAGTAAGTAACTACATATATGGTATCCTTTGTAACCCCTTTGAAATATTCAAAAAATAATAAAATATTATATGACTGCATTTAAAAACTTTTCTCGGCGTAACTCCGGAATCCTTCTTTGTGCGTTTACAAAATTCTAGAGGAAGGTAAAGCATGCTATATAGTAAGTAACTACATATATGGCCTCCTTTGTAACCCCTTTGAAATATTCAAAAAATAATAAAATATTATATGACTGCATTTAAAAACTCTTTTCCTCATAACTCGGGAATTCTTCTTTGTGCGTTTACAAAATTCTAAGGGAAGATGAAGCGTGCTTTATAGTAAGTAACTATATATATGGTAAGCTTTGTAACCCCTTTGAAATATTCAAAAAATAATAAAATATTATATGACTGCATTTAAAAACTTTTCTCGACGTAACTTGGGAATCCTTCTCTGTGCGTTTACAAAATTCTAGGGGAAGGTAAAGCGTGCTATATAGTAAGTACGTACATATATGGTATCCTTTGTAACCCCTTTGAAATATTCAAAAAATAATAAAATATTATATGACTGCATTTAAAAACTCTTTTCCTCATAACTCGGGAATTCTTCTTTGTGCGTTTACAAAATTCTAAGGGAAGATGAAGCGTGCTATATAGTAAGTAACTATGTAATATGTATGTACATATATGGTATCCTTTGTAACCCCTTTGAAATATTCAAAAAATAATAAAATATTATATGACTGCATTTAATAACTTTTTTCGACGTAACTCGGGAATCCTTCTTTGTGCGTTTACAAAATTCTAGGGGAAGGTAAAGCGTGCTATATAGTAAGTAACTACATATATGGTATCCTTTGTAACCCCTTTGAAATATTCAAAAAATAATAAAATATTATATGACTGCATTTAAAAACTCTTTTCCACATAATTCGGGAATTCTTCTTTGTGCGTTTACAAAATTCTAAGGGAAGATGAAGCGTGCTATATAGTAAGTAACTACATATATGGTATCCTTTGTAACCCCTTTGAAATATTCAAAAAATAATAAAATACTATGTGACTGCATTTAAAAACTTTTCTCGACGTAACTCGGGAATCTTTCTTTGTGCGTTTACAAAATTCTAGGGGAAGGTAAAGCGTGCTATATAGTAAGTAACTACATATATGGTATCCTTTGTAACCCCTTTAAAATATTCAAAAAATAATAAAATATTATATGACTGCATTTAAAAACTCTTTTCCACATAACTCGGAAATTCTTCTTTGTGCGTTTACAAAATTCTAAGGGAAGGTAAAGCGTGCTATATAGTAAGTAACTACATATATGGTTTCTTTTGTAACCCCTTTAAAATATTCAAAAAATAATAAAATATTATGACTGCATTTAAAAACTTTTTTCGACGTAACTCGGGAATCCTTCTTTGTGCGTTTATAAAATTCTAGGGGAAGATAAAACGTGCCACATAGTAAGTAACTGCATATATGATTTCCTTTGTAACCCCTCTGAAATATTCAAAAAATAATAAAATATTATATGACTGCATTTAAAAACTTTTTTCGACGTAACTCAGGAATTCTTCTTTGTGCGTTTACAAAATTCTAGAGGAAGGTAAAACGTGCTATATAGTAAGTAAATACATATATGGCTTCCTTTGTAACCCCTTTGAAATATTTAAAAAATAATAAAATATTGAATGACTGCATTTAAAAACTCTTTTCCACATAATTCGGGAATTCTTCTTTGTGCGTTTACAAAATTCTAAGGGAAGATGAAGCATGCTATATAGTAAGTAACTACATATATGGTATCCTTTGTAACCCCTTTGAAATATTCAAAAAATAATAAAATACTATGTGACTGCATTTAAAAACTTTTCTCGACGTAACTCGGGAATCTTTCTTTGTGCGTTTACAAAATTTTAGGGGAAGGTAAAGCGTGCTATATAGTAAGTAACTACATATATGGTATCCTTTGTAACCCCTTTGAAATATTCAAAAAATAATAAAATATTATATGACTGCATTTAAAAACTTTTTTCGACGTAACTCGGGAACCCTTCTTTGTGCGTTTACAAAATTCTAGGGGAAGGTAAAGCGTGCTATATAGTAAGTAAATACATATATGGCCTCCTTTGTAACCCCTTTGATATATTCAAAAAATAATAAAATATTATATGACTGCATTTAAAAACTCTTTTCCTCATAACTCGGGAATTCTTCTTTGTGCGTTTACAAAATTCTAAGGGAAGATGAAGCGTGCTTTATAGTAAGTAACTACATATATGGTAAGCTTTGTAACCCCTTTGAAATATTCAAAAAATAATAAAATATTATATGACTGCATTTAAAAACTTTTCTCGACGTAACTTGGGAATCCTTCTCTGTGCGTTTACAAAATTCTAGGGGAAGGTAAAGCGTGCTATATAGTAAGTACGTACATATATGGTATCCTTTGTAACCCCTTTGAAATATTCAAAAAATAATAAAATATTATATGACTGCATTTAAAAACTCTTTTCCTCATAACTCGGGAATTCTTCTTTGTGCGTTTACAAAATTCTAAGGGAAGATGAAGCGTGCTATATAGTAAGTAACTACATATATGGTATCCTTTGTAACCCCTTTGAAATATTCAAAAAATAATAAAATATTATATGACTGCATTTAAATACTTTTCTCGACGTAACTTGGGAATCCTTCTCTGTGCGTTTACAAAATTCTAGGGGAAGGTAAAGCGTGCTATATAGTAAGTACGTACATATATGGTATCCTTTGTAACCCCTTTGAAATATTCAAAAAATAATAAAATATTATATGACTGCATTTAAAAACTCTTTTCCTCATAACTCGGGAATTCTTCTTTGTGCGTTTACAAAATTCTAAGGGAAGATGAAGCGTGCTATATAGTAAGTAACTACATATATGGTATCCTTTGTAACCCCTTTGAAATATTCAAAAAATAATAAAATATTATATGACTGCATTTAAATACTTTTCTCGGCGTAACTCAGGAATCCTTCTTTGTGCGTTTACAAAATTCTAGGGGAAGGTAAAGCGTGCCATATAGTAAGTAACTACATATACGGTATCCTTTGTAACCCCTTTGAAATATTCAAAAAATAATAAAATATATGACTGCATTTAAAAACTCTTTTCCTCATAACTCGGGAATTCTTCTTTGTGCGTTTACAAAATTCTAAGGGAAGATGAAGCGTGCTTTATAGTAAGTAACTACATATATGGTATCCTTTGTAACCCCTTTGAAATATTCAAAAAATAATAAAATATTATGACTGCATTTAAAAACTTTTCTCGGCGTAACTCAGGAATCCTTCTTTGTGCGTTTACAAAATTCTAGGGGAAGGTAAAGCGTGCCATATAGTAAGTAACTACATATACGGTATCCTTTGTAACCCCTTTGAAATATTCAAAAAATAATAAAATATATGACTGCATTTAAAAACTCTTTTCCTCATAACTCGGGAATTCTTCTTTGTGCGTTAACAAAATTCTAAGGGAAGATGATGCGTGCTATATAGTATGGTATCCTTTGTAACCCCTTTGAAATATTCAAAAAATAATAAAATATTATATGACTGCATTTAAATACTTTTCTCGGCGTAACTCGGGAATCCTTCTTTGTGCGTTTACAAAATTCTAGGGGAAGGTAAAGCGTGCTATATAGTAAGTAACTACATATATGGTATCCTTTGTAACCCTTTTGAAATATTCAAAAAATAATAAAATATTATATGACTGCATTTAAAAACTCTTTTCCTCATAACTCGGGAATTCTTCTTTGTGCGTTTACAAAATTCTAAGGGAAGATGAAGCGTGCTATATAGTAAGTAACTACATATATGGTATCCTTTGTAACCCCTTTGAAATATTCAAAAAATAATAAAATATTATGACTGCATTTAAAAACTTTTCTCGGCGTAACTCAGGAATCCTTCTTTGTGCGTTTACAAAATTCTAGGGGAAGGTAAAGCGTGCCATATAGTAAGTAACTACATATACGGTATCCTTTGTAACCCCTTTGAAATATTCAAAAAATAATAAAATATATGACTGCATTTATAAAACTCTTTTCCTCATAACTCGGGAATTCTTCTTTGTGCGTTTACAAAATTCTAAGGGAAGATGAAGCGTGCTATATAGTAAGTAAGTACATATATGGTATCCTTTGTAACCCCTTTGAAATATTCAAAAAATAATAAAATACTATATGACTGCATTTAAAAACTTTTCGCGACGTAACTCGGGAATCCTTCTTTGTGCGTTTACAAAATTCTAGGGGAAGGTAAAGCGTGCTATATAGTAAGTAACTACATATATGGTATCCTTTGTAACCCCTTTGAAATATTCAAAATATAATAAAATATTATATGACTGCATTTAAAAACTCTTTTCCTCATAACTCGGGAATTCTTCTTTGTGAGTTTACAAAATTCTAAGGGAAGATGAAGCGTGCTATATAGTAAGTAACTACATATATGGTATCCTTTGTAACCCCTTTGAAATATTCAGAAAATAATAAAATATTATATGACTGCATTTAAAAACTTTTCTCGACGTAACTCAGGAATCCTTCTTTGTGCGTTTACAAAATTCTAGGGGAAGGTAAAGCGTGCTATATAGTAAGTAACTACATATATGGTATCCTTTGTAACCCCTTTAAAATATTCAAAAAATAATAAAATATTATATGACTGCATTTAAAAACTCTTTTCCACATAACTCGGAAATCCTTCTTTGTGCGTTTACAAAATGCTAGGGGAAGATAAAACGTGCCACATAGTAAGTAACTGCATATATGGTTTCCTTTGTAACCCCTCTGAAATATTCAAAAAATAATAAAATATTGTATGACTGCATTTAAAAACTTTTTTCGACGTAATTCGGGAATCCTTCTTTGTGCGTTTACAAAATTCTAGGGGAAGATAAAGCGAGCTATATAGTAAGTAACTACATATATGGTTTCCTTTGTAACCCCTTTGAAATATTCAAAAAATAATAAAATATATGACTGCATTTAAAAACTTTTTTCGACGTAACTCGGGAATCCCTCTTTGTGCGTTTACAAAATTCTAGGGGAAGGTAAAGCGTGCTATATAGTAAGTAACTACATATATGGTTTCCTTTGTAACCCCTTTGAAATATTTAGAAAATAATAAAATAATATATGACTGCATTTAAAAACTCTTTTCCTCATAACTCGAGAATTCTTCTTTGTGCGTTTACAAAATTCTAAGGGAAGATGAAGCGTGCTATATAGTAAGTAACTACATATATGGTATCCTTTGTAACCCCTTTGAAATATTCAAAAAATAATAAAATACTATATGACTGCATTTAAAAACTTTTCTCGACGTAACTCGGGAATCCTTCTCTGTGCGTTTACAAAATTCTAGGGGAAGGTAAAGCGTGCTATATAGTAAGTAAGTACATATATGGTATCCTTTGTAACCCCTTTGAAATATTCAAAAAATAATAAAATATTATATGACTGCATTTAAAAACTCTTTTCCTCATAACTCGGGAATTCTTCTTTGTGCGTTTACAAAATTCTAGGGGAAGGTAAAGCGTGCTATATAGTAAGTAACTACATATATGGTATACTTTGTAACCCCTTTGAAATATTCAAAAAATAATAAAATATTATATGACTGCATTTAAAAACTCTTTTCCTCATAACTCGGGAATTCTTCTTTGTGCGTTTACAAAATTCTAGGTGAAGGTAAAGCGTGCTATATAGTAAGTAACTACATATATGGTATCCTTTGTAACCCCTTTGAAATATTCAAAAAATAATAAAATATTATATGACTGCATTTAATAACTTTTTTCGACGTAACTCGGGAATCCTTCTTTGTGCGTTTACAAAATTCTAGAGGAAGGTAAAGCATGCTATATAGTAAGTAACTACATATATGGTATCCTTTGTAACCCCTTTGAAATATTCAAAAAATAATAAAATATTATATGACTGCATTTAATAACTTTTTTCGACGTAACTCGGGAATCCTTCTTTGTGCGTTTACAAAATTCTAGGGGATGGTAAAGCGTGCTATATAGTAAGTAACTACATATATGGTATCCTTTGTAACCCCTTTGAAATATTCAAAAAATAATAAAATATTATATGACTGCATTTAAAAACTCTTTTCCTCATAACTCGGGAATTCTTCTTTGTGCGTTTACAAAATTCTAAGGGAAGATGAAGCGTGCTATATAGTAATTAACTACATATATGGTATCCTTTGTAACCCCTTTGAAATATTCAAAAAATAATAAAATATTATATGACTGCATTTAAAAACTCTTTTCCACATAACTCGGAAATTCTTCTTTGTGCGTTTACAAAATTCTAAGGGAAGGTAAAGCGTGCTATATAGTAAGTAACTACATATATGGTTTCTTTTGTAACCCCTTTAAAATATTCAAAAAATAATAAAATATTATGACTGCATTTAAAAACTTTTTTCGACGTAACTCGGGAATCCTTCTTTGTGCGTTTGCAAAATTCTAGGGGAAGATAAAACGTGCCACATAGTAAGTAACTGCATATATGGTTTCCTTTGTAACCCCTCTGAAATATTCAAAAAATAATAAAATATTATATGACTGCATTTAATAACTTTTTTCGACGTAACTCGGGAATCCTTCTTTGTGCGTTTACAAAATTCTAGGGGAAGGTAAAGCGTGCTATATAGTAAGTAACTACATATATGGTATCCTTTGTAACCCCTTTGAAATATTCAAAAAATAATAAAATATTATATGACTGCATTTAAGAACTTTTCTCGGCGTAACTCAGGAATCCTTCTTTGTGCGTTTACAAAATTCTAGGGGAAGGTAAAGCGTGCCATATAGTAAGTAACTACATATACGGTATCCTTTGTAACCCCTTTGAAATATTCAAAAAATAATAAAATATTATATGACTGCATTTAAAAACTCTTTTCCTCATAACTCGGGAATTCTTCTTTGTGCGTTTACAAAATTCTAGGTGAAGGTAAAGCGTGCTATATAGTAAGTAACTACATATATGGTATCCTTTGTAACCCCTTTGAAATATTCAAAAAATAATAAAATATTATATGACTGCATTTAATAACTTTTTTCGACGTAACTCGGGAATCCTTCTTTGTGCGTTTACAAAATTCTAGAGGAAGGTAAAGCATGCTATATAGTAAGTAATGTCATCGGCGTCGGCGTCGCGAACAAGTTATGACTTGTCTAGCGCGCTGTGCTCATGTTTTAGTCTTCTGCCGAAACAGAAGTCATTTGAGCACAAAAAAAGTCTATATAAGAAAACACTTTTTCTCAGCGAGCAAGTAGTGATCGGTCCTTCAAGTAGTAATGTTCCAGCCTTCAGCAACTAATAGGCTTCTGCCGAAACAGAAGTCAGTTGAGCACAGAAGCCAACGCCAATGCTGACGAGGTCATCCCTTCCTCTTGTGTTGTAACCAGACAGTGTGTTTTATTTGAGTTTTATTGTGTTGAGTGTCAAGTGGCAATGCATACCCGGAGTGGCAAGGCAGTAGGCACTGGGGTCGAGAGCGACGTCTCCACGTCGGCCCCCCCTCACTGCACGACGCCCCTCACAGCATCTGACCACGAAGTGCTCCGCCAACACGACGCCCTGACAAGGGGTACGGGGGTCACGCCCGACGTCTCCACGACGGTGGCCCCACACTGCACAGCAAGCAACACAGCAACCCGGCTCGGCGAGGTAAGCATGTCCTCTGATTTCTCCACAGGCACAAGTGCTACGCATGGCGTCGCGACGACGGCGCCCCACTACTGTGCGTCGCCGGGCTCCGCGCCTTGGCATAGCGAGGCAGGACTCGCCACCAACATAGGACACGACACTGGGGTCACGCATGACGTCATCACGACGGTGCCCCCTCGCTGCATGGCACGCAGCGCAGCCACCTGGCATGGAACCCAGGCAACAAATATGGAATGGAGTAGCAACGATTCCCAGGCGATGCCCCCTTACTGCATGGAGCGCAACGCAGCATCGTGGCACGAAAACTCGGCGATGGAACAGGGATTAGATGGTGATGATGACATGGTGATGCCCCCTCGCTGTATGGTGGACCCAACAGCATCCCGGGCCAACGACGATTCCTCGACGCTGGGAGATCGCCGCTTCGCTGGATTCGCTTCCACACATGGGGAAGCCTCCCACTCAGGCTCAGGGCTGCCCAGCGGTCAGTACACCATCGCTGCCACACCCGACTGGCCCCAACTCTTCAGCGACGCCTCGCTGACACCTCGCCGCCAGCTGGCCACCCCTCACTGCATGGTACCACCAACAGCAACCAGCCCAAGTCCAAGCACGCCGCCCAACGCACAGTACTTCGTCACGCCTACCTCGTCGGCCGGCGCCTACCACGTCACCCCGCCGTACCAGACGGCAAGACCTAGTGCTACGCCCCAAAGACAAATAGTGCTCCAAAACCAAACGACTGGAACGATCCCAGTCCCCTCTGCCGCCATAACGGACCAACCCCAACCGAGCTTGGGACTACCCAGCTATGAACAATTAGCGCAACTCCTGGCTCTGACCACTTCAAACCTAGCCTCCATTACCCGGCAGCAAGAAAATTGCCGGCCACCCATTACTGCACGTAACGAATCACAGCCGTACGCCACGGAAAAGGCTAACTTACGTGGACATGGCGACCAACAACGTGAGGCCAGATCTTTCCGGAGGGAAGAGGATCCACGACGACCCGACTACACAGATTCTGGGGAAATGGACCCCCAGTGGCGCCCAACACAAAACCTAGCAGAGAGCATGACAAGACTAATGGAGGGAAGCGTTCAAGCGGCAATACACGCAATACAAGGTCATCACAGGATGCCCACAAGAAGAACGAGAGCGCTGCCCACTTACTCAGGCCTGGAATGGGAGGATCCAGTCAACTTCCTGGATGAGCTCGAGGAGGCGATGCTCCATGAAGACATCCACGGCAGGGATAAAGTGAGAGTAGCTATAGAACAGCTCGAGGGTCAAGCCAGACGCACCCTGGAGATGTGGAAGTCCCACAACATCACATATGAATTCTTAAAAGAAAAGCTCCTGCGGCAGTTCAACGACACTGCCACCCTGGGGAAGCTACGCTCCAGGTTACACGGGGAAAGACAAAAAGACGACGAACCCGCCGCCGTTTTTATACAACGCAAAATTGGACTCTGGCTGAGGGTAGAACGGTATACGCCGGAAGAAGAGATGGTTATGGAGGTGCGCGAGCTCCTGCGACCGGAACTAAGATTCGCAACTAGAAATGTCCCAGTGGCCACGATGGAAAGCTTGAGCCGAGTGGCTGAAAACGCCGAGGGTGACTACAGGGAATTTCAGAGGCAACTCCGACCGCTGCCGAGGCCAGCCACCATCCCGCCTGCGAGTAATACTACCAATAGTCTACCAAAGTGCCGCAAGTGCCCGGGATTTCACTATCACCGAGACTGCCCCACCAACCAAACTCAGTCAGAGCCCCAGCAAGGCAACCCCAATTTCCGCGGACACGACTCCAACCAGCGAGCCAACCCCAATTTCCGTGGACACGACTCCAACCAACAGGGAAACCCTAACTTCCGCCAACAAAACGTCCAGACAGGGGGTAACAACTTCCGAGGGCATGGCACCAACTCAAATAACCCTAGCCAACAAGCAGGTCCAACCAGTAATTCAGGCCCAGGACAGACATCCACGGCACCACCACAGCAGAGAAGTCAGGCAACTACCCGGCAAGAACCCCGCAACGCACCGCCATCGGGAAACTCCCAATGGGTCGGGCAGAACTAGGGCGCCCGGCCCCACCGCTGGAAATTAACAGCCTAGAATTACCAACCAAGACAGAGGACGCAGTGCTGCAACTACAAGCCCAGCAACAAGCCACAACCTTGGTGTCTCCGCCACCAACCAAGAAGAATGAGATTGACGAAGCTACAGCCAAGCAGGAGCAGGACACGCATCAACCACGCCCGTTGACACCACGGCAACAAAGCAACAGAGCCGCCGCCTTTGCTTTCCTTTGCCCGGGCCGCCTGGACAGGCGGTCACCAGTCAACACCGTGACCCGAGATGCTACCTCCCTCAGCTCAGACCAGTCAACCACGCTCATTCCTCAGCCTCAACCAGGTGAACAGGAACCCAAGGAAGCGGCTAGTATGGACGCCTTCCCGGACCAGCAGGACGCTGGACCTTCCTGGAAGGATAACAGGTCAGTATTGCCAACCACTGCCCCACTAATAGCCTCTGTATTCCTCGACAAGGTATTCCCGCCAATTCATGCCCGAGATGTCAGCACGAAGCCATCTCCCCCGAGGTCACCTCCACTCGGCCTGCCAGGCCCCGAGCCGCCTCCCAGGATTCAGTCCAGCCAGACTGACCTGCTCAGACCGCCTCTGCAACAAATCACGAATACCGAAGATGACGAAACCGAAGATGACGAAACCGAAGATGACAATACCGATGATGACAATACCGAAGATAACGATACCGAAGATGACGACAGCAATGACGAGGATGACGATCCCGAGGATCCAGGACATCCAGCCCCACCAAGGCTCGCAGCTCCTACTGTCACAGGACCAGTAGCGCCCGCTGCCCTAGAGCCAGCAGCACCCGCTGCCCAACAGCCAACCACGCCTACTGTCACAGGACCAGTAGCACCCGTTGTCCAGAAGCCAGTCACGCCTACTATCACAGGATCAGTAGTGCCCGCTGCCCAACAGCCAACCACGCCTACTGTCACAGGACCAGTAGCGCCCGTTGCCCAGAAGCCAGTCACGCCTACTATCACAGGATCAGTAGTGCCCGCTGCCCCAAAGCCAGATGCCAACGTACAAGTCTACATCCGTGGACCTGGTACCTACTTCCGTGGACATGGCGACTATCTACGTGGACATAGCACCACAGCCGCCGCTAAACCAAAATTTCCAGCCCGCCGACTGCCCCCAGTCGTGCCTGGTCCATCCACTTCAGCCAAGAGGAGACAAACAAACAAGAATGAGAAGTCCCCGGCGCTGTCAGCCGCACCGCCGCCGCCAGCAGACCCTGGGCCTTCTACGTCAAGACAAGAGCAGCCGCTCGACACGACGCCGATACTGTTCCCGATGCCGTTCTGGGCGAAGGCCGTGACCACGCCTGGCCACGACCGACAGCAGCCATCCGCCAGCCAGATGCCTGTCCCAGTCCGGACACGAGTATTCGTCAACTCGAACGCCAGCCCGAGCTCAGCCGGCTCCGGCGCACCGCTCCAGGATCCCGCTACCTTAGCACGTAGCACAGCAGGACCTAGCAGCCCCCACGAGGCGCTCCAGTATCTCACTGCCTTAGCCCGCAGTACAGCAGGACGTTGCAGCCTCAATAAATCGCTCCAGTCTCCCGTTGCCTTAGCAAGCAACACAGCAGGACGTTGCAGCCTCACAGGTTCGCTCCAGAATCCCGTTGCCTTAGCGAGCAACACAGCAGGACTTAGCAGCCCCCAATTCACAACAGGATCAGGCAGCCCCGGGCGTCGCGGAGACGACGTCCAGAAAAACGAAACGTGCGATAATATACCATTGTAAATAATTCAACGCCACAGGGCGAAAACTTTGTTCAAACTAGAATACATTTATGATTTGTCACATAAAATACTTTAATTTTAAATATCTTGTTTTACCTAAAATATCTTAATGGACCTATTATTGGTTACTTATATAAAATATCTTACCACACTTAATCTTAGTCTATATATGTAAAAATATCTTAGTTGTTGAAATATCTTAACACTTACTCTTAGTTTATAGTTTTGAAAATATTGTATCCACTCACTCTTACATTATATAATTGAAATTATTGAACTGAAACATAACCTGTATGCCTTTATTAATGTTCAATAAAGTCACAAAAAAGGGGGGTGGTGTCATCGGCGTCGGCGTCGCGAACAAGTTATGACTTGTCTAGCGCGCTGTGCTCATGTTTTAGTCTTCTGCCGAAACAGAAGTCATTTGAGCACAAAAAAAGTCTATATAAGAAAACACTTTTTCTCAGCGAGCAAGTAGTGATCGGTCCTTCAAGTAGTAATGTTCCAGCCTTCAGCAACTAATAGGCTTCTGCCGAAACAGAAGTCAGTTGAGCACAGAAGCCAACGCCAATGCTGACGAGGTCATCCCTTCCTCTTGTGTTGTAACCAGACAGTGTGTTTTATTTGAGTTTTATTGTGTTGAGTGTCAAGTGGCAATGCATACCCGGAGTGGCAAGGCAGTAGGCACTGGGGTCGAGAGCGACGTCTCCACGTCGGCCCCCCCTCACTGCACGACGCCCCTCACAGCATCTGACCACGAAGTGCTCCGCCAACACGACGCCCTGACAAGGGGTACGGGGGTCACGCCCGACGTCTCCACGACGGTGGCCCCACACTGCACAGCAAGCAACACAGCAACCCGGCTCGGCGAGGTAAGCATGTCCTCTGATTTCTCCACAGGCACAAGTGCTACGCATGGCGTCGCGACGACGGCGCCCCACTACTGTGCGTCGCCGGGCTCCGCGCCTAGGCATAGCGAGGCAGGACTCGCCACCAACATAGGACACGACACTGGGGTCACGCATGACGTCATCACGACGGTGCCCCCTCGCTGCATGGCACGCAGCGCAGCCACCTGGCATGGAACCCAGGCAACAAATATGGAATGGAGTAGCAACGATTCCCAGGCGATGCCCCCTTACTGCATGGAGCGCAACGCAGCATCGTGGCACGAAAACTCGGCGATGGAACAGGGATTAGATGGTGATGATGACATGGTGATGCCCCCTCGCTGTATGGTGGACCCAACAGCATCCCGGGCCAACGACGATTCCTCGACGCTGGGAGATCGCCGCTTCGCTGGATTCGCTTCCACACATGGGGAAGCCTCCCACTCAGGCTCAGGGCTGCCCAGCGGTCAGTACACCATCGCTGCCACACCCGACTGGCCCCAACTCTTCAGCGACGCCTCGCTGACACCTCGCCGCCAGCTGGCCACCCCTCACTGCATGGTACCACCAACAGCAACCAGCCCAAGTCCAAGCACGCCGCCCAACGCACAGTACTTCGTCACGCCTACCTCGTCGGCCGGCGCCTACCACGTCACCCCGCCGTACCAGACGGCAAGACCTAGTGCTACGCCCCAAAGACAAATAGTGCTCCAAAACCAAACGACTGGAACGATCCCAGTCCCCTCTGCCGCCATAACGGACCAACCCCAACCGAGCTTGGGACTACCCAGCTATGAACAATTAGCGCAACTCCTGGCTCTGACCACTTCAAACCTAGCCTCCATTACCCGGCAGCAAGAAAATTGCCGGCCACCCATTACTGCACGTAACGAATCACAGCCGTACGCCACGGAAAAGGCTAACTTACGTGGACAGTAACTACATATATGGTATCCTTTGTAACCCCTTTGAAATATTCAAAAAATAATAAAATATTATATGACTGCATTTAATAACTTTTTTCGACGTAACTCGGGAATCCTTCTTTGTGCGTTTACAAAATTCTAGGGGATGGTAAAGCGTGCTATATAGTAAGTAACTACATATATGGTATCCTTTGTAACCCCTTTGAAATATTCAAAAAATAATAAAATATTATATGACTGCATTTAAAAACTCTTTTCCTCATAACTCGGGAATTCTTCTTTGTGCGTTTACAAAATTCTAAGGGAAGATCAAGCGTGCTATATAGTAATTAACTACATATATGGTATCCTTTGTAACCCCTTTGAAATATTCAAAAAATAATAAAATATTATATGACAGCATTTAAAAACTTTTCTCGGCGTAACTCAGGAATCCTTCTTTGTGCGTTTACAAAATTCTAGAGGAAGGTAAAGCATGCTATATAGTAAGTAACTACATATATGGTATCCTTTGTAACCCCTTTGAAATATTCAAAAAATAATAAAATATTATATGACTGCATTTAAAAACTCTTTTCCTCATAACTCGGGAATTCTTCTTTGTGCGTTTACAAAATTCTAAGGGAAGATGAAGCGTGTTATATAGTAAGTAACTACATATATGGTATCCTTTGTAACCCCTTTGAAATATTCAAAAAATAATAAAATATTATATGACTGCATTTAAAAACTTTTCTCGACGTAACTCACTAATCCTTCTTTGTGCGTTTACAAAATTCTAGGGGAAGGTAAAGCGTGCTATATAGTAAGTAACTACATATATGGTATCCTTTGTAACCCCTTTAAAATATTCAAAAAATAATAAAATATTATATGACTGCATTTAAAAACTCTTTTCCACATAACTCGGAAATTCTTCTTTGTGCGTTTACAAAATTCTAAGGGAAGGTAAAGCGTGCTATATAGTAAGTAACTACATATATGGTTTCTTTTGTAACCCCTTTAAAATATTCAAAAAATAATAAAATATTATGACTGCATTTAAAAACTTTTTTCGACGTAACTCGGGAATCCTTCTTTGTGCGTTTGCAAAATTCTAGGGGAAGATAAAACGTGCCACATAGTAAGTAACTGCATATATGGTTTCCTTTGTAACCCCTCTGAAATATTCAAAAAATAATAAAATATTATATGACTGCATTTAATAACTTTTTTCGACGTAACTCGGGAATCCTTCTTTGTGCGTTTACAAAATTCTAGGGGAAGGTAAAGCGTGCTATATAGTAAGTAACTACATATATGGTATCCTTTGTAACCCCTTTGAAATATTCAAAAAATAATAAAATATTATATGACTGCATTTAAAAACTTTTCTCGACGTAACTCACTAATCCTTCTTTGTGCGTTTACAAAATTCTAGGGGAAGGTAAAGCGTGCTATATAGTAAGTAACTACATATATGGTATCCTTTGTAACCCCTTTAAAATATTCAAAAAATAATAAAATATTATATGACTGCATTTAAAAACTCTTTTCCACATAACTCGGAAATTCTTCTTTGTGCGTTTACAAAATTCTAAGGGAAGGTAAAGCGTGCTATATAGTAAGTAACTACATATATGGTTTCTTTTGTAACCCCTTTAAAATATTCAAAAAATAATAAAATATTATGACTGCATTTAAAAACTTTTTTCGACGTAACTCGGGAATCCTTCTTTGTGCGTTTGCAAAATTCTAGGGGAAGATAAAACGTGCCACATAGTAAGTAACTGCATATATGGTTTCCTTTGTAACCCCTCTGAAATATTCAAAAAATAATAAAATATTATATGACTGCATTTAATAACTTTTTTCGACGTAACTCGGGAATCCTTCTTTGTGCGTTTACAAAATTCTAGGGGAAGGTAAAGCGTGCTATATAGTAAGTAACTACATATATGGTATCCTTTGTAACCCCTTTGAAATATTCAAAAAATAATAAAATATTATATGACTGCATTTAAAAACTCTTTTCCTCATAACTCGGGAATTCTTCTTTGTGCGTTTACAAAATTCTAGGGGAAGGTAAAGCGTGCTATATAGTAAGTAACTACATATATGGTATCCTTTGTAACCCCTTTGAAATATTCAAAAAATAATAAAATATATGACTGCATTTAAAAACTCTTTTCCTCATAACTCGGGAATTCTTCTTTGTGCGTTTACAAAATTCTAGGGGAAGGTAAAGCGTGCTATATAGTAAGTAACTACATATATGGTATACTTTGTAACCCCTTTGAAATATTCAAAAAATAATAAAATATTATATGACAGCATTTAAAAACTTTTTTCGACGTAACTCGGGAATCCTTCTTTGTGCGTTTACAAAATTCTAGGGGAAGATAAAGCGAGCTATATAGTAAGTAACTACATATATGGTTTCCTTTGTAACCCCTTTGAAATATTCAAAAAATAATAAAATATATGACTGCATTTAAAAACTTTTTTCGACGTAACTCGGGAATCCTTCTTTGTGCGTTTACAAAATTCTAGGGGAAGGTAAAGCGTGCTATATAGTAAGTAACTACATATATGGTTTCCTTTGGAACCCCTTTGAAATATTCAAAAAATAATAAAATATATGACTGCATTTAAAAACTTTTTTCGACGTAACACGGGAATCCTTCTTTGTGCGTTTACAAAATTCTAGGGGAAGGTAAAACGTGCTATATAGTAAGTAAATACATATATGGCTTCCTTTGTAACCCCTTTGAAATATTTAGAAAATAATAAAATAATATATGACTGCATTTAAAAACTCTTTTCCACATAACTCGGGAATTCTTCTTTGTGCGTTTACAAAATTCTAGGGGAAGGTAAAGCGAGCTATATAGTAAGTAACTACATATATGGTATCCTTTGTAACCCCTTTGAAATATTCAAAAAATAATAAAATATTATATGACTGCATTTAAAAACTTTTTTCGACGTAACTCGGGAATACTTCTTTGTGCGTTTACAAAATTCTAGAGGAAGATAAAACGTGCCACATAGTAAGTAACTGCATATATGGTTTCCTTTGTAACCCCTCCGAAATATTAATAATTAATAAATTATTGCACGACTGCATTTAAAAACTTTTTTCCACGTAACTCGGGAATCCTTCTTTGAGCTTTTACAAAATTCTAGGGGAAGGTAAAGCGTGCTATATAGTAAGTAACTACATATATGATTTCCTTTGTAACCCCTTTGAAATATTCAAAAAATAATAAAATATATGACTGCATTTAAAAACTTTTTTCGACGTAACTCGGGAATCCTTCTTTGTGCGTTTACAAAATTCTAGGGGACGGTAAAGCGTGCTATATAGTAAGTAACTACATATATGGTTTCCTTTGTAACCCCTTTGAAATATTAAAAAAATAATAAAATATATGACTGCATTTAAAAACTTTTTTCGACGTAACTCGGGAATCCTTCTTTGTGCGTTTGCAAAATTCTAGGGGAAGATAAAACGTGCCACATAGTAAGTAACTGCATATATGGTTTCCTTTGTAACCCCTCTGAAATATTCAAAAAATAATAAAATATTATATGACTGCATTTAATAACTTTTTTCGACGTAACTCGGGAATCCTTCTTTGTGCGTTTACAAAATTCTAGGGGAAGGTAAAGCGTGCTATATAGTAAGTAACTACATATATGGTATCCTTTGTAACCCCTTTGAAATATTCAAAAAATAATAAAATATTATATGACTGCATTTAAGAACTTTTCTCGGCGTAACTCAGGAATCCTTCTTTGTGCGTTTACAAAATTCTAGGGGAAGGTAAAGCGTGCCATATAGTAAGTAACTACATATACGGTATCCTTTGTAACCCCTTTGAAATATTCAAAAAATAATAAAATATTATATGACTGCATTTAAAAACTCTTTTCCTCATAACTCGGGAATTCTTCTTTGTGCGTTTACAAAATTCTAGGTGAAGGTAAAGCGTGCTATATAGTAAGTAACTACATATATGGTATCCTTTGTAACCCCTTTGAAATATTCAAAAAATAATAAAATATTATATGACTGCATTTAATAACTTTTTTCGACGTAACTCGGGAATCCTTCTTTGTGCGTTTACAAAATTCTAGAGGAAGGTAAAGCATGCTATATAGTAAGTAACTACATATATGGTATCCTTTGTAACCCCTTTGAAATATTCAAAAAATAATAAAATATTATATGACTGCATTTAATAACTTTTTTCGACGTAACTCGGGAATCCTTCTTTGTGCGTTTACAAAATTCTAGGGGATGGTAAAGCATGCTATATAGTAAGTAACTACATATATGGTATCCTTTGTAACCCCTTTGAAATATTCAAAAAATAATAAAATATTATATGACTGCATTTAATAACTTTTTTCGACGTAACTCGGGAATCCTTCTTTGTGCGTTTACAAAATTCTAGGGGATGGTAAAGCGTGCTATATAGTAAGTAACTACATATATGGTATCCTTTGTAACCCCTTTGAAATATTCAAAAAATAATAAAATATTATATGACTGCATTTAAAAACTCTTTTCCTCATAACTCGGGAATTCTTCTTTGTGCGTTTACAAAATTCTAAGGGAAGATCAAGCGTGCTATATAGTAATTAACTACATATATGGTATCCTTTGTAACCCCTTTGAAATATTCAAAAAATAATAAAATATTATATGACAGCATTTAAAAACTTTTCTCGGCGTAACTCAGGAATCCTTCTTTGTGCGTTTACAAAATTCTAGAGGAAGGTAAAGCATGCTATATAGTAAGTAACTACATATATGGTATCCTTTGTAACCCCTTTGAAATATTCAAAAAATAATAAAATATTATATGACTGCATTTAAAAACTCTTTTCCTCATAACTCGGGAATTCTTCTTTGTGCGTTTACAAAATTCTAAGGGAAGATGAAGCGTGTTATATAGTAAGTAACTACATATATGGTATCCTTTGTAACCCCTTTGAAATATTCAAAAAATAATAAAATATTATATGACTGCATTTAAAAACTTTTCTCGACGTAACTCACTAATCCTTCTTTGTGCGTTTACAAAATTCTAGGGGAAGGTAAAGCGTGCTATATAGTAAGTAACTACATATATGGTATCCTTTGTAACCCCTTTAAAATATTCAAAAAATAATAAAATATTATATGACTGCATTTAAAAACTCTTTTCCACATAACTCGGAAATTCTTCTTTGTGCGTTTACAAAATTCTAAGGGAAGGTAAAGCGTGCTATATAGTAAGTAACTACATATATGGTTTCTTTTGTAACCCCTTTAAAATATTCAAAAAATAATAAAATATTATGACTGCATTTAAAAACTTTTTTCGACGTAACTCGGGAATCCTTCTTTGTGCGTTTGCAAAATTCTAGGGGAAGATAAAACGTGCCACATAGTAAGTAACTGCATATATGGTTTCCTTTGTAACCCCTCTGAAATATTCAAAAAATAATAAAATATTATATGACTGCATTTAATAACTTTTTTCGACGTAACTCGGGAATCCTTCTTTGTGCGTTTACAAAATTCTAGGGGAAGGTAAAGCGTGCTATATAGTAAGTAACTACATATATGGTATCCTTTGTAACCCCTTTGAAATATTCAAAAAATAATAAAATATTATATGACTGCATTTAAAAACTTTTCTCGACGTAACTCACTAATCCTTCTTTGTGCGTTTACAAAATTCTAGGGGAAGGTAAAGCGTGCTATATAGTAAGTAACTACATATATGGTATCCTTTGTAACCCCTTTAAAATATTCAAAAAATAATAAAATATTATATGACTGCATTTAAAAACTCTTTTCCACATAACTCGGAAATTCTTCTTTGTGCGTTTACAAAATTCTAAGGGAAGGTAAAGCGTGCTATATAGTAAGTAACTACATATATGGTTTCTTTTGTAACCCCTTTAAAATATTCAAAAAATAATAAAATATTATGACTGCATTTAAAAACTTTTTTCGACGTAACTCGGGAATCCTTCTTTGTGCGTTTGCAAAATTCTAGGGGAAGATAAAACGTGCCACATAGTAAGTAACTGCATATATGGTTTCCTTTGTAACCCCTCTGAAATATTCAAAAAATAATAAAATATTATATGACTGCATTTAATAACTTTTTTCGACGTAACTCGGGAATCCTTCTTTGTGCGTTTACAAAATTCTAGGGGAAGGTAAAGCGTGCTATATAGTAAGTAACTACATATATGGTATCCTTTGTAACCCCTTTGAAATATTCAAAAAATAATAAAATATTATATGACTGCATTTAAAAACTCTTTTCCTCATAACTCGGGAATTCTTCTTTGTGCGTTTACAAAATTCTAGGGGAAGGTAAAGCGTGCTATATAGTAAGTAACTACATATATGGTATCCTTTGTAACCCCTTTGAAATATTCAAAAAATAATAAAATATATGACTGCATTTAAAAACTCTTTTCCTCATAACTCGGGAATTCTTCTTTGTGCGTTTACAAAATTCTAGGGGAAGGTAAAGCGTGCTATATAGTAAGTAACTACATATATGGTATACTTTGTAACCCCTTTGAAATATTCAAAAAATAATAAAATATTATATGACAGCATTTAAAAACTTTTTTCGACGTAACTCGGGAATCCTTCTTTGTGCGTTTACAAAATTCTAGGGGAAGATAAAGCGAGCTATATAGTAAGTAACTACATATATGGTTTCCTTTGTAACCCCTTTGAAATATTCAAAAAATAATAAAATATATGACTGCATTTAAAAACTTTTTTCGACGTAACTCGGGAATCCTTCTTTGTGCGTTTACAAAATTCTAGGGGAAGGTAAAGCGTGCTATATAGTAAGTAACTACATATATGGTTTCCTTTGTAACCCCTTTGAAATATTCAAAAAATAATAAAATATATGACTGCATTTAAAAACTTTTTTCGACGTAACACGGGAATCCTTCTTTGTGCGTTTACAAAATTCTAGGGGAAGGTAAAACGTGCTATATAGTAAGTAAATACATATATGGCTTCCTTTGTAACCCCTTTGAAATATTTAGAAAATAATAAAATAATATATGACTGCATTTAAAAACTCTTTTCCACATAACTCGGGAATTCTTCTTTGTGCGTTTACAAAATTCTAGGGGAAGGTAAAGCGAGCTATATAGTAAGTAACTACATATATGGTATCCTTTGTAACCCCTTTGAAATATTCAAAAAATAATAAAATATTATATGACTGCATTTAAAAACTTTTTTCGACGTAACTCGGGAATACTTCTTTGTGCGTTTACAAAATTCTAGAGGAAGATAAAACGTGCCACATAGTAAGTAACTGCATATATGGTTTCCTTTGTAACCCCTCCGAAATATTAATAATTAATAAATTATTGCACGACTGCATTTAAAAACTTTTTTCCACGTAACTCGGGAATCCTTCTTTGAGCTTTTACAAAATTCTAGGGGAAGGTAAAGCGTGCTATATAGTAAGTAACTACATATATGATTTCCTTTGTAACCCCTTTGAAATATTCAAAAAATAATAAAATATATGACTGCATTTAAAAACTTTTTTCGACGTAACTCGGGAATCCTTCTTTGTGCGTTTACAAAATTCTAGGGGACGGTAAAGCGTGCTATATAGTAAGTAACTACATATATGGTTTCCTTTGTAACCCCTTTGAAATATTAAAAAAATAATAAAATATATGACTGCATTTAAAAACTTTTTTCGACGTAACTCGGGAATCCTTCTTTGTGCGTTTACAAAATTCTAGGGGAAGATAAAACGTGCCACATAGTAAGTAACTGCATATATGGTTTCCTTTGTAACCCCTCTGAAATATTCAAAAAATAGTAAATTATTGTATGACTGCATTTAAAAACTTTTTTCCACGAACTTGGGAATCCTTCTTTGTGCGTTTGCAAAATTCTAGAGGAAGGTATAACATACAATGTAGTAAGTAACTACACATACGGTTTCCTTTGTAACCCCTCTGAAATATTTAAAATATAATAAAATATTATATGACTGCATTTAAAAAAACTTTTTTCCGCGTAACTTGGGAATACTTCTTTGTGCGTTTACAAAATTCTAGAGGAAGGTATAACAAGGTATAACATACCATGTAGTAAGTAACTACACATATGGTTTCCTTTGTAACCCCTTTAAAATACTGGAAAAATAATAAAATATGAAGTGATTGCATTTAAGAACTTTTTTCGACGTAATTCGCGAATCCTTTTTTGTGCGTTTACAAAATTCTATGGGAAGGTAAAACGTGCTATATAGTAAGTAACTACATATATGGTTTCCTTTGTAACCTCTCTTAAATATTTTAAAAATAATAAAATTTCATGTGACTACATTTGCAAACTTTTCTCAACTTTTTTCAACTCTGGAATCCTTCTTTATGCGTTTACAGAATATTACGGGAAGGAAAATGTTACAATATGGTATATAACTACATATATAATTTCCTCTGTAATCCCCTTGAAATATTAGAAATATTATAAAATATTGTGACAATTTGTACAGACTGTTTTCGAAACATCTCGGAGAACCATATTTGTGCGTTTACAACATTGTAGAGGAAGGCAAGATAGACGCTATGTAGAGTAGTATTATTATGAGAAGATGCTCGGGGCGGAGCTAACGTGCGCGAATATTTTTACCAGTGACACATCATCTGGGGTAGAAGGATATATAATAATTGTAATCAAATTTTCGAGGTCGAAGAGCTGTGTAATGTAGAATATTAAAGCTTGTCACACTCTGGTGTTTACGATGAAGACATTCTTCACTGAAAGTAAGGTTATATCACTTAATTCAATCAGAAACGGCGAACACAACAAGTATATCGCAGCACAGATCCTGTGACAGGAAGTTGACGTTGCCACTGGCTTCGACGTCAAATATGACGTAATTCGCTCTCATTGGCCTAGAACAATGGAAGCACACAAACTCGTTTCTGCGCATTATTTTTTGCGAGGATCTTCTCATAATAATACTACTCTAGTATGTGAGTACATAAGTGGTTTCCTCTGTGACCCCTCTGAAACATGTTAAAAATAATAAAACGTTTTGTGACAACTTTTACATACCTTTTTTAATATATCTCTGAAAACCTTTGTGCGTTCACAAGATCTTAGAGGAAGGAAAAGCATATAATGTAGTATATGACTACATAATATATGGATTCCTTTCTGAAATAGTTATAAGGTAATGAAACATTATGTGTCAATTTTTGTATATTTTTCCCGAAACACCTAGACCTAGGCATCCCTCATCTGTGCGATTATAGAATTTCTGAGATAGGCGGAGCATACAATATAATAAATGAGTACACATACAGTTTCTCTTGTAGCCCTTCGAAAATAATGAAAAGGAAATGAAATATTAAATTATGGTTTTCTTCGCACTCCTTTCAATGTATCTCGGCAACCTTTACTTTTGCATTTACAATATTTTAGGAGGAAGTTGTACCATACACTGTTGTATGTGGATCTCCATGGTAACGAACGTCTAGCGAAAGTCTAGTAAATGTTCTTTTGACGTAAAAGTTATAGGCGTAGAGGTTATTTTCCAGTGTAATACTCGATAATTGTTTTATTTTCTAGATTGAATTACTTTCAGATTAGCTTGGTATGTTTCTTTTTATATCAAAACTGTGAGCACACGTTTTGTTAGTATTGTGAACATAAATGGCAAATACCATATTCATATTGGTATTCCTTCATACGAGGATCTATGCATCTAACGTGGCTCAACCTTTGACAAGAATTGCATCGAACAATTTCTGTGCTAGAACCTATGTTCCCACAGTATAAACAATTTGGGGTGACATCGTCGGAGTTATTAAGTAGTAATTGCTTTAATGTTACATTCCTAAAATTATCGATGTTAATTCCCGTTTTCGAAACGATCCCATTTATTATTTGTTTATAATAATATATAATAAAAACCCCACAGTTGTAGTTGTCTTTCTGTATGTCATGTGTACACACTTCTGTTTGCCAGTCGCCTATATCTGACGATCTGTTCATCGAATCACCGTATGTTTTCAGAAAATTGTGAAATATTTGAAAAAAAGAATCTGTTTCCTTTTCTGAACTCCCGTATGGATTTAATAATACAAACTTTTTTTCACGCATATTGGCCACTGCCAAACAAAAGTGATTTCCATTTTGCAGGAATGGCATTACTATAATATCCTTGTCAGCGATTTTGCATTTCTCCAAGTTGTTTTCAATTTGCCTTTTATTGCTTGTAAATATGTACGTAGCATAGGTCGTTAAAATAATCTGATGAATTCCAGATTGGTTAAGCAGATTAAGAGCGATATCCACTAAAAAATTCGTTAGCCATTCCCTATTTGAAAGTATCTCAAAATCGTATGACTTAACTTCCTTTACATCGCAATTGCAGTCTTTATAAAAACTAATAACGTAACTTGACCCACTAATAATTTTGTAATAACTTGGATCATTAACGAGACCATTGGGCATTATGCAGACAGGTTTAGATGGCATCCACTTTACACATTTTAAATTATCAGTAAATCCAGACAGATAAGGTAGAGTATAGAAGAAGTAGAAATGCTTCAACTTTGGTAACATGGTTTTGTTCCAAAAGTTTTGATTTCGCATAATGCGTTCAATTTTAATTCCCTTGCTGCTAAATATTACAAAATCGCACCATTCCCTACCAGTGATTTCAAGCAGCCCCACAACTTGAAAATAGTAATTACTGCTGAACTTCAATTTACCATCTTTGTGACAATAAGGTACTTTGCCTAAATTGCACGCCTCGTCAGGATCTTCATTGCGTATTGAGTATGGACACTTGACCTCAATTAATCCGTCATCATTGATAAGTCCATCTGGAGATCCACCTAGAAACTGATTCTCTGGCTGGATAACAAAACCTGAGGCGCGACAAGATACAGAGGTTTTCTTTTCATATTCTGCGATCGCTACTGACTCATTGCGTATTCCATATTGCACAGCCTCTACCTTAATCTCCTTCGGATATAATATTTCTGAGGCAATGTTTATCAAGACATTTTCACTTCGAGCTTTACAAATCTTTCCAAAGTACGAAGCAGTTATCCTCTTCTTTCTCTCCTCTCTCCATATCACACTATCTCGTTGTGCTCTACTGTCACGTTCTATCTGAATAATTTCTTCGTTTTTCAGCTGATTGTTTGTGAGGTAGACGTTACAAACTGTGTTTACTTTTGGTAAATCGATACATTTTTTCGGTCTACCCTTTGAGTTATTTTCTTGTGTAGATCCGGAAAGGCCTTTCTTCTTTACACAAAAATTACAGTAAAAATCCCCCGAAAAACTCATATTTTCTGATCCGCTTATACACTTTTGATGGCACCAGCCGTCACAATCATCACACTGAACCCAGATGGCTGTAATATCCAGTTCAGCTTCTCTGCAATAGAGGCAAACGTTTGGGTCGAAATTGTGGGTATTTCCTTCACCTTCGGATTCTCTTTGACCTGTAGCACGAAGAATTCTTTGGAGAGAGGTTCTATGAAAATTAGAGGCGCTGTTCGCTTTTGGTTTCTTTCTCCATTGTTCCTGAGACAGGAGACCATCATCGTCACTAGTTGCTTTCCTCTTAGTAGCACATTTTCGCCTTGGGATAGAGTATTTTTGTTCTTTATGAAGAAATACAACGTGCTCGCGAATTTTCCTAATTACTCTGCCGCATTTTTGGTGGAGAGTGCCTTCTGCAATTGAGTTTTTTGCGGTTCCAAACCATTTCTCAACTGGCGCGTTACTAAGACGAGTGTTTGCAAAGAGTCCGCTCCACATCGGTAAGTAAGGAATATACTTCTTTAAAAATGTATAGAAAAATTTCTTATTGAAATATTCATTTTGTCTACATTCGTGTCCATGTGGAATATTCATATTATTCACAATATCGGCAAAATGCCTATAAAATGGGCTTTCCATGAATAACGGAGTATCTCCACTTGGCTCATCAACGTTCGCAGTTACCGAATACTCATTTCCGACCAGCGGCACTTCTCGATTGCAGCACAAACGTAACAGGTCCTTAACGGACATTTCAAAAAGATGCGTTTCACGTTCAGAATTTAAAACAATGCAAAACAATCTGAACCATGTGCAAATTTCTTTCCAACTATTTAAGCAAAATGCAGTTGCAACTATCTCCTTTACGTGTTTTTTGATAGCTGACTCTTTATAGCATGCATTGATATCATTTGCCATTAACTTGAAAACGTGACAACAACAAATATGCATCCGTGTTAGATTTTTAGGAAATTTGCATTCAGGATGACGAAATTTAAAGCAGACTTTAAGATATGATAACAAATCCATATTATTAAATGCTATGCAAGCTGCGTTAATCAATGCATGGCTAAAGTCTGTTACAATGTTCGAGAATATTGGCCATTTATTTATTTGAGTTAAGCAATAGCTTCTAAATTTTAGAAGCCAGGCGCAAATAGACGCCGCGTCATGGCTGCAAGAGTACATCTCGACCACTGGACAAACCCTCTTATTTTTAAGCAATCGTATGACTCCAGCATAGTAGAAGCATTGTTTTTGTTCTGTCTGGGGCTTTCGACATAACGTACCGGTAGCATCCAAATGTAGAATCGGCAATGCATCAGATTTTTTCCTCCTTAACAGATCGATCTGCTCCTGGCTATAAACATAAACATGAAATGGAAGACCTACATGCTGGATATAGTTTTTATGTTCACGGTACATGAATACCACATCTATAAAATCATCTTTATGTCTATCATTTTCAGATAGTTTTTCTGATTTTATTTTTCTGTAAACACTATCTGATTTAACTATATCTAAATTGCCTATTTCTGTCAAGGTAGTGTCAACTTTTATAACATCATCTTGTCTCTGTTGCAGAGGTTTGATATTTTTCATTTTGTCTTTTAACATACTACGTTCTTCTCCACGAACTTGCGATGTCAGCTTCTCAGTGTGGCAGAAGTATTTCGACGAACTCCTGATCTCTACTAAATGCTCAGATACTGCACGATCAATATCTTTAATGCTAATGATAAACAATTTACAGCTACTGTGGCCGCAGTAAGCATATAATTTTATCGAATCGCTAAGTCTTAAATATCGCCAATCCTTAAAATATATTATACATGTATTGTTCACCGACTCTCTGATTTTTTGTTTAAGAACCAAGCTATATAGTCCTTTTAACAATCTCTTTCCCTTACAAATTATGCGAAATTCCTTTTGTGTTAATTTGAAGGTGCCCTCCTTGTAAATACAATTCTTGTAACTCATGATCTTAGAGTTGCTTCGATTCATATTAGTAGTACCTTGAGGTAAAGTACATTTCGAATTTTTATTGATATTGCTTACCTCATTTAAGGTAGGTTTAATCTCACCAAACATTTTCGGGTTATCTGTAGGAGCTTGAAATTCCTCACTGGAATTTGATTCAATCGGAGTATAATAAATTCTCATATCATCAATAATGTTATATGTGTCCCCAAAATCATTTTCAGAATCTGATAAAGACTCTGGAGTAATGCCGTGTTCAATGCCGGATGGACTACAGTTATTGGGGCCAATTGATTTCCACTCATGAGAGACAATCTTCCAATTTCTTTCATTTTCTGTATGTAGTATTGATCGAGTATCTTGTTCGAATTCTTCTATAGCGGATATGTCTGACTCAAATAAATGCTTTTTTGTACCATCATATTTACTTAAAGGCGTTGAGGACCTTAAGTTTAATACGTCAAGTTGGCGGACATTCTCCTTTGGTTTAGATCTTTGATCGAAGAGCATGTTGGTCTTTCTTGTGCAATACATATTTAGTTTTTTTCTGTTACTCTGTGTATTTTGCATGCCCAATTTAATACATAAATCCGAATAAACCGACGAATACTGATAATATGACTGAAAAATCTCACTTCTAGGAATTCTCAATTCTCTTAGAGCCGTTTTAATGGCAAGCAAAAATTTAATTTTTTTGCTTGGTTCCACAGGTAGATCAATCAATTCATTTTTATTAGTTAGCAACTTTTTAATGTCTCCGGTATTTCGTTTTAATACCTGACACAACAAATTTCTATTCTTTTTGTTCTCACTATCAAACAAATATTTAGCGGCATCTGAGATTATCTTATCATTAATTTTACTGTGCTCTAACACGCTATAGGGCACGTGAGAAAAATTATTATTTAAATATTGGGCTAACTCTGCGATGTTCACTTTTCGGCGGGCCATTTTGATTATAAGTATGAAAAGCAAATTTAAAAAAAAATAGTTTCCTCAAAGAATAATCGTGTTATAATATAAAAGAAAATTATTTTTTAAGGTTTTATTTAACCAAAACTTGGTCGTTAATACCTTAAAAACCAAAATACCAATCAACTAAATTCTAGTTGTCGTGAGTCTTTAGAATAAAAAAGAAATGGAATACACTAAACTTTAAATAATATGTAAATACTTGATTAAAGAAAATTAAATACCCTAATTAATATTAAAATAAAAATAAACTTCAACTTATATTCTAAAATAAGTACCTAGAAAAAATAAAACTGTTCGAAATTAAAACGAAAACTATTCTAAAAAATATCAATTTTACAAGGAGAAAGCTTCCCCTTTTCGAGGACAAATAATTATTTCGCTTTTCGAGGACAAATAATTATTTCAAAATTAAAATATATCCGGCAGAATCATAAGAACTGCAAAGTCAATGTTTTAAAACAACGAACAAGACAATCAAATAGATTCTGGATAACAAAAAACGAAAATTTACATCTAAAATACGAAATACCCAAACTTCCAAGAAGGGCGATTTATTTAGTTAGTCGTACCCTCAAATGTACTTTTAAATAAATCTCATTTACGTACGTAACTTTATACGCAAATCCGACTATTTATATTACATTTTTAGCACTGTCGACCATTGACTGTAAAAAGATGATATTGTTTAGGTAGGTATACTGTTTTAGTTGATTAAAGCAAAGTACGTCGCCTGTCAAGTTGTACGTTATGTTTAAAATACGGTAAACCTATCTCGGACCGCGTATACAGAATCAGATTGGAACTTAGTGGTAGAGTAGATTGCAGCGCTTGACAAGCATTGCATAAAATTAGTCTTTTAGCAGAGGTCTTCCTTCATAAAGATATTTTAATTTCTTTCGCTTCATGGAACTATAGCGCTACTCTGCTGTTTATTTGAAAATTAGCTGTTGTCTCTGGAGTAATATAATATTTGATTTTCCAAGATATCGCTTTTATAAATACACGATATCTGTATTTCGTATTTTAGATGTAAATTTCCGTTTTTTGTTATCCAGAATCTATTTGATTGTCTTGTTCGTTGTTTTAAAACATTGACTTTGCAGTTCTTATGATTCTGCCGGATATATTTTAATTTTGAAATAATTATTTGTCCTCGAAAAGCGAAATAATTATTTGTCCTCGAAAAGGGGAAGCTTTCTCCTTGTAAAATTGATATTTTTTAGAATAGTTTTCGTTTTAATTTCGAACAGTTTTATTTTTTCTAGGTACTTATTTTAGAATATAAGTTGAAGTTTATTTTTATTTTAATATTAATTAGGGTATTTAATTTTCTTTAATCAAGTATTTACATATTATTTAAAGTTTAGTGTATTCCATTTCTTTTTTATTCTAAAGACTCACGACAACTAGAATTTAGTTGATTGGTATTTTGGTTTTTAAGGTATTAACGACCAAGTTTTGGTTAAATAAAACCTTAAAAAATAATTTTCTTTTATATTATAACACGATTATTCTTTGAGGAAACTATTTTTTTTTAAATTTGCTTTTCATACTTATAATCAAAATGGCCCGCCGAAAAGTGAACATCGCAGAGTTAGCCCAATATTTAAATAATAATTTTTCTCACGTGCCCTATAGCGTGTTAGAGCACAGTAAAATTAATGATAAGATAATCTCAGATGCCGCTAAATATTTGTTTGATAGTGAGAACAAAAAGAATAGAAATTTGTTGTGTCAGGTATTAAAACGAAATACCGGAGACATTAAAAAGTTGCTAACTAATAAAAATGAATTGATTGATCTACCTGTGGAACCAAGCAAAAAAATTAAATTTTTGCTTGCCATTAAAACGGCTCTAAGAGAATTGAGAATTCCTAGAAGTGAGATTTTTCAGTCATATTATCAGTATTCGTCGGTTTATTCGGATTTATGTATTAAATTGGGCATGCAAAATACACAGAGTAACAGAAAAAAACTAAATATGTATTGCACAAGAAAGACCAACATGCTCTTCGATCAAAGATCTAAACCAAAGGAGAATGTCCGCCAACTTGACGTATTAAACTTAAGGTCCTCAACGCCTTTAAGTAAATATGATGGTACAAAAAAGCATTTATTTGAGTCAGACATATCCGCTATAGAAGAATTCGAACAAGATACTCGATCAATACTACATACAGAAAATGAAAGAAATTGGAAGATTGTCTCTCATGAGTGGAAATCAATTGGCCCCAATAACTGTAGTCCATCCGGCATTGAACACGGCATTACTCCAGAGTCTTTATCAGATTCTGAAAATGATTTTGGGGACACATATAACATTATTGATGATATGAGAATTTATTATACTCCGATTGAATCAAATTCCAGTGAGGAATTTCAAGCTCCTACAGATAACCCGAAAATGTTTGGTGAGATTAAACCTACCTTAAATGAGGTAAGCAATATCAATAAAAATTCGAAATGTACTTTACCTCAAGGTACTACTAATATGAATCGAAGCAACTCTAAGATCATGAGTTACAAGAATTGTATTTACAAGGAGGGCACCTTCAAATTAACACAAAAGGAATTTCGCATAATTTGTAAGGGAAAGAGATTGTTAAAAGGACTATATAGCTTGGTTCTTAAACAAAAAATCAGAGAGTCGGTGAACAATACATGTATAATATATTTTAAGGATTGGCGATATTTAAGACTTAGCGATTCGATAAAATTATATGCTTACTGCGGCCACAGTAGCTGTAAATTGTTTATCATTAGCATTAAAGATATTGATCGTGCAGTATCTGAGCATTTAGTAGAGATCAGGAGTTCGTCGAAATACTTCTGCCACACTGAGAAGCTGACATCGCAAGTTCGTGGAGAAGAACGTAGTATGTTAAAAGACAAAATGAAAAATATCAAACCTCTGCAACAGAGACAAGATGATGTTATAAAAGTTGACACTACCTTGACAGAAATAGGCAATTTAGATATAGTTAAATCAGATAGTGTTTACAGAAAAATAAAATCAGAAAAACTATCTGAAAATGATAGACATAAAGATGATTTTATAGATGTGGTATTCATGTACCGTGAACATAAAAACTATATCCAGCATGTAGGTCTTCCATTTCATGTTTATGTTTATAGCCAGGAGCAGATCGATCTGTTAAGGAGGAAAAAATCTGATGCATTGCCGATTCTACATTTGGATGCTACCGGTACGTTATGTCGAAAGCCCCAGACAGAACAAAAACAATGCTTCTACTATGCTGGAGTCATACGATTGCTTAAAAATAAGAGGGTTTGTCCAGTGGTCGAGATGTACTCTTGCAGCCATGACGCGGCGTCTATTTGCGCCTGGCTTCTAAAATTTAGAAGCTATTGCTTAACTCAAATAAATAAATGGCCAATATTCTCGAACATTGTAACAGACTTTAGCCATGCATTGATTAACGCAGCTTGCATAGCATTTAATAATATGGATTTGTTATCATATCTTAAAGTCTGCTTTAAATTTCGTCATCCTGAATGCAAATTTCCTAAAAATCTAACACGGATGCATATTTGTTGTTGTCACGTTTTCAAGTTAATGGCAAATGATATCAATGCATGCTATAAAGAGTCAGCTATCAAAAAACACGTAAAGGAGATAGTTGCAACTGCATTTTGCTTAAATAGTTGGAAAGAAATTTGCACATGGTTCAGATTGTTTTGCATTGTTTTAAATTCTGAACGTGAAACGCATCTTTTTGAAATGTCCGTTAAGGACCTGTTACGTTTGTGCTGCAATCGAGAAGTGCCGCTGGTCGGAAATGAGTATTCGGTAACTGCGAACGTTGATGAGCCAAGTGGAGATACTCCGTTATTCATGGAAAGCCCATTTTATAGGCATTTTGCCGATATTGTGAATAATATGAATATTCCACATGGACACGAATGTAGACAAAATGAATATTTCAATAAGAAATTTTTCTATACATTTTTAAAGAAGTATATTCCTTACTTACCGATGTGGAGCGGACTCTTTGCAAACACTCGTCTTAGTAACGCGCCAGTTGAGAAATGGTTTGGAACCGCAAAAAACTCAATTGCAGAAGGCACTCTCCACCAAAAATGCGGCAGAGTAATTAGGAAAATTCGCGAGCACGTTGTATTTCTTCATAAAGAACAAAAATACTCTATCCCAAGGCGAAAATGTGCTACTAAGAGGAAAGCAACTAGTGACGATGATGGTCTCCTGTCTCAGGAACAATGGAGAAAGAAACCAAAAGCGAACAGCGCCTCTAATTTTCATAGAACCTCTCTCCAAAGAATTCTTCGTGCTACAGGTCAAAGAGAATCCGAAGGTGAAGGAAATACCCACAATTTCGACCCAAACGTTTGCCTCTATTGCAGAGAAGCTGAACTGGATATTACAGCCATCTGGGTTCAGTGTGATGATTGTGACGGCTGGTGCCATCAAAAGTGTATAAGCGGATCAGAAAATATGAGTTTTTCGGGGGATTTTTACTGTAATTTTTGTGTAAAGAAGAAAGGCCTTTCCGGATCTACACAAGAAAATAACTCAAAGGGTAGACCGAAAAAATGTATCGATTTACCAAAAGTAAACACAGTTTGTAACGTCTACCTCACAAACAATCAGCTGAAAAACGAAGAAATTATTCAGATAGAACGTGACAGTAGAGCACAACGAGATAGTGTGATATGGAGAGAGGAGAGAAAGAAGAGGATAACTGCTTCGTACTTTGGAAAGATTTGTAAAGCTCGAAGTGAAAATGTCTTGATAAACATTGCCTCAGAAATATTATATCCGAAGGAGATTAAGGTAGAGGCTGTGCAATATGGAATACGCAATGAGTCAGTAGCGATCGCAGAATATGAAAAGAAAACCTCTGTATCTTGTCGCGCCTCAGGTTTTGTTATCCAGCCAGAGAATCAGTTTCTAGGTGGATCTCCAGATGGACTTATCAATGATGACGGATTAATTGAGGTCAAGTGTCCATACTCAATACGCAATGAAGATCCTGACGAGGCGTGCAATTTAGGCAAAGTACCTTATTGTCACAAAGATGGTAAATTGAAGTTCAGCAGTAATTACTATTTTCAAGTTGTGGGGCTGCTTGAAATCACTGGTAGGGAATGGTGCGATTTTGTAATATTTAGCAGCAAGGGAATTAAAATTGAACGCATTATGCGAAATCAAAACTTTTGGAACAAAACCATGTTACCAAAGTTGAAGCATTTCTACTTCTTCTATACTCTACCTTATCTGTCTGGATTTACTGATAATTTAAAATGTGTAAAGTGGATGCCATCTAAACCTGTCTGCATAATGCCCAATGGTCTCGTTAATGATCCAAGTTATTACAAAATTATTAGTGGGTCAAGTTACGTTATTAGTTTTTATAAAGACTGCAATTGCGATGTAAAGGAAGTTAAGTCATACGATTTTGAGATACTTTCAAATAGGGAATGGCTAACGAATTTTTTAGTGGATATCGCTCTTAATCTGCTTAACCAATCTGGAATTCATCAGATTATTTTAACGACCTATGCTACGTACATATTTACAAGCAATAAAAGGCAAATTGAAAACAACTTGGAGAAATGCAAAATCGCTGACAAGGATATTATAGTAATGCCATTCCTGCAAAATGGAAATCACTTTTGTTTGGCAGTGGCCAATATGCGTGAAAAAAAGTTTGTATTATTAAATCCATACGGGAGTTCAGAAAAGGAAACAGATTCTTTTTTTCAAATATTTCACAATTTTCTGAAAACATACGGTGATTCGATGAACAGATCGTCAGATATAGGCGACTGGCAAACAGAAGTGTGTACACATGACATACAGAAAGACAACTACAACTGTGGGGTTTTTATTATATATTATTATAAACAAATAATAAATGGGATCGTTTCGAAAACGGGAATTAACATCGATAATTTTAGGAATGTAACATTAAAGCAATTACTACTTAATAACTCCGACGATGTCACCCCAAATTGTTTATATTGTGGGAACATAGGTTCTAGCACAGAAATTGTTCGATGCAATTCTTGTCAAAGGTTGAGCCACGTTAGATGCATAGATCCTCGTATGAAGGAATACCAATATGAATATGGTATTTGCCATTTATGTTCACAATACTAACAAAACGTGTGCTCACAGTTTTGATATAAAAAGAAACATACCAAGCTAATCTGAAAGTAATTCAATCTAGAAAATAAAACAATTATCGAGTATTACACTGGAAAATAACCTCTACGCCTATAACTTTTACGTCAAAAGAACATTTACTAGACTTTCGCTAGACGTTCGTTACCATGGAGATCCACATACAACAGTGTATGGTACAACTTCCTCCTAAAATATTGTAAATGCAAAAGTAAAGGTTGCCGAGATACATTGAAAGGAGTGCGAAGAAAACCATAATTTAATATTTCATTTCCTTTTCATTATTTTCGAAGGGCTACAAGAGAAACTGTATGTGTACTCATTTATTATATTGTATGCTCCGCCTATCTCAGAAATTCTATAATCGCACAGATGAGGGATGCCTAGGTCTAGGTGTTTCGGGAAAAATATACAAAAATTGACACATAATGTTTCATTACCTTATAACTATTTCAGAAAGGAATCCATATATTATGTAGTCATATACTACATTATATGCTTTTCCTTCCTCTAAGATCTTGTGAACGCACAAAGGTTTTCAGAGATATATTAAAAAAGGTATGTAAAAGTTGTCACAAAACGTTTTATTATTTTTAACATGTTTCAGAGGGGTCACAGAGGAAACCACTTATGTACTCACATACTAGAGTAGTATTATTATGAGAAGATCCTCGCAAAAAATAATGCGCAGAAACGAGTTTGTGTGCTTCCATTGTTCTAGGCCAATGAGAGCGAATTACGTCATATTTGACGTCGAAGCCAGTGGCAACGTCAACTTCCTGTCACAGGATCTGTGCTGCGATATACTTGTTGTGTTCGCCGTTTCTGATTGAATTAAGTGATATAACCTTACTTTCAGTGAAGAATGTCTTCATCGTAAACACCAGAGTGTGACAAGCTTTAATATTCTACATTACACAGCTCTTCGACCTCGAAAATTTGATTACAATTATTATATATCCTTCTACCCCAGATGATGTGTCACTGGTAAAAATATTCGCGCACGTTAGCTCCGCCCCGAGCATCTTCTCATAATAATACTACTCTACATAGCGTCTATCTTGCCTTCCTCTACAATGTTGTAAACGCACAAATATGGTTCTCCGAGATGTTTCGAAAACAGTCTGTACAAATTGTCACAATATTTTATAATATTTCTAATATTTCAAGGGGATTACAGAGGAAATTATATATGTAGTTATATACCATATTGTAACATTTTCCTTCCCGTAATATTCTGTAAACGCATAAAGAAGGATTCCAGAGTTGAAAAAAGTTGAGAAAAGTTTGCAAATGTAGTCACATGAAATTTTATTATTTTTAAAATATTTAAGAGAGGTTACAAAGGAAACCATATATGTAGTTACTTACTATATAGCACGTTTTACCTTCCCATAGAATTTTGTAAACGCACAAAAAAGGATTCGCGAATTACGTCGAAAAAAGTTCTTAAATGCAATCACTTCATATTTTATTATTTTTCCAGTATTTTAAAGGGGTTACAAAGGAAACCATATGTGTAGTTACTTACTACATGGTATGTTATACCTTGTTATACCTTCCTCTAGAATTTTGTAAACGCACAAAGAAGTATTCCCAAGTTACGCGGAAAAAAGTTTTTTTAAATGCAGTCATATAATATTTTATTATATTTTAAATATTTCAGAGGGGTTACAAAGGAAACCGTATGTGTAGTTACTTACTACATTGTATGTTATACCTTCCTCTAGAATTTTGCAAACGCACAAAGAAGGATTCCCAAGTTCGTGGAAAAAAGTTTTTAAATGCAGTCATACAATAATTTACTATTTTTTGAATATTTCAGAGGGGTTACAAAGGAAACCATATATGCAGTTACTTACTATGTGGCACGTTTTATCTTCCCCTAGAATTTTGTAAACGCACAAAGAAGGATTCCCGAGTTACGTCGAAAAAAGTTTTTAAATGCAGTCATATATTTTATTATTTTTTTAATATTTCAAAGGGGTTACAAAGGAAACCATATATGTAGTTACTTACTATATAGCACGCTTTACCGTCCCCTAGAATTTTGTAAACGCACAAAGAAGGATTCCCGAGTTACGTCGAAAAAAGTTTTTAAATGCAGTCATATATTTTATTATTTTTTGAATATTTCAAAGGGGTTACAAAGGAAATCATATATGTAGTTACTTACTATATAGCACGCTTTACCTTCCCCTAGAATTTTGTAAAAGCTCAAAGAAGGATTCCCGAGTTACGTGGAAAAAAGTTTTTAAATGCAGTCGTGCAATAATTTATTAATTATTAATATTTCGGAGGGGTTACAAAGGAAACCATATATGCAGTTACTTACTATGTGGCACGTTTTATCTTCCTCTAGAATTTTGTAAACGCACAAAGAAGTATTCCCGAGTTACGTCGAAAAAAGTTTTTAAATGCAGTCATATAATATTTTATTATTTTTTGAATATTTCAAAGGGGTTACAAAGGATACCATATATGTAGTTACTTACTATATAGCTCGCTTTACCTTCCCCTAGAATTTTGTAAACGCACAAAGAAGAATTCCCGAGTTATGTGGAAAAGAGTTTTTAAATGCAGTCATATATTATTTTATTATTTTCTAAATATTTCAAAGGGGTTACAAAGGAAGCCATATATGTATTTACTTACTATATAGCACGTTTTACCTTCCCCTAGAATTTTGTAAACGCACAAAGAAGGATTCCCGTGTTACGTCGAAAAAAGTTTTTAAATGCAGTCATATATTTTATTATTTTTTGAATATTTCAAAGGGGTTACAAAGGAAACCATATATGTAGTTACTTACTATATAGCACGCTTTACCTTCCCCTAGAATTTTGTAAACGCACAAAGAAGGATTCCCGAGTTACGTCGAAAAAAGTTTTTAAATGCAGTCATATAATATTTTATTATTTTTTGAATATTTCAAAGGGGTTACAAAGTATACCATATATGTAGTTACTTACTATATAGCACGCTTTACCTTCCCCTAGAATTTTGTAAACGCACAAAGAAGAATTCCCGAGTTATGAGGAAAAGAGTTTTTAAATGCAGTCATATATTTTATTATTTTTTGAATATTTCAAAGGGGTTACAAAGGATACCATATATGTAGTTACTTACTATATAGCACGCTTTACCTTCCCCTAGAATTTTGTAAACGCACAAAGAAGAATTCCCGAGTTATGAGGAAAAGAGTTTTTAAATGCAGTCATATAATATTTTATTATTTTTTGAATATTTCAAAGGGGTTACAAAGGATACCATATATGTAGTTACTTACTATATAGCACGCTTTACCTTCCCCTAGAATTTTGTAAACGCACAAAGAAGGATTCCCGAGTTACGTCGAAAAAAGTTATTAAATGCAGTCATATAATATTTTATTATTTTTTGAATATTTCAGAGGGGTTACAAAGGAAACCATATATGCAGTTACTTACTATGTGGCACGTTTTATCTTCCCCTAGAATTTTGCAAACGCACAAAGAAGGATTCCCGAGTTACGTCGAAAAAAGTTTTTAAATGCAGTCATAATATTTTATTATTTTTTGAATATTTTAAAGGGGTTACAAAAGAAACCATATATGTAGTTACTTACTATATAGCACGCTTTACCTTCCCTTAGAATTTTGTAAACGCACAAAGAAGAATTTCCGAGTTATGTGGAAAAGAGTTTTTAAATGCAGTCATATAATATTTTATTATTTTTTGAATATTTTAAAGGGGTTACAAAGGATACCATATATGTAGTTACTTACTATATAGCACGCTTTACCTTCCCCTAGAATTTTGTAAACGCACAAAGAAGGATTAGTGAGTTACGTCGAGAAAAGTTTTTAAATGCAGTCATATAATATTTTATTATTTTTTGAATATTTCAAAGGGGTTACAAAGGATACCATATATGTAGTTACTTACTATATAGCACGCTTTACCTTCCCCTAGAATTTTGTAAACGCACAAAGAAGGATTCCCGAGTTACGTCGAAAAAAGTTATTAAATGCAGTCATATAATATTTTATTATTTTTTGAATATTTCAGAGGGGTTACAAAGGAAACCATATATGCAGTTACTTACTATGTGGCACGTTTTATCTTCCCCTAGAATTTTGCAAACGCACAAAGAAGGATTCCCGAGTTACGTCGAAAAAAGTTTTTAAATGCAGTCATAATATTTTATTATTTTTTGAATATTTTAAAGGGGTTACAAAAGAAACCATATATGTAGTTACTTACTATATAGCACGCTTTACCTTCCCTTAGAATTTTGTAAACGCACAAAGAAGAATTTCCGAGTTATGTGGAAAAGAGTTTTTAAATGCAGTCATATAATATTTTATTATTTTTTGAATATTTTAAAGGGGTTACAAAGGATACCATATATGTAGTTACTTACTATATAGCACGCTTTACCTTCCCCTAGAATTTTGTAAACGCACAAAGAAGGATTAGTGAGTTACGTCGAGAAAAGTTTTTAAATGCAGTCATATAATATTATATTATTTTTTGAATATTTCAAAGGGGTTACAAAGGATACCATATATGTAGTTACTTACTATATAACACGCTTCATCTTCCCTTAGAATTTTGTAAACGCACAAAGAAGAATTCCCGAGTTATGAGGAAAAGAGTTTTTAAATGCAGTCATATAATATTTTATTATTTTTTGAATATTTCAAAGGGGTTACAAAGGATACCATATATGTAGTTACTTACTATATAGCATGCTTTACCTTCCTCTAGAATTTTGTAAACGCACAAAGAAGGATTCCTGAGTTACGCCGAGAAAAGTTTTTAAATGCTGTCATATAATATTTTATTATTTTTTGAATATTTCAAAGGGGTTACAAAGGATACCATATATGTAGTTAATTACTATATAGCACGCTTGATCTTCCCTTAGAATTTTGTAAACGCACAAAGAAGAATTCCCGAGTTATGAGGAAAAGAGTTTTTAAATGCAGTCATATAATATTTTATTATTTTTTGAATATTTCAAAGGGGTTACAAAGGATACCATATATGTAGTTACTTACTATATAGCACGCTTTACCATCCCCTAGAATTTTGTAAACGCACAAAGAAGGATTCCCGAGTTACGTCGAAAAAAGTTATTAAATGCAGTCATATAATATTTTATTATTTTTTGAATATTTCAAAGGGGTTACAAAGGATACCATATATGTAGTTACTTACTATATAGCATGCTTTACCTTCCTCTAGAATTTTGTAAACGCACAAAGAAGGATTCCCGAGTTACGTCGAAAAAAGTTATTAAATGCAGTCATATAATATTTTATTATTTTTTGAATATTTCAAAGGGGTTACAAAGGATACCATATATGTAGTTACTTACTATATAGCACGCTTTACCTTCACCTAGAATTTTGTAAACGCACAAAGAAGAATTCCCGAGTTATGAGGAAAAGAGTTTTTAAATGCAGTCATATAATATTTTATTATTTTTTGAATATTTCAAAGGGGTTACAAAGGATACCGTATATGTAGTTACTTACTATATGGCACGCTTTACCTTCCCCTAGAATTTTGTAAACGCACAAAGAAGGATTCCTGAGTTACGCCGAGAAAAGTTCTTAAATGCAGTCATATAATATTTTATTATTTTTTGAATATTTCAAAGGGGTTACAAAGGATACCATATATGTAGTTACTTACTATATAGCACGCTTTACCTTCCCCTAGAATTTTGTAAACGCACAAAGAAGGATTCCCGAGTTACGTCGAAAAAAGTTATTAAATGCAGTCATATAATATTTTATTATTTTTTGAATATTTCAGAGGGGTTACAAAGGAAACCATATATGCAGTTACTTACTATGTGGCACGTTTTATCTTCCCCTAGAATTTTGCAAACGCACAAAGAAGGATTCCCGAGTTACGTCGAAAAAAGTTTTTAAATGCAGTCATAATATTTTATTATTTTTTGAATATTTTAAAGGGGTTACAAAAGAAACCATATATGTAGTTACTTACTATATAGCACGCTTTACCTTCCCTTAGAATTTTGTAAACGCACAAAGAAGAATTTCCGAGTTATGTGGAAAAGAGTTTTTAAATGCAGTCATATAATATTTTATTATTTTTTGAATATTTTAAAGGGGTTACAAAGGATACCATATATGTAGTTACTTACTATATAGCACGCTTTACCTTCCCCTAGAATTTTGTAAACGCACAAAGAAGGATTAGTGAGTTACGTCGAGAAAAGTTTTTAAATGCAGTCATATAATATTTTATTATTTTTTGAATATTTCAAAGGGGTTACAAAGGATACCATATATGTAGTTACTTACTATATAACACGCTTCATCTTCCCTTAGAATTTTGTAAACGCACAAAGAAGAATTCCCGAGTTATGAGGAAAAGAGTTTTTAAATGCAGTCATATAATATTTTATTATTTTTTGAATATTTCAAAGGGGTTACAAAGGATACCATATATGTAGTTACTTACTATATAGCATGCTTTACCTTCCTCTAGAATTTTGTAAACGCACAAAGAAGGATTCCTGAGTTACGCCGAGAAAAGTTTTTAAATGCAGTCATATAATATTTTATTATTTTTTGAATATTTCAAAGGGGTTACAAAGGATACCATATATGTAGTTAATTACTATATAGCACGCTTCATCTTCCCTTAGAATTTTGTAAACGCACAAAGAAGAATTCCCGAGTTATGAGGAAAAGAGTTTTTAAATGCAGTCATATAATATTTTATTATTTTTTGAATATTTCAAAGGGGTTACAAAGGATACCATATATGTAGTTACTTACTATATAGCATGCTTTACCTTCCTCTAGAATTTTGTAAACGCACAAAGAAGGATTCCTGAGTTACGCCGAGAAAAGTTTTTAAATGCAGTCATATAATATTTTATTATTTTTTGAATATTTCAAAGGGGTTACAAAGGATACCATATATGTAGTTACTTACTATATAGCACGCTTTACCATCCCCTAGAATTTTGTAAACGCACAAAGAAGGATTCCCGAGTTACGTCGAAAAAAGTTATTAAATGCAGTCATATAATATTTTATTATTTTTTGAATATTTCAAAGGGGTTACAAAGGATACCATATATGTAGTTACTTACTATATAGCATGCTTTACCTTCCTCTAGAATTTTGTAAACGCACAAAGAAGGATTCCCGAGTTACGTCGAAAAAAGTTATTAAATGCAGTCATATAATATTTTATTATTTTTTGAATATTTCAAAGGGGTTACAAAGGATACCATATATGTAGTTACTTACTATATAGCACGCTTTACCTTCACCTAGAATTTTGTAAACGCACAAAGAAGAATTCCCGAGTTATGAGGAAAAGAGTTTTTAAATGCAGTCATATAATATTTTATTATTTTTTGAATATTTCAAAGGGGTTACAAAGGATACCGTATATGTAGTTACTTACTATATGGCACGCTTTACCTTCCCCTAGAATTTTGTAAACGCACAAAGAAGGATTCCTGAGTTACGCCGAGAAAAGTTCTTAAATGCAGTCATATAATATTTTATTATTTTTTGAATATTTCAAAGGGGTTACAAAGGATACCATATATGTAGTTACTTACCATATAGCACGCTTTACCTTCCCCTAGAATTTTGTAAACGCACAAAGAAGAATTCCCGAGTTATGAGGAAAACAGTTTTTAAATGCAGTCATATAATATTTTATTATTTTTTAAATATTTCAAAGGGGTTACAAAGGATACCATATATGTAGTTACTTACTATATAGCACGCTTTACCTTCCCCTAGAATTTTGTAAACGCACAAAGAAGGATTCCCGAGTTACGTCGAAAAAAGTTTTTAAATGCAGTCATATAATATTTTATTATTTTTTGAATATTTCAAAGGGGTTACAAAGGATACCATATATGTAGTTACTTACTATATAGCACGCTTTACCTTCCCCTAGAATTTTGTAAACACACAAAGAAGGATTCCCGAGTTACGTCGAAAAAAGTTATTAAATGCAGTCATATAATATTTTATTATTTTTTGAATATTTCAAAGGGGTTACAAAGGATACCATATATGTAGTTACTTACTATATAGCACGCTTCATCTTCCCTTAGAATTTTGTAAACGCACAAAGAAGAATTCCCGAGTTATGAGGAAAAGAGTTTTTAAATGCAGTCATATAATATTTTATAATTTTTTGAATATTTCAAAGGGGTTACAAAGGATACCATATATGTACTTACTATATAGCACGCTTTACCTTCCCCTAGAATTTTGTAAACGCACAAAGAAGGATTCCCGAGTTACGTCGAAAAAAGTTTTTAAATGCAGTCATATAATATTTTATTATTTTTTGAATATTTCAAAGGGGTTACAAAGGATACCATATATGTAGTTACTTACTATATAGCACGCTTCATCTTCCCTTAGAATTTTGTAAACGCACAAAGAAGGATTCCTGAGTTACGCCGAGAAAAGTTCTTAAATGCAGTCATATAATATTTTATTATTTTTTGAATATTTCAAAGGGGTTACAAAGGATACCATATATGTAGTTACTTACTATATAGCACGCTTTACCTTCCCCTAGAATTTTGTAAACGCACAAAGAAGGATTCCCGAGTTACGTCGAAAAAAGTTATTAAATGCAGTCATATAATATTTTATTATTTTTTGAATATTTCAAAGGAGTTACAAAGGATACCCTATATGTAGTTACTTACTATATAGCACGCTTTACCTTCCCCTAGAATTTTGTAAACGCACAAAGAAGGATTCCCGAGTTACGTCGAAAAAAGTTATTAAATGCAGTCATTAAATTATTTTTTTTATTTTTTGAATATTTCAAAGGGGTTACAAAGGATACCATATATGTAGTTACTTACTATATAGCACGTTTCATCTTCCCTTAGAATTTTGTAAACGCACAAAGAAGAATTCCCGAGTTATGAGGAAAATAGTTTTTAAATGCAGTCATATAATATTTTATTATTTTTTGAATATTTCAAAGGGGTTACAAAGGATACCATATATGTAGTTACTTACTATATAGCACGCTTTACCTTCCCCTAGAATTTTGTAAACGCACAAAGAAGGATTCCCGAGTTACGTCGAAAAAAGTTTTTAAATGCAGTCATATAATATTTTATTATTTTTTGAATATTTCAAACGGGTTACAAAGGATACCATATATGTAGTTACTTACTATATAGCACGCTTTACCTTCCCCTAGAATTTTGTAAACGCACAAAGAAGGATTCCCGAGTTACGTCGAAAAAAGTTATTAAATGCAGTCATATAATATTTTATTATTTTTTGAATATTTCAAAGGGGTTACAAAGGATACCATATATGTAGTTACTTACTATATAGCACGCTTTACCTTCCCCTAGAATTTTGTAAACGCACAAAGAAGGATTCCCGAGTTACGTCGAAAAAAGTTATTAAATGCAGTCATATAATATTTTATTATTTTTTGAATATTTCAAAGGGGATACCATATATGTAGTTACTTACTATATAGCACGCTTCATCTTCCCTTAGAATTTTGTAAACGCACAAAGAAGAATTCCCGAGTTATGAGGAAAAGAGTTTTTAAATGCAGTCATATAATATTTTATTATTTTTTGAATATTTCAAAGGGGTTACAAAGGATACCATATATGTACTTACTTACTATATAGCACGCTTTACCTTCCCCTAGAATTTTGTAAACGCACAGAGAAGGATTCCCGAGTTACGTCTAGAAAAGTTTTTAAATACAGGCATATAATATTTTATTATTTTTTGAATATTTCAAAGGGGTTACAAAGGATACCATATATGTAGTTACTTACTATAAAGCACGCTTCATCTTCCCTTAGAATTTTGTAAACGCACAAAGAAGAATTCCCGAGTTATGAGGAAAAGAGTTTTTAAATGCAGTCATATAATATTTTATTATTTTTTGAATATATCAAAGGGGTTACAAAGGAATCCATATACGTATTTACTTACTATATAGCACGCTTTACCTTCCCCTAGAATTTTGTAAACGCACAAAGAAGGGTTCCCGAGTTACGTCGAAAAAAGTTTTTAAATGCAGTCATATAATATTTTATTATTTTTTGAATATTTCAAAGGGGTTACAAAGGATACCATATATGTAGTTACTTACTATATAGCACGCATCATCTTCCCTTAGAATTTTGTTAACGCACAAAGAAGAATTCCCGAGTTATGAGGAAAAGAGTTTTTAAATGCAGTCATATAATATTTTATTATTTTTTGAATATTTCAAAGGGGTTACAAAGGATACCATATATGTAGTTACTTACTATATAGCACGCTTTACCTTCCCCTAGAATTTTGTAAACGCACAAAGAAGAATTCCTGAGTTACGTCGAAAAAAGTTTTTAAATGCAGTCATATAATATTTTATTATTTTTTGAATATTTCAGAGGGGTTACAAAGGAAATCATATATGTAGTTACTTACTATATAGCACGCATCATCTTCCCTTAGAATTTTGTTAACGCACAAAGAAGAATTCCCGAGTTATGAGGAAAAGAGTTTTTAAATGCAGTCATAAAATATTTTATTATTTTTTGAATATTTCAAAGGGGTTACAAAGGATACCATATATGTAGTTACTTACTATATAGCACGCTTTACCTTCCCCTAGAATTTTGTAAACGCACAAAGAAGGAATCCCGAGTTACGTCGAGAAATGTTTTTAAATGCAGTCGGATAATATTTTATTATTTTTAAAATATTTAAAAGGGTTACAAAGGAAATCATACATGCAGTCACTTACTATATATCACGTTTTACCTTCCCCTAGAATTTTGTAAACGCACAAAGAAGGATTCCAGAGTTACGTCGACAAAAGTTTTTAAATGCAGTCGGATATTTTATTATTTTTAAAATATTTGAGAGGGGTTACAAAGGAAATCATACATGCAGTCACTTACTATATAGCACGTTTTACCTTCCCCTAGAATTTTGTAAACGCACAAAGAAGTATTCTCGAGTTACGCCGAAAATAGTTTATTTCAGTTACTAAAGATTTAGGACCAAATGGAGCTATTTAAATTTATCAACAATAATTTTCTTTACCAAAAATTAGGCTCCAACAAACGCACAGCAAATTGTCCGGCAGTATTAGTTTTTTGAATACTATTTTCGTGAAGTTTAGGATCATATGTACGTAATCGAAGCCCATCCACAGATTTTCACTATCTACTCCGACACAGCCGTTGTCATCCACGTATTCTTTAGCTGACCATATGTCAGCATCTGTGGCTGGAAATCTGTGGGTAACTTCACACAGATAAGTAAAAGTACTTTATTGAGCAAAAACCCAAATAGCCATTGACTGAAGTTTTAGCCTAAGTTTTTTTAATGTAAAATAGACAAATATAAATAAAGAAGCGATAACATCTTAGACATGTGAAAAAAAAGAACATTTTTAAATAATATATGTATACATTCACTGTTGGCAGTTTATTATGCAGTCTTCATATCGTTAATGTGTTCCCACATGTTTTTTTCTGGAAACTTCCTGTTTGATGGTCTTTTGTTTTGCAAAGAGCTCGTAGTATTTCTATGTTGTGATCTGTCTTGGCGAATTTGGTAGATAATTTAGAGAGTCTGTGAAATTGGCTCTGTTAGTTATTTGATAAGAGAAGAGCCTTTCGTGGATTGTGCATAGGATTTCTTGGGTGTCGATATTTAGTGATGGGCGTGATGGCGCCAAGTCCTGATGTTTCTGCAACATGACTATTTTTTACTGCTGGTTTTCTAGCATTTAGTTAAAGGGGATGACTGTAGTCTAATATTTGTCTGCATATAGATTTGTAGATGTTAGCAGCAGCCTTTTTGCTGATTTTCTCGTTTTTGTAGGTTATGCAGCAAAAGTGTTTACTTCTAGAGGTGCACTTCTTTTTTATGGATTTGGTGTGGTCGTTGAAGTTTGGCTTGTGATCTAATCTTACGCCCAGATATTTCACTGTTGAGTGGTTAGAGTGTGATGGTTGAAAATATATAATTATGTATACCTAAGTTTGTAGTTTAAATACTAATTCTGGGACTTCTCGGTTATGATACTCACATTTTCCTCACAGCAGCTTTAAAATCCTCACAGCCTCAAAAGGACATTTTTAGACCATCATATTTTTAAAACTCTCTATGCACTGTGAGTATAACTAGTAAATTTTTGGAGAGGGGGGGGGGGCTTTTCCAGGTTTATGGGCCAGCTCGGCTTAAAGGCTACACAAGCCTGCCTACAATGTTCAGTGTTTATAAAGTTAGCAAAATTTTGTCTGTGTATCATTTATTAGCTGCTTTCGTTTGCTGTGAACAAAATAAACAGGATTTCAATGAACAATAATCATATGATACAAAACTGCATGGTAGGGACAGAAGACAACACATGAAACATGATTACGAATCACTGCCCAACGAAAGCAGCTATTATTAAATTTTCGATAGAATTTCAAAATAGAACGGTTTTTCGGTAGACTTCATCCAAATTCGATAGATCCACCAAAAATTCGGTAGTTGTGACATCACTGGACACAGACTAAAAGAAGTTACTTTCAAATCTAAAACGGGAATCAGTGGCCAGCTAAAAGTGGCTTACTGACAGATGCCACTCTGTGGGATGCGGAAAGCGGCCACGACCACTGGCGCAACATTGCCAATATGCTCACATTTCACATTGTAGCGTAATGAGTCAACGTGTACAGTTGAATTTCGGTAAATATGATTATTTATTTAATAATACTGAAATCTTTGCTCCAATCCCCATACAATCATCACAATTTAGTCATTCCTCACACATTTCCTTCCCAACCTTCCAAACGATACTCACATATTGGCAACCCTGATAATGAAAAAATATGCTTTAATACACAGCAGTAAAGAAGAAAGTGGCAAATATAATGTTTATTTATCAATATTGACAACATTGCATTAATGGTGTTTACAATCACAAAAACAATAGCTTAACAAGCAATCACAGATGATCCAAATACCCTGAGAGAGATCTTCTGTGTAATAATCATTACTTCACATTTCTGCTGGGAAGCACGGTATGGATGTTAATAGATATATGAGTTTTACAATGCGGACATGTTCTTCTGTCTGCCAACAAATTTATATGTTTTATCAGTAGCTTTGTTCATTTACAAATAAATAGCAAAGTACATTGATTGCATTAAAATTAAATATTTGCATTATTCTGGTTGGTGCTAAAAAATTGTAAACATACACGATATCTTTTTTTTTTTAGATTTACAAGGACAGGTTACCTAATTCCTGGGTGAACCAATACAAAGCTGCTGAGCAACAGGGTTTTGAAAACCACAAAGATTTAAGTCGAGATTCTTTATAACGTAAGAGGACAGTTTGTAGGTTTTTGTGATGCAGTAGTGTATCACAGATTTTGAAGCCTATGTATATTTTATTATTTATCATAATTAAGGATTCAAATTATTATTTAAGTTCTTTTTTCTTTATAATTTTAAATAGATGTAAAAATATACAATTTTTTTATGTATTGGTGTTATTAAATATGAACATATTAGGGGTTTACGAAAATTTAATCGGAGTGCTCACATCATTATATCTGTCCTTGTTACTCTTAAGGATTTAGAAAAAGAGTGATATTTAAGTCACTCTGAGTGAATTTTCGTAAACCCCGATTTCTATTAAAAGTTACGCTTCAGGTGGTGTAGAGGTTTACTATGCAGAAAAAAGTACTGTCAGATTTATTGATTACTAAATTCAAATAGATAGATAGATAGTTTATTCGGTCAATACAATATTCAAATTGTGTACACTCGTCAAATCACATATTCAAAATTGCATAAATATTTAAAACATGTATTTAAAAATAACATTTACAGAAACGGAAAAATAAAAAAATATATATTAAAACATCACTTAAAAAATCAACTATATCATAGTTATGCTTTTTTTAATACAATTTCTTTCATTTTATACTTAAATGTTTTCCAATCTATCAGTTTGATGTCATCAGGTAATTTATTAAGAAATGTTGGTCCAACGTGGATTACATTCATTGCTTTCGTAAGTATTTTTTTTTATATATTAGTTTTATTTTGGGTATTGTAAGAGATATCTGTGTGACATTTATAGTTCTGAAAATTCGTTTTCACATAAACAAGACATTCTTAAATGTACATGCAAGGTAAGGTAAGTATTTGATATTGAATAAAGTAAGGTTGGCAGTGGATCCTCATATTCACACTCACGATGACCCTCACAGCCAATTTTTGCATTCTAAAAATATTACCCCTATTCGCACTATGACCCCAAATTAATAGGCCATATTGTAGGTTGCTGTGGAAGAATGCAAAATAAGCTGTGCGAACCATCTAAGGAGAGACACAACAACTCAATTTCCGCAATAGAAAAAGATTGGATGCAAGTTTATTGGATAGGCTTGACGTGTGAGCACCCAAAGTGAGTTTGCTGTCAATATGAAAGCCAAGGAGTTTTGCAGGTTCTGTGTTTAAGTTATTTGGTTTCACACTTATAGTGATTCTTTGTTTGTCATTTTAAAATATCTGTACATCTACAATAAGCGATATTATAAAACACAATTATATATTTATATCAGAACATTCACTAAAAAATCAATCAGTCTAATAACACCGGTAAACATCTGTTGCTTCCCGGCGCGACGACAACCGAATATTATAGCGTGTGACGTCACAGCCAATAGTAGCTCGTTCCAGGCCACTTCAATTTTATCGCTGTTTAGATCCTTCATACTGATCGCGTGGAATTAGAAATTTATTTTTTTGTGAAGTACACATTTTATTACGTTACGCTATGTTTTTTAGTATTATTTTTATTTTTTAAATTATAGGTAAGTTCCCTATTGACTACATAAGGCAAAATTGTATTCTCAAAACAGTAACAAGCTGTATAAAATGAAAAAAATTACAAAAATGTTTTGAAGGAATTTTTGAAAAATTCATTGTGCTTCTCATACGTTAAATTTCAAATGAAGTTAACATTATTAATAGATAAGATTCACATTTTACAGAGTAAATATTAGAGCTTGAATCATGTACTTTGAGATGTTAATTATATCGAGTTTATGGTAAAAATAAAAATTTACTTATTTTCACAAAAGGGCAGCAACACCACCTCAGATTTATCTATATTTTCAATTGTTGTCATAATAATTAAGTACAAGAGGGATTATTACTGGTACTAAAACTCAAAGAATACATTTCTCAATTTGCTTTAAAAGCTGGGGCCATTTCGCCCCACTTATCCCTCGTGCTAAATTTATCAATCTCTCAGCAGTCGTCGACTATTCGAACCCATATCTACAGGGAAATTGAGCTACTACCCTCCTACCCCTTGTTTTCCTAATACGTTACAGAATAATATATAATCCGTAAAAAATTCATACAATATAAAATTGAGTAATAACAGTCATTTTATTTTTTAAATATTCATTATATAGTGCATTTTTTAAATATTTTCTACCGTTAAATAGGGGTGATTTTTGGATTTTTTAAAAAAAGTAAAAAATATGCCCACCTTAAAATTTCTTAAAGATTCATTTGAGCCCTATAGGATTTATTTTACTCTTTTCCTTGGCCCACTATCTATTATGCAAAAACAGACGAATTATACAGTCACTCTTTATGGCCCAAAAAATATCCTGGTTTTCATTTAGTAGGCCAGGCAAATAAAGTTTTGGACGTATATAAATTAGTAGCCGTAATGTTTTTGCAGAATGCACTTGGGAAAGGTAATTTATTTATTTATTTATACTGCATATAAGGGAGAGGCTTCACGTTTTGTGAGTCAAGAAATTTCATTTGCATAATTTTTTTATTAACAATTAGAGCGGAAAATTAGTTTTCTTTAAATTACTGGAAAAACTATCGATCGTAGAGGAAAGTTAAAGACACAATAAAAATACCGTTAAACCAACAAATGTTTGACAAGCTAAATATTTCATTGTTTTCAAAGCCACCTTATAGTTACTTCTTAACATTTAATCAGAACAAAATTGTATTTTCTTATTTTCTTTTAGCTGTAATTTTGTTGTATTTATCACACATTTTAATACAACATATGGATAAATTCCTTATTAATAGTACTAATAAATAGTACCGCGGTACCGATATGGTTCCATTTGAAAATTTTATTTGCTCATAAACCACGTAATTTAGTGTTTTTAACGGGATTTCGATTTTTGTGGCATTACACAGGTCATTTAGAATAAATCGGAACTGTCATGGCACACTTAAATGGAAAACTAAAAACTATATTATAAAAAAAATTGATGTTTGAAATGTCACTTATTTGGCATCGTTGGATTCAGAAAATTATGCAGAATTCAAAAATGCAATAATATAGACAGCGTTTTCGATTGACAGGCGTGCGGTTTGCCTGCGAATGACGTCACGCCAGCTACTAGTTTCAAATAAAATTGACCCAAGAGTGAGTGCAATCGAACATGCTTTTAAATACCAGTGCGGATTTTTCAATCACTTCTTTTCTCAAATTGATTACTTTAACTTTTTTTTTAATATGTACAAGTACTCCCATAACAGAATTTTCTTCTTCTGATGAACTGCTTTCAGATGAACTAACAAATGCTGACAACAAATGTATCTGATATAATTTGTCCATTGTAATTGTTGCGTGATTCTTAAAATACTGATTAATTTAATATTTTCTTATACATAGGTATATAGGTAGGTATATTATATATACCACGTAGTCCACATTATGTTTAAAAAACAAAACAACAACATGCACTCGCAAAACCGCACCGTCTCACGAGTCAGTGCAAGAAAGTTCGCACTTTTTGGTACCAGAAAACAATGTGTGCATATGTTTGGTACATGTTAAGAAATGAATATATTGCAGGTTTCTTACAATAACTTTTTTACCGCTGGTGCGATTTCAATGTGGATAGACACATAATGTAGGGATTTTAATTGCTCTTCATTTCCCTGGCTTATAGATGCCGTTGAGAAGAATACAATATATTTTAAATCATTATTAAAATTCATATTTGTGAGATTGAATTGTTACTGCGGTAACCATTTTATTTATACCACTTTGAAAGGTTTCTCTGTAACATCAAAACCATGACTATTTGTAACGTATATGTTTTTCTGTAAATAATAATAACTTGAACTAAAATTAAATAAACTATAACAAACCTCAAAACGAAAAAAGCGTTTATTTAAATTAAATACAGAAATCTTATTTTAACCCAAATTTTTCCTAATCTTAAATGTTTGTCTCTAGTGTGCCACATATAAAACAAAATTATCACCAAACCCCGGCTCAAAAGTAGTTACGCCAGAGACGGTCCTCACACACAGATAAATATATTTTGAATCAAGAATCTTATGATTCATATAAGCAAATAAATACATTATTTACAGGAAACAAATACTTTTGCGGTAGAATAAGAAATAAAAAGTATGACATAAAATTCCTAAAGTAATAAATAAATAATTTATTATTAGGAACTTGGAGAAATTATTTATAGTTGGACAAGTAGATGTAAGAGATGTTTACTGAAACTGGTGGATAAAAACACCAGACGTATGCCGGTCATACATTATGCCTACAGCGTCACACAGTGGTACCATTGACATCAAAAGTGCGACAAAATTATTTTCGGCAACTTTTTGTTGCAAATGAGAAAAATATGTTAAATTTATAATAATAATAATAATTGTAATAACATTAAAAAGTGTTATATATTTGTGCCATTTTCGTGAAAATAATAAATTTCTGCTGAATAAATTAATTTTATTTTTCGCGTTTAATAATCTTTGATAATATTGATGCTTTGTGAATTTTGCAGTTGTAAACAAGGACAATGCTTCATCTTTGGTAAACTTTTGGCTTTCATTGTGTTTGGAATGATAGGCTGGACATGCACACTTCATTTTTGTCTTTAGTGAATGACTTGAGGGCATAACATGTCGCTTTTATTTTTGCTTAATTAATTGATGTGCACGGCTCAGTGCATACGTCTTCAGTTTGAGACAATGGAGTCTCACCAGCTACAAAGCTTTATTCTTCGAGACTTAGTTGCTCTCTGAAATCCTTAGTTCTTCATTGTTTACTTGGCAGTAAAATTTCTAAGAAATCTCTTTTAGACTAGCCAGTTGGATTTAAATTATTATTTACTATTTTATTTATTTACTAATTTTATAAAATTTTGAGGGGTTGTAATAGACCAAAAAATGACCTTGGAGCAACATATAGATTATATTTCTTCAAAATTAAGTACATACATACATATTATAAGACAGCTGTGAGCTACAGTATCTTTGTCCATTCTTAAATTGGCCTATTGTGGGCTTGTGCAATCTATTTTAAGTTATGGTTTAATTTTTTGGGGACGTTCAGCCCACTTTCATAAAGTCTTTGTTATACAGAAAAAAATTATCAGATGTATGGTAGGAGCACATCCTCATACATCCTGTAGACAAATATTTATTAATTTATCTATTCTAACTTTGCCTTCTCTCTATATATATTTAGTTATATTAAATATAAAAATGAGAGAAAATTAATTTATGAAAATAAGCAATGTGCATAAATATGCACGTAACAACAGTAATTTATACCAACCATATTCAAGATTAAGTGTCTCTCAAAATTCGCATATTTATCAGGGCATTACATGTTTTAACAGGTTTTTAAATCTTTGTGGTGACGTTAGTATTATTCAGAATTTTAATCATTTTAAACAAAAACTGTATGAATACCTAGTGAGTAAGGCATTTTATTCTGTAGAGGAGTATCTATAGGCCATTGACTATTTCGTTTATTGCATGTATGTTGAGTGTTAGATTGCCTTAGTGTATTTGGTAATGTTTATGTATGAGTGAGTGCATTGTGTATGTATATGTATGTGTAATGTACTATTTTGACTAGTTTGATAAGTTTTACCTTTGTATGTAAAATTAATGAATGAATAAAGTATCTATCTATCTACTATGAAACGGTCACGAACAAGGTTGCTTGCCTCCCAAATTGACGTGAATTTCGCTAAAATAATTTCAATGAAATTATCAGACTCAATTCTAGACGTGAAATCATTTTTGAAATGTTTTTTTTTGCTATTAGAAAACTAAGCAATTCATTAACCATATGGGACTCATTATTTTTCCCTCTTGTCGGTAAGGCGTCCAATAACTCTTTTCTTGTACACCTGATACCTTAAAAGAATGTTTTAATCACACAATCTCATTATTAGAAATAATAAGAGAATTATGCTACGTTTTACTTAATTATGATTAATAAAAAGAGAGCAAAATCGAGCAAACAATTTTATAACACCTTCGCAAACATATACTGCAACTGAATAAATTATAATCTGAAAGTACTACGGGTACTTTTGCTTATAACTCTATGTAAAGTTACGAACAATAAAAAAAATGGAAATATCTTTTTTTCCACATTTTATACAATTTCATATTTTTACTATTATAAAAAACAGAAAAGGGAATTTTACGAATGATAAAAATACGTATTTACCTGAATAATGGCCCTCTATAATAAAATGTATTAGAAGTTACTTGATTATTAAAATAATACTTCATAAACTTTAATAAAGTGCACACAAATACAAAACTACGTTTGCAAATGGACTGCTTTATAATATGCCTGTAATACGTAAGCAAATGAAAAAAAACAGGTTAATTTCTTGGAAGGGCTGTACAGGGGAGGGTTGTAAAACAGTAAATGTAGTAAATACCCATTAAAATAAATATTTAGTTTCACCCTTTTTGTCACGTTTTACATGGCAATGGTACCACTGTGCGTCGGTCTGAAAACAAAAAACTTGGCACTTTGACCAGCATACGCCACTTCAACATTTTCTATCAATTAAGGAAAAGTAAACATCTATATGTTTCTTCCCAACTACATTAAATAATTCTTAATTTATCATTTTTATCTGTGCACATAACGTAAAGACTTTTAAAACTGATTCTGATTTTTACATCAACTCGGAGCCGGGGTATGATTATCACACACAAAGCTCCCATACAGTTTGTCCCTTTGGGATATTTAGCATTATAATTGAAACATTTATCTAACGACGGTAATTGAATACCTATTTTTGCAATCCTCAGACAGTGGATTGGAATACAGGTAGTAGATAATCTTCGGCGATATTCTCACTAACTTGTCGGGAATGCACTTAAGATTGTTGTTATCTAACCTAACCCACTCTATACTTCTCAAGGTACCCAAACTTTCCTCACTAATTTCTTCTATTTCATTTTTGTGCAAAAACAGCCAACCTAACATGTCTATTCCAATAAACGCTCCGTCTTCAATCTTCCTTATTTTGTTGCTATTCAGCTGAATATTAGTACCAACTTTGATATTCTCTACTAAGTGTTCCCCTTTGATATTTCTGAAACCTTGGAACGGGATTGTTGTTATAAGGTTATTTTCGAAGTTTAACACCGACACTTTTGGGCTTCTTTTAAACCACTGGCCGTGCCAGGTTGTTAGTTTGTTTTCATTTAAGAAGAGTATACTTAAGTTGGGCAGGTCATCAAAAGCATTCGGGTGGATTATTTCTATATTGTTATCTGTTAGGCATAGTTCTGTTAAGGGCAGCCCATTGAAAACTCCTTCATGTATCGTTCGAATATTATTAAACCTTATTTTGATTAAGTACAATTTGCTTAAGTTGTGAAATGCGCCTGGCTCTATGTCTGTTATGTAGTCTTTTTCCAATACCACATCTAATAAATTTGGTAGTCCATTAATAGCACCCTTTCGTATGACGGGAATAGTTTCATTCAGTATTTGAATATAGGACACTTTTATTAATGTATGGTTAGGTTCGAAGCAACCGGTGATGGTTTTTACACTCTTAGCTCCTACTAGTGTCACCGTGTTGTTATTAAAGGTATTAACACTACAACCATTGCCGAGTTTGAGATTGTGAACCAGAACAAAAATTATGAACAGTTCTTTGGCATCCATTGTGTATACACTGGAGTAAATTTTGTTGTATAAAAATAGCGTATCTTAAAGATAGTTTTATCTAACAGGGTCGGAGGTTAAAAATGAATGAGGTAATAACTATTATTGTTTTAGCCTTAAATATCAACACAATCAGTATTTTAACATTTTTAATGGCCAAAAATTTTAAACTGAATAATCTCAATTATATTCATATATACGGTATGTAAAAAGAGATTATGTGCTCCATATATATGAGTCATTGCACTTGAATTTAACAAGAAATCATTGCTTAATAATTTTTTGTATTGATATTTACATAAATTAAAAAACAATAATTTTGTTTAAATAAAGCAATTTCAGAGTTACAGAAACTGATCTAAGATCATAGTGAGGTTTGATGGAAATTCTGAGATGGCTGTAAGATGGATTTCATATATGCTATGAAGTTTAGTCTGTTTTTTAAATATAAAAAGAATTGTTTTCATATTTTTACATTGTGTATTTTTTTTTGGAGTTCTGGAGAGTTTCCTAAAATCTGTGTGTCCTAATTATGTATGTATGATTAATTGTTAAACTAATTAGGCAATTCAGATTTTAGGAAACTATCCGGAACTTCTTTTTCAAACCAAACAATGTATCAATTCCATATGAACAACTCTTAGTGGATTTGGACGAATATGTTACAAATTGTTACCAGTGGCGGCTCGTCAGGGGAGGCAGGTGAGGCTGAGCCTCCCCTTGGAAGAATCACCATATCTTCAAAAGTAATATCTTAAGAAATTTCTATTAGGTATATCTCAATTTTCAATATTTTTTATTGTTTATTATTCATTAATTAATTTTCAGTTTATATAACATTTTTGCATTTCCTTTCCACAAACATACCTATAACGTTACAGTCCGGATAATCTTTGTATGCATATTTCCCGGTCGGCCGGTCTTTTACAAAATGAACACTGCGGTTTGCTGGAGGCTAATACGAAATAGCTTCCAACTTTACCGCATTTACTTATAACATGAATGACCTTGAATTTCTTTGCGCTGTGTAAAATAGCAACACTTGGAATAGCCAAGTATGAGGCTAGCCTCCAGATCTCAGTTCATTATAGCGCATGTGCACAGGTTATTCAAGAGTCAGGTGATTCACAAAGAAAACGAACTGACGTCTGACAGTTGCGTTTAGCCGGTTATAAGAACAACTTGATGTATAAATACATAAAACATTTGATAGGCGGGCTAGAAATAAGTGCTCTAGGTGAAAATATTCCCAACAACACGTCTTGTTGTCCAGACGTGGTGGATTATTTGTTATTAAATGGATTTACTACTTTTATTTATGACGAAAAGGTAAGAATTAAAAGAAATGCCAGGCCTACACCAGCAATGCTTTCGTTAGTTTTTAAAAGTGGTAAACAAAACAGAGGGTTTTGTGATAACAATTATAAAAAAGTCGAGTGGTTAACGGCATCAACAGTTAGAAACAAATTATATTGTTGGAGATGTTTATTATTTACTAATGATCAATCCTCAATTTGGGGCAGGGCCGAGTTTAATAATTTGCAAAATTTGTCGCGAGGTTTAGAAAGGCACGAAAAATCCCAGGAGCACATTTCATCTTGCATTAAATTCGAAATGTTTGGTAAACAAAATATTGTAAATTTCTTGGATTCTGCACATAAGAGAGAAATAGAAAATGTTAACGAAAAGGTCCGTGAGAATAGGGAAATATTAAAGAGGTTAATAGATGCCGTTATATAGTTATCTTCACAAGAAAATTCTTTCCGAGGACGTGACGAAAAACGAGAATCGTGCAATAAAGGAAATTTCAAAGAGCTGGTAGAGTTTTTAAAAACTTATGACCCAAAATTAGAGAACTTTTTGAATAACGCCACTATTTTTTGAGACAATTCCGGTAAGCTTCTGTAGAATGATCATTTTCAGCACTTAAACGCATAAAAACATTTTTACTAGAAACAAAATGAATCAAGACCGCCTTTCAAATGTATCGCTTATTTCAATAGAAAAACGTTTTTTGTCAGAATTGAGGAAACGCGATTCATTTTATGATGAAATAATCAACCATTTTGCTAGTTCCAAAAATCGCAGGTTACCACTCATTTATAAAAATATTCAGGCTTTAAAGCAGAGATTAATATAGGTAGTTGTTATTTTAGAAAAAATATTTATTTGTGTTATTTATTTTAGGAAATATTTTTTATAATTCTCTTCTCTAAACTTATAATTTTACACGCCTGGCAGTGATAATGAATACAATTTTTTGTTTGTAGAAAAACACTTTAATTTTTTTACCAAAACTATTTTTATTTTTATTAAAAGTTATATAATTTAATTACAAGTGGGATAGTAGGACTCCTTTGGATACCGATACTGGAGTCGTAGGAACGAGAATTTCATGAGAATTATTTTTTCATCTCATCATATTTTCTATTTCCTTTTCATTCTATTATTTTATTAGTTCTATTCGCTCAAGTCGTGAATCGGTATCCTGGCGAACAACCCACGGCAAAAAAATGTAACGCGCCGTTGTAATACCTCAGGGGTGGTGGGGAAATGTACAAATTGTAGTCATATTGCACATCAGTTGTCTTTCAGAATATCAAGCCTCCTCTGAAGACAATATCACGAGCCGCCACTGATTGTTACCAATTTGTAACATATTGCAACCAGACCACCTCCATTTTCGAGGGCGCTGAACACGAACATGAGGGTAAAAAAGGTTTTTATTCAGGGCAACCCCTTCAAACCACCTCCTTTATCAGTTTTCGTGCACAGATGCGTGACAGCAAAAGTTTTAATGCGAATTTCTGCAGATTTGACCGGGACGGGATAAAGGGCCAAGGATAAGTCAGAAACATGACCGTGACTACCTTTGAGGGGTTAAATCTAACGTCCCAGCGGGTGGGAAAATGATAAAATATACCTCTCCTTGTTGAAACTTTTACCTCCTGTTTTCGAGGATGCTAATGACCAGAGTTCGGGCATTTTATCTCGGTGCCAGTGCCGGCTCTGATATAGACGTAATATATTGCAAACATTTACTGAAACAATCAGAAAAACGATGAAGTGGTGAAATATTTATTATTGCCAGCTACCTTGTATTTTTGGTAATAAATTTAACTTAAAAACGGTAATAGTTCTTACAAAAACATATAAAACATATCTAGCAAATAACAAGACAATTTTGAATCAAACACACATTTATTTCTTGTTCTGTTTAATGAGTGGCGTGTCTATTTTCGTAATAATTAAATATGAAAACCCAATTATAACTACTGGCAACATAATAAAACATTTTTCCCAATAAAATTTAAAACCATTTTTATATAATATTAAATCATACGTAATAAACAAAGTGGTTGGTACATGGCATAAAACTGCCATGTACCGTGTGCATCACATAATAAAGTGATTTTTATTTCATTTTAAAATGTTAATACATATAACCTACTTTTATCGGAATACCACTACATTTGTCAAACGTACTGACAATTACCTAAAAATACAGTTGATTTTTTATATTTGCAGTGTTAAATGCATTCGACCCCGACCAAGCATCAACATTAAATTTCAGTGTACGGAGGTACTTGGTTTTTACTTAAGCGGTTTTATCTCCTTTAATTATACGACGCCGCCGGAATTGTGAAACATTTGAAAATCGCCTTTTACCTACACTGGTAATTATTGGCATTTACGTCAACATTTATACAAAAATGTCTAGTGTTACTCAGGCTGCAATAGACTTGTGGATAGGCGATTTCCCAAAACTGCAATTTGATGGTCAGATGTTTATTGTAAGTTGCAACAAAACAATTTCTTAGACATCTAAAACAAATGCTAATAGACATATTTCCTCACAAAAGCATACTAGTGCTAGGGGGCCATCCATTAATTACGTCACGCAAATTTCATGGTCTTTCTACCCCTCTTTCCCCTTATGTCACAGGTTGTCACAGTCGAGCCAACTCCCCCCACCCCACTATGGCGTCTCACATTTTAAATTTCGAGGTAAAATTTTCTGATTTTTGTTTTTTTTTTTTTAATTCCATTCCATTATAACAATGGTATACGTAGATGTAAATAATGTGCCACAAAAGTTTGACCCCTCCTCCCCTCTTGTCACACTTTATATGGACACCCTCCTTCCCCCTCAAAGTGTGACGTAATTAATGGATGGCCCCTGCTTCATTGTAAATTAATATTAATAGTAACAAGTACCACCATATAATTACTTAATTAAAAAATTAAATAAGCGTACCATTCCTGCTTGTGGTCAGGGGCAAAAACAAACAAGTTCAACTGTTCTCTCATTTATTAAGTATAACGCACAACAGAAATTAATACATTTTAAATATTATATATAAAAAAAATAAAGTTAATAAATTACAAAATAATTATTTACATTACTGAGGATTTTACAAAAATGTAATATCGAAGGTAAAAATATACGGGGCGAGTCACCTCTAGTTATGCTGTCAAGTTAGGACTAAAATCCAAAATCTGGGATTGAAGAGTACATCTAAGAACATAGCAAAATATCCATTTTATATCAAAGGAGCATTATAATTATTCAGAAGTTAGCTTTTACAAAAAGGGCACTCTGTATAAGAAATATGCAGTTGAACACCTAGAGAAAAATCAATTGTTAAGCCCTATCTACTTATAAATACTTAGGTAAATATAAATGTGGACAAAACTAAATAAAGTAACAACCAGGATGAGGAGGTGAGTGTGCTGATGGCATCAGAGGCAGGCGCGTTTTTTGTAGCTCCTACGAATAAACCAGGTTAAAACTGTGAGAAATCGAACGAAGTTGTGTTGAATTGAAGAGTGGACGATTCTATATCAATTGATATAAATTAGCATAAGTCTGGGTGTTTCATATAGTTGATAAGATATATTGGTTGAATATAGCATCTAACCTAAACTAAAAGCATATATAAAAGTGGCTTTACATTAATGCAACGAAATGGATGGCATGCAAAATTTTGCATGATAATTTTTGCACATTCAAAGCACTTTACACTACTGCAATATTTTGTGAAATCTTTGGGACCACCAACCAGAGAAGAAAAAAATTTATGATTATGTTTATTGTTTATTTATTTACTTTACAATCACTGAATCACTATGAACAGAAAGAGAAAATCAAGTGAAAACAGTTGTAATTACAGTGCTACTCGCAACTTCAACACTTTTATTAGAAAATATAAGAGGAAGGAAAGAATCTGGTGGATATTAAGCCATAGCTCAACAAATGTAATATTGATTTTCCAAAAAAATTATAGAATAGGTTATCTTTGTTGCTCCAGTTCCTTTAATGCTTGGTTGGCAACCTCAATATTCCCAAACAAAGTAACTATATGGCATCTGCCATGGAATCAAATTAGAACACGCGGTAATTCAATGCAATGAAATATATTGCCATCAGTCGATGGAAATAGCTCGATGTACACATGGGTGCAATAAAAATTCGCATGCCACCTGCAATGTTGCATTAATGTAAAGTGGCTTTAAACAACTTGAAAAATTCACAGATTTCGCAATTCTTGCAACCGTCGGGACATTGGAAATGATAACACCATACATAAAACAAACTTTTACGATCCACTCTCGATTGCGACACTGCTGTATTTCGACCTTAAATGAAAACTGGTAACTTGACCCCTTGTGATATATGCAACCCATACTACATTTGCATATATCAGCCGTTGCATATACAACAGTCTCATTCGACCGCGACACCGCTGTCATTTGACCTTGAACAAAAACTGGTAACTCGACCTCCATATACGAACATAAACATTTCCAATGTTAAAAGCCCAATGAACAATTTTTGTTTTGTAGAGGTACTCTGAATATCACCATCACCGAATTATAAAAATTTTAGTAATGTATATTTTCCGTGAAAACTTTTCAATTACCACTTTATACCACTTAAAGAGCTTAAATGGCGCGCTCTATAAGGGTCACCATTACCTATCTCCAAGTTTTATAGTAAGAAGTAATAGAAATGTAACTGTTACTCTTATAAACTTCCTTATAAACTTTAAATACAGAACCTCTCCTTCTCGCACTTTCTTTCACCACAAACCTCTTTCTCTTTCTTTAGTTGATGATGATGAAATTATTACATCTTTCTCTCTAACAATATGGAGACTTTTACTCTGTGTATGAAATATACGTATTTCAATTAAAAATATATTATACTTGACTTTTATGGCTTATATGCCTCTGAAATTTTCATGCAAATGCATCTTTACTGTAAAATTGACATTTGTACCTCGAAAAAATAAAGGCGCCACCGAAATTATATATATTTAAAAATTTTAACAAAAAAATTTTTTGAAAATTTCTCACAACATTCGATTCTTCATAAGAAACTGCACTTTTTAACTTATGGTACATGTTTATATTTACATAAAATGTAGTATCAGCTAAGTATATTAAATATTCAACCTGTCTTTCAACAGTTTTCTTAAAAGTATCAATATGGCGTCCACTGACAGGATCGAAAATACGGCATCCATATTGAAAATACCAAAAGGACACTATAAATCTGAAAAGAAACTTCTGGGATTCTTATAGAACTTCTATGCCTCTATATAACCAAGAATGTGTGGTTGGATTTTTCCCTGAACATTTCAGGGGTGGACTTGAATAAATTTATCAATATCCAATAAAATTTATCAAAATTCAATTAATTTGTTAAAGCGTTTATTCAAAAATATGTAACATCAGCGGTCCTGCTATAAATATAACTTTATGGATTGACGAATCGTATGACAACGCGATGAAATATTGATAATACTCATTAAAATGGCAGAAAAATCGTCGACCTTTTTCTGGATGCTCACAAACAGAAAGCCAGATATGCTACAATTTCAAATGCTATTAAAGTGTGTATTCATTCATAGACTGCTGTCCAGGTTTACCTACTTATAGGTATTTACGTATAGTAAAGACAGTGGTTAGGTGTAATTTTAAAGTGCAACTTTTACATTGCATTAGTACCTGGTTACTTTAGATATTTATTGTTATTAAGGTTTGTGAATTATTTCATCGTTATACTTATCTCGATCATTACTTTGGGGTAAAAGTAACTTAAATATAATTAAATAGCAGTAGAACGAAATCCGGCTCTGCAATGACCATGAAAATTCAGACTCTGAATGCTAATTATAAGTTGAATTTACAACCTGTAAAAATCAACAATATTAAAAAATATGTATACTATATGAGAGTTTATGAATGTCACACTGATTCTAGTTTAGAAATGAGAATATTTATTCTCATTTCTAAACTAGAATCATTAAAAAAGAGAATTAACTTACAAAAACGTAGAATTTGCGGTTATGTTAACTATTATTGTTGTTATTGTGAGACGAGGAAGTTTTATATTCATCAGAGCCAACCCCTATATAGGAATTGAAAACTATTAGTTTTATAAATTTGTGACTACAACATCTATAAAAACTCTTTATATAAGCTATAGTAACAGTTACTAAAAGTTGTATAAGTCTGTGATGGAAATGTTTCCGTTGCCGTTTTATAAAACCTAAGGTTTTAAAACTTTTAGTAATTTTACATACCTACTATGCAACTTCGTAACTCTTTAGTAATCTTATAAACCACTTTTATAAACTCACAATCTCAATAAACCACTTATAAAAATAATAGTTACTTTAAGTGAGCAAAATTGTTCATTGGGAGGGACTCAAATATCTGGCAATATAACAGAAATTGTGCACCATAAAGTTGTCTTCAGTGAATGGCAACAGGCTGGTTTCTAAGAAGGGTGAAGCAACGAGTGCAAGTGGTGTGGGAATCCTACAAAACAGAGAGGAAAACTGCCAACATATGTGCACAGACGGAAAAGATAAGTTCCATTAGCAGTATTAGTTTATTAATCCCTATTAATTGTTAAACCTAATTGAATTTCTTAAAATTGCAAATGTATTAAACATAGGGCGGGTCCCAGAACAGAAAGATTTCGACTGGCAGCTGTCACATGGTCCACATATTAGGCTTATTTAAGAATACCAAAATGATTAGATTAGATTAGATTAGATTTATTTGGTGTTAAAATACACAAGGTGTTTACACACGTCAAACATAGATGTAATAAAATAAATTAGGGTAAAAGACATACAATGTATAAAATGTGCACATCACAGACGTACATACAATTTAAAAGTAACATGAATATAGATATATTATGCAGGATAACTCGAATGTACCACTACACTTGAAGGTGACTGTCCAGATTACTATTTAGGAACTCCGTAGTACTATAAAAAGCCTTTCTAAGTAAGAGATTTTTTATTTTATATTTGAACTGGGGTAGATTTAGAGACCTTACTTCGGGAGGCAATTTATTGAAGAATTGTATACCAAGGTAGCCTGTGCCATCCCTAGTTTTATTTAGCCGTAAGAAATTTGTATTTAAATTATCTTTTTTCCTGGTATTGTACGGATGAACTTGACTTCTGGTGTTAAAAGAGGGTTCGTTGTTTTTTACATATAGGAGACAGTGATATATGTAAGTGCATGGCACGGTCATTATTCTTAGATTTATAAACTGTTGTTTACACTCATCTCTGTATTTTAGTCCCGAAATAATGCGAATAGCTTTCCTTTGCGCTGAGAATACATTGGCACATGAGGTGGCATGTCCCCATACTAGGATTGCGTAAGATATGGTGGAGTGGATGAGGCTGTGATATGCTGTCTGCAAGGTCCCTAGCGATACTTTTCCGGTCAGGTTGCGAAGTAAGTAGGTATATTTTGCGATTTTGTTGCAAATAAGTGTGGTATGAGGTTCCCAGGATAATTTCGGATCTAGGTTGACTCCTAGAAATTTAATGTGTTCAGGGTTATCTATGTTCGCCAGGCTGCGAAGACTGAATGTCATGGTTTCCGTTTTGGATGCATTTAGGCATAATTTGTTGGAAGCAAACCAGGATAGGGTGTTTGCCTCAATTATAGGGATTTCACCTAGTAAGTGCTCAACGTTGTCATTAGAGGTAGTCAAATTAGTGTCATCTGCAAACCTGCAAATGTTTTTCAGGTCAAAGTAGTTGGAGATTCAGAAACAGAAGACATAGAGGAAGAATAAATAAGATGATGATAGATGGAAATTTAAAAGAAGCATGGAAGGTTAAAGGAAGCATCTCACAAACACCTACACTTTCCATCCGATGATGGTGATGGAAACTTAAAAGAAACATCTCACAAACACCTACACTTCCTATCCTATATTCCTACCCCATGCATCATGTGGCTCTCGCTGCTGGCAACAAGCACGCATACGTAGCCCGTCTGGCGGTATATAAAAATATCCAGGCGGAACATCCGGAAGTGGCAGCAATACCTACCTTACTCTGGCAAATCAATCAATCAACCAGGATGAAAATGTGGTAAAGCTTACCGAATCGAAATAAATTTTTCCTGTTTAACAATAATAAATAATCTTCACAATTCTTCAAACATATTACTGAAAAACAAAATTAATATAGCAACAAATTAATATGGAATATTCGAAATCAGTTGTATTTATATAAACCGTGTAATTTACAAGTCAAACACTTCCGTACATCTCGAAGAGAAAAACATGTAACAGATTTATATTACCGTGATAAACGTTACCACGGTTCAAGTCAATCCTCAACAGCAATGCCACAGGTTCAACTCAAAAAAAGGCATCTAAAGCAAATATCACGACCTAATTATTATATTTAAAGTAAGTAATACTTTAGGTGTTAATTTTACATTAAAAACATTTTGGTAAAACCACATAATGACGCAGAAATAAAAGTATGTCCAAAGAATAAGGAATAACTTGAAATAAATTTAAACTCTCTAAATCATTTAAATACACGTTATTCCTAAAAATATTTACATTTATTAGGTAAATAACAGAATCAATTTTTTATAAAACATAACCCCTTACACACTTTTAAAATCCGTCACAACTACAAATAGTGGCAATACCAATATATTTAATATTTTGGTAATAAATTCCAAACAATATAGTGGAGGCAAGTAAGCACAAATTTTTGTAAAAAGGGAATTGTCCTGTAATAGTGAGATTTTTTAAAACTTATTCTGGACATCATGAGTGTCCGTAGACAAATTCTTTACTTTGTCCGTGATACAGAAGCAAATCTTTTTTTTTTTAGTTTTTTGAAAGAACGCTTTTGTTTCTACTTTGCATTTTTGCAAATATCTCTATTGATCTGATGGGAATTGGCCAAAAACTGTATTGTATGGAACAAATTTTACTTCAAAACTGTGAAGATCTTCACCATTCAGCCTGAGATATGTATAAAAATGAAATATGAAAAAATACAGTTTTTTCAAAGAACTCAAAATAGAGCTGGCTTCCGTATCACAAAGAAAAGAATTTATCTACGATATCCAGAATAACTTAAAATAAGAAATTACGTTACAACAGGACAATTCCGTTTTGAAGAAAATGTTCACTTATTTATCTCCACAAATAAGCTTTCAGACAATAATATACTTTACACAAAGTAGGCCGCCAATTGGGCCATTTTATCTTTCGGCTGTCGCCCTCTACCGCCACGTCCTCTTCCCCGCCCTCCAGCAACTTTACCACCTCTGAAGGGTCGCGGCCTACTAGTCACAGCTGCTTTCGGTCTATCCACTAATTTACCAAAGTCACTGTTACAGAAAACGCATCCTTTCATTTCTGTCGCATTGTTTGGTAGTTTTGTTTTTTCTTGCTTATATTCCACGTTGACTATCTGAGATCCACACTCACAGATATCCTCGAGAACTGTTACTTTCTGAGCATCTTCGAAAAGATTAATTATAGTATCACACCTAAAAATAAAACAATTTAATTATTATAGATAGGTAAAGCTCTGCTGGAGACGTAACATTAAGAGATAAAAGCAATTACAACAAGATTCGTTATTCGCAATGGCATGAAGTCAGCCCATTATCTGTCAGGTCTATGATTCATGTACTAACTTTATGGAATTAATGGAATTGTCTGTTATTTTATGATATTCCACAACACATAACAAATACAAAAGGACCATGCATATCGCGGCACGTGACCTTCCTAATCAAAAGTCTCAACAGACACTAACTTCCAAATGCACAGCGCTCCGAGATTTTAGATGTTGAAATCAATAAAATCGCATTATGAGAGATAAAGGATTTTTTAGCAACAAAAATCAAGCTCCAAGGCTATTCCTAACCTTTTTGGATGGAGTTTTTCTTTAAACACCCGTAAAGAATTTGCCTATAAGGCCTATCTGCCATGGACATGATTCAATTTTTATCTTGGGGAGTAAAATGGACTGAAATTAACGATTAACTATCAAATAGCGATTAAAATTGTGAGCTGGTCATGATACACAAATGAAATCTTTAATTTTACACCAGAAATCGAAACCACACAGCTCTTAACACTGAAAGTATATAGATCTTTGTCTTCGAATGCATTTATTTATGCGTTCCTGGGCACCTAGACCTATAAGCATAGATTTCTGCTTGGAAGATATAGGTAAGCCTAATAGCCAAATTAGTCATGAGTGTTTTTAAAAAAGTTCCACCTAAAAAAATTATGGATAGCATTTCAGCTTGATTTTTGTTGGCAAAAAATCATTTTTCTCTCATAGTGCAATTTTAATGACTTGGCCTCCAAAATGTATGTCAGACCGATGAGGACTTAGAAGTTAGTGTCCATTGAGATTTTATTAGGAAAGTCAAAACTACAACATACCGAAAAATGGGTCAAATCAACGGATCCCCAATTTCCATATGTGGAGTGCGGGGTTCTTTCTGTTTGCTTCACACCACAGCAGATTGCTTACCTATTGCAACCCAATTTCCACTTCGGACCAGATGATGGATCCAAAACCAGAACACCATACTCACATTCACTGCAATTGCATACGCCATTTGAATTTAAACTGTAGGGACAAGTAGGATGAGAGCAGGAATTACAGCCGTTCCCTTTCCTCATATCTCTAAAATTACATGTAAAATATTAGATACATCACTTCTTAAAGGAACCAAACTACTATATGCTATTAAATGGAGAAAGTTTGGATAGACAGTAGACGATTTTATTGACACAATAAACTGTTGATTTCAAATTACAAATATAAGAATAGAGAAACTTGTTAATTTCGAATATGATTTAACAATTTTTTTTTTGTGTTGACAATACGTTTCCCAAAAAACCCTTGCAGCCCCACTAAGTGGCAGAACCCTCCAATAAAGCTAATTTTCCCAGCACGATTTTACATGTTGGAACTGTTGGGCCTCATACCGATTGAAGTAGGACGATATTCTACTGTGCATAGGATATATTTCGCCCAGATATTTCTCCGGGTCTTCCAGTTATTCACATACCAAAGCCAGCTATCTCTGTAAGAAAGCATGTTTCTAACAGAACACATAAATTTCCACATTGGAGTACGAAACTGAAAACTGTCAATCGAGATTTTGCCAAAATCAGCATCGTTTCAAATGTTTAACACCCTTCTGGACAACACTGGCTTTGGATTTGCGGTTGTCTACTATGTGTGATGTTTTTTATACACTCCCTTTGTTTCGCATTTGGGGTGTTGGCACTTTCCTCCCGTATCATTTTATGGCATTACTTATGAATATATCGAGGTGTGAACAACTTTCATTACCACCAATGTAACGTTACTATAAACACTAATACACATCAAAAATAAAAGTGGTCCTAACGCACATCCCTGAGGTAACCCGTTGTTTCATGATATTATATAAATTTAATATTATTCCGCAAAACCCACTTAATGTTTATACATTAAGCTTTTTTTTTATTGATGCAGAGGGCTATAGACCATACAGTTTTGGTCATTAAGTATTTGGTCTCTCTCAAACTAATGATCATTTATCAAGGAACTTGGTTATACTAAGTTTACCTAGCATAGTAAAGAATAATTACAAACAAAAACTATCGAAAACAGATAGTTGTAAATTTTCGTGGATAATATTTGCTCTACTGTCGGTAGTGGTCAAGACCTCTGCCAAATCTAGTGAATGAGTCTTTCCAGCTCACCATATTATCATGCAGCATTCTCTGTATTGTTTAAGCTAGACCTAACGCTTTCATTTTGTCCAAAACTGGGAAAAATGGATATAGGATATATCTGGCGCATAGAAAGGACAAAGTCAATGTTAATATCTCTTACTTGAATGGTGGATTATTATAACAATAAGGACAAAACACGAAGCTCTTGCCCTTGTTTCCCATGGTCCAACAAAGCAATTCAAAGTCATCCAAGGGGCACTTCAACTCTCTGAATAACTTCACTGTTCCGTTTTGGGGTAAACTAAACGTCTCGTCACACTGAGGACAATGCAACCTGGCTGGTTTCGCCTGAATGTACTTCATATACCTTCTGCACTTGCCGCATCTACAAAGAACCAATGTATTGTTATCAATGCAAATGGCTTTGTTTTACCTCGAGTGGGCCTTTCCGGAAGCACTCAATGGTGAAAATGATACCTCAAACAACTGATCCATACCATCTATATTCTTCACGAAATACTGAAATTTGAGCTTGAAAATTTCAACTGTGTGTTTCAGAACGGCTTGGAAATTCGCTTTACCAACTGCGATCAGATTTAATTGCTCCTCTACGGCGGACCTCATAGTCGGCAACACCAACTCTTCATCAATCTAACATAGAGCACATTAAAACCACAGATATTAACATACGATAGTTGCACAAAGAAAAACTGTACTATACCTTCTGGTACCCATGAACTAGAACGATACCCAAAGTCGTAGGTTTCAACCTCCTACCAGATATAACAGTGACATAATTCCTCTGGCAAATATTATTAATATGAACTGGTATGGAGGCATCGGTACCGATTCCGTGTTTTTCCATCAGCGTTATAAGTTCTGCCTCCGTTAAATAGTCGGGTGGTGAGGTCTGATGTTCCGTCAATTTGGCATCTCTTATCGGTACAATTTCGTTTTCTTGTAAGTTTGGCACTATTTCGTTCTTTCCAAAAGCCTACAATTTATTTGGTTCAATAAAATTCACTCAAGCCATATGACAATTCTGCCATGTTTAGCAAAAACGCAGTATCTGCAGAAAAGTAATAATGGAGAAAAACAACTTTTTCTTTCTATTTGCACCCGTAGCAACTTACACGGTTTTGGCACAAAACATGTGATGCAAACTTTGGATAAACACCTCATCTAACATCCAGATGCCACATTTTTTATAAGTAGCATGTGATGTTGAATTTTTACTAAGCATAAACCTACATTATCGTTGGATACAGTACAATAGGGGTCTTTATATCCATGATTTTGGTGGTACATACGGCATTTTTGTTAAGTTCTATAGATAGAAAACTGAATTTTAAGCCAGTATATGTTAAAATCTCATTGTTGAAATTTTTTGTAGATACTGCGTTTTCGTTAAGCACGGTGGAATTCATGAACATAAATCAATAGGCTTGTTCCATGATATTCTTTTTATATGGTTTTCATACGTTTTTATCTAGTACTCAATATTGATATTATTAACTTTTTTCGTTCTCAAGATATAAGGGGTTGAAATTAGCAACACTTGCAAAGACTGTGCGCCTGTTTGTGACGTCACTATACTCAACTTTGAACACGGAGATCTACCGAGACACCGCGACCACTAACTATACTTTGTTGTATGTATCTATAAAGAACCAAAAGAGTATTACTTACTTGCCAAGTCATGACCGTAGTGAAACCAGGATCAAGTAAAGTCTTGCCAGACACGCTAAATATTTCTTCATTGATAACAATCGTGGCAGTGGTAATTAAATATTTACAGTCCTTTGCTAAAGTACCAATGAAATGCCTTGTGATGTAATCGTACAACTTCCAGGCATCTCCGTCCAATTCATTCCTCGAAGCAGCTTTCATTGGGGTGATTGGAGGATGGTCGCCTGAAAATTACAAAATCCAAACTTCAGTAAAAAATCGTCACAACTAAAATCAAATATGTTCATGGAAACGATGACTGTTTAAATCAAAATATTACCTGCATCATGCCCCGCTTTTGGCCTATTCACCCCATTTGATAGGATCTCCTTAACTTCATCACCCCAATCAGAGTTGCTTTGCTGCTGTCTTAAAACACCACTGAAGAAAAATAGGTTAATAGGAAGGCTCTACTATTAAAATTAGTTACACTCACAGGAGATCAAAATTATCTGGATACCTAGTAGTTTCTGTTCTGGGATAACTTATATAGCCTTGGGTATACAGTTTTTCTGCGATTTGCATCGCGTGTTGCGGCCCCATTCCCAACCCAGAGCTAGCAACTCTCATAAGTTCCACAGTGTTCAATGCCACAGGTCTGGCTTTTGTTTTTTCTTTTGATGTGACACTTATAACCCTACAAGTTGTTTTGTGATCATTTTGTTCCAGGTAAGATCCCATCTCTAAATTACAAAATGTTACTTACTTGGCTTGCTTCTGGTCTTTAACTAATTGCAGAAACAAGTTAGCCACTTCTTTATCAAAACTCCTCACTCTTTGCCATTCCAATGCTACATCTTGATCATCTTTGGTCTTAACAGTCACTTGGACACACCAGTATGTTTCTGGTTTGAAAGTTTGTATCTCATCATGCCGTTGAACACAAAAACCTAAAGTTGGAGTTTGGCACGGTCCGTACGATATCAAAGATGCATCCAAATCTCCATAACGACCTTGGAAAAACTTAGTTTGAAATCTTGTGAAGGCACATCCAATTCTGAGATCCAATTCTTGTCTAGCGTCCACACTCTTTGCCTCATTCTCATTGGGAAAAACTAATCAATAAAAGAAGAAAATAGTGAGGATCTTACAAAAATGAATTCTATTAACTATCTAGACAAACAGGGAAAATGCAAAAAGTGGAAATTGCTTAATTTAGTTAATAATAATAATACTTTATTTATGGACAAAAAAACCCATTACAACAGCATAAATATTGGATTTACAAGTATTAATAGTATCCAAGTGAATCCCTTGCAGTATAAGTTTGTAGCATGCTTGTTTCAGAAATTTATGTTGTACATTTAGAGTGGGCTGAAAAAACACTTTTTTTTTTCTATCGCTATACCTCAAAAAAGTTGCCTATCGCCTAGCTTAGCAAAATGAAAAAAAAAAAAAATTCAAATAAAAATATATCTTCTGTTCACGCATGGCGCTCAAAGTTTAAAAAAATGTCGAAAATTCGCCTTTTTTAAATAATTTTTTATAATTGCTAAACTTAATACTAACTAAGGGCTATAGGTCCTAATGTGAAGTTTGGGGTATAGGGAATATGAAAAAAAATTGAAACCCTTAAATTAAAAATATTTAGTGTCTGCGCAAAATGCTCAAAAAACTGGATTTTCTCTAAAAACGGCTATATTTCGTAACTTATCAATTTTATGTTCAGTCTATATAAATGATAAACATATTTTTATTTTCAACTTCTTTATTCAATAATCATTAATCAATCACTTTCAAGTTTGATTTTAGGGAAAATTCAGGCATAATACTTCGTGACAAGAAGGTAGTTCTTATTAATCCGTCTCTTGCGTCAGCGTCACACACTTTTTGAGATACTTCAGTCACAAGTTTGACACAGCGTTCAACCGTCTGGGTATGACAAGGGAAACTTTGGAAATCTGGTTGCGACGATGTGTCTGTCTTATCATTTTTATGATGTCCTCATCCGTGATTTTTCTTAGCAGTGGAGGAGGAGAGATTTTCAAACTATCCCACCAAATCATATCGACGTAGTCTGCTGCTTCAAAATTTAGTTTTGGCGTGGTGAAATTTTGATGGTCTATCCCTTGGAAAGTGATCGAGCTTTCAGTAGTCTGCGTAGTCCCAGTTCTCTGACAGGTCTTCTTTCATCCACTGTCATGGCAAGAATCAAATTTTCGGGATGAGCGAAGATCACTGGGTTGATACCTTGCAATAAATTTTGATTTAGGTACCGTGATGTTATCGCAACGGTCGGGATTGCAAGTCTCCAAAATTTCATTCGACGTGCTTTGATAGTCCTCGAGCTGTTTGTTGGAATTTCTGTCAAGTTTTTTTTGTAATTTACGTGTTTCCTGTAAGTCTAACGATCCAATCTTTCCGAAACCATACTTTCTTTGAAGGAAAATAAAACGTAACTCAATAACAGGAATTCGGTCAGCTTTATCACAGCGACAGTTTATTGAAATCTTGCACATCATTTTTTTTTTTAAACAGCTTTATTTATGTCACGATGGTATGCCTTTTTTAAGTTATAGTACTTATCATGGTACTTATTAATCAGCTGTACTATTCTATATTCGGACACCACAGGAATAGATGCTTTGTCATATAAATACTTCATCTTTCTAGCTACTGTTACAGCCACTTTAGAAAAACTCGCCCTTTTGTTGCTGGAGTATAGTGCCATAGCATATCGTTCTTGGAAGCAGCACATTAAAATGTCTTCAAAACTAGGAAGCTTATTCGGGGAAAAATCTCTTGGATTACCGAATATTGGGCATTCAAAATATTTTCTTGTAATGATTTTGTTGGATATAGCCATTTCTACGAGAATTATCAGACGTAAACTCAACTAGTCCGCGAAAATAACGTAAAATCAGATTTTAACTTATTCACAATATTTACATTCACTGTCACATTATCTGCTGGAGACTGTTAGAAATAACAATAGGCGAATTGAAAAGTGCGGTAGGTGTGGCAGACAAACAACTCCACCTTACTCTGCATTTCATTCAATGCTTTGGACCTCGCACAGTAGAAATTCGAGGAAAAGTTGGTAACATAGGTTGTCTTAATTTACATGCTAGGCGCAAACGGTCGGTTACTTTTTTTTCGGGTTCCTTTCCTCATACCCCAAACTTCATATTTTCATATTAAGCCCTATAGAGTTTTGATAGCAGATGGTTTAGGGATTATAACAAACTAGAAATAAACACGAAATGTGGCTGCTATTACAAATAATTGCGTTTTTTGAGCTGTTTGCGCCAACACTAAATATTTTCAATTTAAGGGTTTTAATTTTTTTTCGTATTCCCTATACCCCAAACTTTACATTATGACCTATAGCGCTTAGTTAGTATTAAGTTTAGCAATTATAAAAAATTAATTAAAAGAAATTTCGACAATTTTTAAAACTTTGAGCGCCATGCGCGAACGGAAGATATTTTTTTATTTGAATTTTTTTTTCCATTTTGCTTAGCTAGGCGATAGGCAACTTTTTTGAGGTATAGCGATAGAAAAAAAAAGTGTTTTTTCAGCCCACTCTACTGTACATGTTCCACGCATGAAATACGAGTTTCATATGATAGTGCCCATACCACTACACAATATTCAAGTATTGATCTCACCAGCGAAATATATAGCATTTGAAAAGCTTGAACACTCTTAAAACTTGAAATGGATCTTTTTATGAAACCTAACATTCTATTAGCTTTTAAGATTACATGCTCGATGTTACTATTAAAATTTAATTGAGGATCAAGTATAACCCCAAGGTCTCGTACTTGATTGGTTTCATGGAGATCATGGTCATTAAGTTGACATATAACATTAATACCTGTATTTATTTTCCTTGACAATTTAATAAAATGACATTTATCAACATTCAATGTCATTTCATTCTCATGACACCAACCAGTGAATCTATTGAGGTCTTCTTGAATTCTTTGACAATCATGTAAATCACATAACCTTGAATAAATTTTTAAATCATCAGCTAATAGTAATATGTGACAGAATTTAAAGCATTCATAAATATCGTTAATGAACATATTAAATAACAAAGGTCCCAGGTGAGAGCCTTGAAGCACCCCAGAGATAGGTGTGAAAATATTTGATAAGTGTTCATTGATTTGCACCTGTTGACACCTATTTAATAAGTACGAGGATAACCACTTTGGATTAAAAGTTCTATGTTTACCTTGTCGAAAGCCTTACTAAAATCCGTATATATGTGTACCTCATCAATCAATCAATCAATCAATCAAAATATACTTTATTGTCGTAAAGAAAAATCTTGTTGACAAAGCTTGAAAAAATATATAAAACTACAAGTATATACAACTATAGTACAATATAATATATAAAATATAAAATAAAATACAAACATAGAAACCACTAGTCATGATTTCCAGACAAATATTAAAAACAAACATATACACATATATATACATCAGAATATATCGTCAAAGTATTCTTTACCCACTTCCATGGAATTTTGGCCGTAATTTACAAGTGAGACCGTGTTTACTGTAGTAGACTTTCCGACTGAAACCCGTACTGTTCGATAATGACAACATTTTTGAGATGAGACATTAAAAAGTTTGTAACTATCTGTAACATTAATAACTGGGTTTTTAACCACTGAGTTGCGCTATGTAGGTCTACGAACCTATTCTTAACGACAGTGACTTGCCGTTGTGGGACTCGGAACTTGCTTCACCCATCAGAATTAGGTTTTTAATAATGATTTAAAAACTACAAAGAAGTTCGAACATGGGAAGAGACCACCACATGTTTAATGTAGAAGTAGAATGGTATAAGGTATTTCTGGAAATATAGTGACTTTTTGTTTTATATAAAAATTTTAAATTTGTGCCAAATTGTATCAAAATCGGTTTGCTAGTTTCAGCGCTATCATACACATACACACACATATACATACATACATACATACATAGACATCTTTTTAAAAACAGTTTTCTGTGTTTCTGGGACCGCTAAATGTAAATATCTGGTCTTATCTCAACTTGGTGAGTCCATTGCAGTAACCAGTGTCGGATTTCCCAATAGGCAATGTAGGCAGCTGCCTAGAGCGGCATGCCGCCAAAATTTTTTGATTTTTAAAGAATAACAAAATAATGATTATCTATTTTATGATTTTTAAAGAAAAATAGTAATTATTATTCACTACAAATTATTGTAGTATATAATATACTTTTTACCCTTGAAAGGGGTTGTGTGAGCTAAGTGCGTCTGCCTCCTTTTACACGTGATCATATCATATCATGTAAACTACTTGGTGATTTCTTTTCTAGTTTGAGTATAAAAATTCCAAAATCTGGCCCTGGTAGTAACAATAGTTTCTATGGATGGGGAATTAATATAAGACATGTCCAAAAATGTAGTCAACCGAATTATGATTATTTGGGATTATGACTTCTTTTACTTGAAAAAAATTAGTTAAAAAGCATAACATACCCAAACTTTTAAATGCTGCTTTGATATCCTTTTCGGTAATAGCTGAAAATTTTGCACGGAAAGTTACGCTATTTGAATAAACATCATCAATCATGCTGCTAGCGACAGCATTCATAACTTCAAAACAAATATTTTCGCCTTCTTTATCACAATCCAGCCACAATACAAGATTATCACAACCTTTAGCTTCGGCAGCTAAAAAAGCTGGCATTTTCAATTTTGCTGTTGCTTCCTTCTTCTCGATGGGACAAGAAAATAATTCTACTGGGTCTACTCTATCCCAGTTATTATATTTGCTAATGAAATCCACTCCTAGTACATGACCACATACAGAGGTCATCTTAAAATGTGCTGGAGAACTTAAAAAACTTCCATTCCATTCGTGGATTGAACAAGCTCCATTAAATCCTAAGAAACGGATTTATTTCATTACTCTTATTTATTTCATTACAATATAAAACATTATATTTTACCTTTCCTGGACGAATTTTTTCCATTACTCAAAATATTCGCCAACGAGGCTGCTAAAGACGGTTTTTCAGCTACCATTAAAACAGTCTTCATTTTAAGTTGTGACTTTTATTAGAACTACACAAGTAATACTGTATTATTCTAATATAACGTTCGTAACATAAACAATAATAAATTCAATTATTTAAAATTCATTTTTCTCCTCTCGCAAACAAACATAACCTCTTAAAATCATATGACGTAATTCTCTTTCTGCTTCTTCTTCAATCCTTCTTAGAGTAGGAAAGATATATATTCTTTCCTAGTCTAAGGTTTCTAGTTTAATTTTTTAAATCGTTGGCGACATTGCACGTATTCAGAAAAGTACCCAAATATATGGCAAGGTCACAGGCCACAGGGTCCTTTATTTTTTTGTCATTTTTGTTCATCATGACATCATGAAAATAAATTTCGAAAGTTTAATAATTAAATTGTAACCATTTTAATTTCAGTTATGCACTTAAAAGTCTTTCTTAAGTTTATTTATGTTTTAGTATGTATTGTGTTAAGTGAGACAACATCAATTGAAGAATTGAAAGAAACATTTGGTTCAAAAATATGTATTGAAGGTGCTGGATATGACACAGATATTATATTTCAAAAATATTAATTTTAAATTAACTGATTATAGGTTCTTTATCAAGTATTACCATAAAATCAACAGAGACGCTTTCTATAAAAGATTCAAACTCCAATGATTACACTCATTTTGGAAATGTTTCGTTGGTGGTAAATAAGAAGTCGGAAAAATCTGCTCAATCAGAATTGGCCGAACTAGCACAGTATAATGAAATACACTATTTTTTTAAGTTAGAAAAAGAAGAGGTAAATATGAAATAAACACCTAAGTACATTGACTTCAACGTAAGTGTATGCACCACATTATTTGGTATTTTTCCTTTAGGAGTTGGCTTAGTTGATTGGCAACACACAACGTTCTGGAGATACATGTTGAGCATTAGCGATGTGTACATACAACCAAGGCAGATATTTAATATATAAATGTATGCATCAGATGTATTCCAAAGTATTGGTATTGGTTATCCATTAACAGCACTGTTACACCCATATATTATCTATATAGCGTCCAGTCCCGTTACTCAGTAGAGTAATCATTCATCTATTTTCAATTTCTATAACTTAATATTGTCCTATATACATGGATTCGTTGAATTCTACATTTCAAAATTAACCTATTTTCTGGTCATTAAATAACAAACATAACCTACAATTTTAAAATGTCAGGGACCATGCCTTTACCAAATTTACAATCCTAAAACAAATAACGTTTCAATTTTAAGAATTAAATTACTTTTTATGTAGTCTTGAAGCACATATTATTATGTGAATGCTAGCTTATTTGGTCTAAAAATCACAGAAAGCTCTATAACTACTATATCAGCAATGTAGATCTATAATTTAAAAAAAAAGAAAAACATTCACGCTCAGAAAATTAAGAGACATCATTGTTTTTAAGTAAATTGCGAAAATACAGCATAAAAATTTGAAATTAAAGGAGTGAACTTATCCCTAATTTTTTCCTCCATATTTCCTCTGGTTTTGTTGAATGAAGTAAGTAGTTACTTGTTTAGAAGTACAGCGCAAAGAAAGTTTTATTGTATTTAAAAAAAAAGCACCAGTAGAGGAGTTCAAGGCGTGATTGTCGACAAAAACCTCATTTTTGAATCTAAAATGTATGTTCGATCACCATTCCAGAACAGACTTAGCTCAATATTATTATTTCGTACCACCTATAGCTTACAATGCATTCACATCTTATTTATATCTGCAAGTAATTTTGAGGAAACTGGAATGAAATCATTGTTTCAGGGCCCACCTCATAATAAAATATTTACAGTGTGTTTAACATTGGGTGATGAAAAATTTACAAGCGAAGGAACTAGTTTAAAGATAGCGAAAGAAAATTTAGCAAGTATAGCTCTAGGAAATACAGAATATGAAAAACCGCCCATAAAGGATACAGAAGTACATAAGGATGCTCTAACACCCACGGTCCTGTTAAATAATTTAAGTGTCAAACTAGGAATAGCAGTTACTTATTTCATTGCAAACAAAGAGGTAGGTATTGAGTAAACTAGCTTGAATATATTCAATAACAATTTGGCAAACTACTTTGAAAAAGTAAACAGTAATTCAGTTATCGAATAGTTAACTACTGGGTTTTGACAGTAGTTCAATTACCAACAGCTGGTTGGCAAAAACCCAGTATTTGTGGAATCATAGGCGGGTTTTTGTAGTGGTTTTTTGTATTTTTGTTGGGTTTTCGTGTTTTGATGGGTAATTGAATTTTTGTACATTTTTCCTCATGAATTCTAACCTAAGAAATTGCTTAATCTTGAATCCTCAGGATTTTTATTTTGATCTGGAGTATTTCTGCCTTTTGGGTGATCTGCTTATTCCTATATAAGTTGTCTTTTTACGTAGAAAGACAGATTTTGGTTATTATTTGGTAAGTGTTGATATTTTGCAATTTATTATTTCCTGAAATAAAAAAATCGTATTTCATATTATATTATTGTTGCTGTAGAAACAATATAATATAATATTTATTCATTTATTTTTTTATATAGACCGAAAAATGACCGAGCCAGTTGAAGTAGGCCAAGATAGTCTAGAGGCGTCAGAGGTGGAAAAAGTTCCATATAGTAATGCCATAGAAAATGTGGGCAATTGGCAAACTGTACCTATTTTCACTATAACTGAATCACTGCGTCCAGGATATACACCACCAAATAGAAAAAAAAACCTATCTGATCAGTTGTTAGATGATGTCTATAATATATATCAGGATAAAAGAAATGAAGTCATTAGGGAAACTGGGGTTAATCGACCTATTACTTTAATGCTCAACGGATGGTACAAAATGATCCGATTTAGGGCGGTAGTATACATACTGGGAAAAGCTCTTTTATAGAACAAAGAATTTCTAATAAAATAAATAACATTAACCTATATACGAATTCCTTAGATTTAGAGTTACAACTAGAGGCAATTGGAAAGGCTCTTGGTAAATTTCAAAGCAATGAGGTCACTCTATCAGATGCAGTCCAGATTTAGATCGAATTAATAAATAACAAAACTTTGGATCCCTATAAAGATATAATTTTATCAAAATTCAATGCTATGCAAAAAGCAATGGAACCATTTCATCTTATTGCTTATTATTTAACTCATCCAAGATATTTAGATAAACTTACTTTGGAAAAAATGTTGAGGAGGATGAGAAGTGGCTTACAGAATATTATTGCGAGGACTACTTAACAGGGTTCTTACTATTTAGGATAAAGGACAACGAAGTATATCCAGATTCAATGTTCAATCAGACGATTTTAAAAAACATATCTGCTGATATAAGTGGTGGCAAATTGTTAAATCAAAATTTTTAGTGCATAAGCAAAGTTGAAAATTAGTACAAATGGAATAATTTTTCTCCCACTTGCATAGTTGTCCGGCAAGTACAGCATCACTCGAACGTATATTCAGTACTTATGGCGTTGTGTGGTCTGATATACAAATCAGACTTCAGCCCAAGAAAGTTCAAAGTTAGTACAACTTCAAATTATCAGAAGAATCAAAATGGATTTATTTTATTTATTTGGTAAATAATTTGGTGGTAACATATAGGATGGGAAGTGTAGGTGTTTGTGATGAGATGCTTGTTTTAAGTTTCCATCTGTCATCATCGGTTGGGGTGTGTAGGTGTTTGCGAGATGCTTCTTTTCAGTTTCCATGCTTTTAAGTTTCCATCTATCGTCATCTCCTTATTTTTCTTCTTCTAAGTTTTCTGTTTCTGAATTTGGCAGCTTTCATTTTTTTAATATTTTTCTGTTTTGTTTTTATTTATAACCGGTCCACAGGTAAATATCCATTTACAGTGGAGTTGCTGGGAAGGGCCCTATCTCGCGGTAACAATATTTTTTTTGCGTGTTATGCGAAAAGAGGTCTGAAGGGATAGTTTGCTCACCCTGTATGTCATTTTTTTGAGGCAATCGGTTTCAATTTCCGCCTTCCAAATTAATAATAAAATATTATGTTGAATCAATAAATCGAGCTGATAAAAATTAAGATGGTAAAGATCAGATAGAAAAATAGAATAGAATATCAATTAAATCAGATAAAATAAAATAAATTAATTTATAGCTTATCTGTCTTTCTGCAGCGTCTTGTGATTGCTGTTTTATTTTATTCCCTTTCCTTTTCTTTCTTGGTTTGTGTTGATTTTGTCCATTTAAAAACTTTCCACTGTATACAATTACTTTAGGTCACAACACAGCTATATTGCTTTGTAAACATATATGCCACATTTTGACACTGACTATGCTATTATTTATTGCCCTTGAACCACTTAAAAAGTATCTTGTTGGATCATCTAGGATGTACGTAGACACTGCACTTCACTTGAGCTTGTTTGCTTTATTTGATTTAATATTATTAGAAAATCTTGTAATTATTAATTCCGCATGAACTCTGTTTTTCTATTAAGTGGCTTCATTTCATGCAGAATTTCTTCATCTATCGGTGGCTGAAATTTTTTAGAGTTTAACGATTTTTTACCGCTTTTTAGAGAGCATCTTAAAAACACGTCTATTCACGACACTTAATTTCCTCTTCAAAATTTTGGCAGGTTTTTTATTCAAAAACCTACACAAACGTCCAAGTGGGTTTTATTTTGTGCCAACCCTGATTACTAATTACAGAGTAGTTAACTATAGGAATATTGTTTTATAATGGGAAGTTGGCAATAAAACATCAGACGAAGAGAACTGTAAAGTGTAAAAGGAAGGGATTCACTTATTGACAGCATTTCATAGCTTGGACGGACACTTACGACTTAGGTTGCTTTAGATTAGATTAGATATCTAATCTAGGTTTGAGACGGACTGTAAAAATTGCAATCTTAACTTAAAAACATTTCTGGGAAATAATTCTATCGATTTCCTGTTTCGCTGCAACTTAAGAACACTTATTCAATCAACATCACATGCTCCATTAAAACAGCAATGCTTGATTTTAGGGCAATTACGTTATCGACGAAAAGCCGAAAAAAACATATTTGCAAAAATTAAATGCATCTCTTCACTCGGATAATGACTTGCATATAAGAAAAGATCAATCGCAAACGCAGGGACCGTTTAATATAAAGGTTCAAGTAGGAGATACCTTCTTTTATGGGACTTCACACACTATTCAGTCTGCCCGTCATGAGGCTGCTTCAAAGGCTGTAGATCATTTGATCAAATATATACAAGAAGGAAATTCTGCTTGTTTAAAAGAAGGTAAAGTGTATGACATAGTAGAGTATAATTTTGAGCAAAATATTTGTAATGTGTGGTGTGTTATAGGCTCGGAGGAGCAATGCAAACAAGCAAAGGATAACTTGAAATCGCCTATTTCTTCAGTTTATGAAGCTGCCCAGTTAAGAAACTTAGAAATTGAATTTGAGATAATAAGCGAATCGGGCCCTCCTCATAAGAGACATTTCATTACTCAGTGTAGACTAGGCCAGTTATCTACGGAAGGCGAAGGAAGCTCAAAAAAAGAGTCAAAAAAGGCTGCGGCTGTCAATATGTTGAATAGAATTTCAGAATTACCTGCGGTATCTCAGGAAATGCAAGTGAAAAATTTATTAAAGGACAAAAAAAGTAAGAGGAAGAAGACGAAAGTTCTCAAAACTAACTTAGACATGATTAATATGCACATAAATAATCTTGTTGGGTCAGTTTTAGACTTTGGATTGCCCTCCACAAAAACAGACAATGATAATCCTGTAAGTATTGTTTATTAATTTACTATATGGACTCGATTAACGTGTTGGCACAATGGGGTATTTTCCCATATTTTTTTTATTTGAAAATTGAAAACTAGAAATAAAAATAAGGAATACGTGTTTTTTCTTTCTTTTTTACTTTTTTATTTAAGCCGGAAAAAAATTAATTAAACTTTCATGACGTCACTAAGCGATAATTCAAATAGAGCGCCAAATGTACTTATTTCTAGGGAGTTTCAAGTTGGTGATTTGTGATTTGACATTTCATGTAACTATAACCTTATTTTTTGTTTGTTTCATAAACAGATGTTCAGTTTTGTGTAGCACCTAATATCGACCTGTGAATGAGTGTAAAATTTCATTAAAAACGACGTTTGATCTACCTTCTACGTAATTAGTTTCCCTATTTGTATGCTTGTATAGAATGTTTTCAAACAAATAGCTAAACAAGCAAAATATTGGAAGGTCGCGTGCGCTGACGTCACAACTTTTCAGACCTGAGGGAAAACAAACGGCCGCCATTTTGAAATTCGCCGATCGAACGTGTTGTTTTAACTGTATATTTTGTGGATTCCGTGATGTTTTAAAACTTAATTTTGGATTATTTAACATCTACAATTATGTTTAATCAATTCATGTGGCGAATTTTGTTTGATAAGATGAAGACGAGTTTATATTTTACGAAAATACCTCATGATGTACAGGATTGGTGTACGGAAGAAAGTTGGTGCTATCAATTTAAATCCCTATATATTTAAATAAAGAAGACCTTAGTACAGATGCCAATGTATTTCCGAATATTAGACATACATATATTGTAATTACATGATTTTTGAAAGGAGTGCATAGTTAAAAGAATGAGTACAAGGCATTCAAAAGACGAAGCTTATAACCAGTTTGTTAGTGGTTGGGTGAAAGAAGTTCTCTCCAAGAAATTTATAGGATAACAACTTATTATCACAAAGGTAAGGATTAGTTATAAATTATAAATCATCTTCGCCATGTACTTGCATAATTAAATGTTTTATGAATAATTACTAACACATCAATTTTTCAGGTTATGGTCTCTCTACATTGTCAACAAAAACATCATTCCTTGGATTATTGCGGATCAAGTCGATCCAGATGAGTTGTTAGTACTCATTGTGCGTGTGTTGCAGGTACAGGCAAAACACTTTCGCTAGCCTGATTTGCAATTTATAAGGTACAGAGCGAGATGTTAAGACGTCACTCCTTTTAGTTTTTTAGCAGTAAAAATGGCTATGGCTAAGCAGTTAACCATTGTGCAATACAACACGTAGATTTTATAAAAAAGTTACTCATGAAAAGATACGAACAAAGGACTTAGTTATGTTATAATAAGGTAGACACAATTTATCTGGCGGTTCACTCATCGTCTGTGGTATATTTATGCATAGAGCTGTGCAAATCATTGTAATTTCTGTAAGAACTTTTTGTCATGTCATGTTAATGTTATTATTGTCTAACTTATGTATTTTATTAAATATTCTCCTTTCCTTTTATTGTTTTATTTATCACTGTTATTACTATCGTTAGCAGTAAGTTGAATGCCGACTACGTGGAACTTCTGTATTCATGCCTGTAAATGAGAACAAAACAAAAATATGTCTACTAAATATAGAACTGTTTATTATCAATAAGTTTAACATTTCTAATATAACTTGGATGACATTTATATTAAATTCATCGAGTGATCTAGCGAGTGATTGTACTGTTTTAAAATATATCGTGTGGTGTTTAAAAACTACTCAATTCTGTTGTTTTACATTACAAAACTGTGAAAATGGACTTAAGTCAGTATTTAGACTCTGGTTTCAAATATTAAAGAATTCAGCACTGAGTAGTTTTTAAATAACCGCAATATATAGTTTAAAATAATAGGTACATTTACTCCGCAGATCATCGATCAAAACTATACTTTGAACTTTCACTCTTAATTTATAAACTTCATCTTCAGATCTTTATGTAATATGTAGCTTTTCTTTCAAGTTTTTCTTAAATTGTACCATATTTAAAATGAGTGTCTCAGTAAAATTTTTCACCTTCGGCACGAGCCTCTTCGCTCAACTCAAGTTTAGATACAAAAAATATCACTCAAACGAATATAAACTGTTAATTTCAATACCAAATTGTTTGTAGATTGCTCTAGCAGCACTTATTTTATCAAAACCACGTTCAGTTTCATATTTGATATCTGATGTTAAAAGAGTAAACATAACCTGATTTTGGTCTTATAACACAGCAGTGTGGCCTACAATATGAACCCACGTTAAAAATAAAATTCTTATATTAATATATAACAATTTACCAGTAACAAAATGCTTGAAATACTCTTGAAAAATCATTTCTTTTCATTGCTTGCAATCAGTTGGCATATTCCAACATCAACTTTTCCTAGTTGAAAAATCGATTATATTTAATAAAAACTGGCGTCATTTCGTATTGTCTTACTTCCACAATTAATATTACTGTCAAAACTTCTCATTTTGTATAATATAATGTCCATAAAGGTACTAATTTAACAAATAGTTCGATCAGTTGCAATTTAAGACCTGAGGAATATTGATTTGTTTTCCCTTAGCTCTGACGACTGTCAAAATGTATGACGTCACGCTCACACGACCTATTAATGAGTCACACCACTGTCACCAGATTAACAGTGTGGTGTCAGTGTTGCCAATAGTTTTTTGGTGATTTACCTAGTTTTCGCTTAGTGACGTCATTATGAAAAATTGATACTTCTAATTAAAATTATAATTTTATAGTTTTATATAACATATTTTTTTCTGTGCCAAAAATATTTAAAAAATATGCATTTTTCAAATATAAGCATTTCCACTTTCATCTCAGATTCATGAAAATACCCTATTATGCAACCCACATAAAACTGTGATCACATTTCGGTTGCGGTAGAAGGTACAGAGAATTTGAAAATCTAAGTTTGGACTCGCAGCTGACTTCACTTATATACAATGTTTACCACCTTACTTTATGGAATTTCTAATAATAATCCCTTCAAATTAGGAAAAATTAAAGAAATCTTTCCTACAGCTATGAAACCTGCAAAAAGTGAAGCATTTGGGTTGTCTTAACATGATTTTCACCCTCCACAGTTTCAAAAAGGATGGTTTTTGAGAAATATTTATATATATTATACGAATTTTGGCGGTTTTTCGCCTTTTCCTCGATTTTAAGGAAAAACTTTGGTGAAAAATATCAGGAGAGGAAAGTTCTACAGCATAAAATTTCCTACTCTGTCCCTACGTTTTTGTCCGAATTCCGCATAGTATCACTGGGGGCGCGAAAGAAATAGTTATATAGACTTTTGCGCTTTTTTTAGATTTTCAGACAAAATTATGCTTTTTGGTGAAAAATATCAGGAGAGCATAAAATTTTCTACACATTTTGTCTCTATATTTTTCTCCGAATTCCGCATAGTTTCGCCGCTAGAGGGCGCGAAAGTCTCTATATATTTATTTCTCGCCCTCGAGCAGTGAAACTGAAATTCAAAAAGAAACTTAAAAAATCATAGAGACAAAGTTTTTAGGAAATTTTATGCTCTACAACGTTGCTCTCCTGATATTTTTCACCAAAATGCATCATTTTGGCTGAAAATGTAAAAAAGGCGCGAAAGTCTATATATATAAATATTTTTTCCACTTCTTCACTTTTATAAAACTTCCCTCTTCTGAATTTCGATTTCGCCTTATATATCCTAAAATTGCCTCTGGATCCATCTCGAGATTTCCAATTCCAGAACAATATAACTCTAGCGCCATCTACAGGCTTCCAGAAGAGATGATGGCGTGTATGACTGGTTGCCTAACCATTGATACTTAATTTCAGCTATTAGTAGTCATGGGCGTATCACTCGCCAGGCCTTAGGGGGTTGTGTAACAATATATTATTTTCTTTTTGTCTTAAGATCGATAGCTCCAAAATGAAGAAACCTCTGAGGAAGTCATATCAGGACGAAATGTTGGAATTGGGCAATTTATTAAACTTTGAGCTTCAGTTTATGGATATTGATAACAAAGATCAGTCTTATACTCTAATGTCTCTGCATATCAATCCACAACATGTAAGTATTTATTTACGTAATTATTTTGTTTCTTTTAACAATTTTTTTAAAGATATGTCTTGGAGAAGGTTCCTCTAAAAGTACTTCCAGAGATAGAGCTGCTAAAGGAGGTTTGAAGTTATTATACGATATTGGATTTGACGCTCATTTTAAGGACCAAAAATACTTATCGATGGAAAGGTACACAAGTTATTATTTAAATCTAAAAGTAGTTGTTCATTTTTATATACATTGCTCAGAAACTTTAGAGGAATACTTCCTTATACCTCAGTAACACTCAAATGATAAATTATATGCAAATGAAACTAGAGTTTCTAAAAGACATCATTTAATTGCCTTAATTTATATAAAAATAAGGAAAGTTTCAATTGACCGTAACAGTATGTCACTGACGATAGCTGTGAATATTTAATTTTTGTTCTATTTCCAAATCTGATTAATTGTGCTTTTTCTATGTTTATTAACAAATTGTTAGTGGCAAACCAATCATTCATGGTGTTTACCGTAAAGGTAGGCTAAAGCTATGAAGTGTAGTACAGAGGACAAAATTGGATAGGGAGCTCTAAGTGAAAAGGAGCCCCACAATAGATTCAAGGAGGTCTCTCCTTCTTCCTAATATAATCTAAAGGGCTTAAAATGGATGCTCGAGGAACTCCCTTTTTAATTTCTATATTCATATACCTATATTACTAATACAAAAACAATTTATGGCATTTATTTTAGGCTTATGGTTTGAAAAAACTATTTACTACTATTTGGTTTGTTTTCAGTGAGGTGAAGGAAAGAATTCGTATCCTGTTGTATCCAGAGATGTACGAGTGAAAAATTAAATAAATAAATAGAGAAATTAGATGATTTTGTAAATTTGTATATATTTTTCTAATATAAGTAGTCAATTAAGGAAAAACATCTTTGAGAATTATTTTGGAAACATTTAATAAAAGTTTTGTAAATAATTACAATTAAGAGTAGATATGCCTCGACAAGCTGCTAAAATTTGCAACAGGGGAGGTGAAAGGGAAACTCCAGTGGGCGGTCCTTTAAAAACGATAAAATATTATTTTATGTATTTATAGTACTATGTAGTAGTAAATAGAAATGAATGACCGCGATTCCACTTACGTATAAGCTCGAAATTAGTTCATGATTGTATATAAATTCTACCTGCCAAAGCTCAAAGGTTATGCCGACACATATATCCTATCATTCTAACCTAAATGCGTTTTTAACATATTATTCCTTCAATAAATACAGTATTTATAATTTAAACGGCTAGGTATTATGCTTCCCTAGAATTTTAATTTGTAATATGGAGTATACGAGTATATCTATATTTTTGCATAATGGAAAAGATATTCAATAATTAGTAATCTGCATTAATTAATAATAATCGTCAATAAGGAAATAATAATATTAAATAAAAAGAATAAGAATTGATGAGGTCCGATAAAAATTATAAACAAAAATTAGTGGTATGCAATATTGCAGCTACGGACACACGTTTCAGAGTTATTGCTCCTCATCAGCGTAGCATTGCATAAATAATATTGTTATATTGTTAAAAGCAAGACGAACAAAGATAGGAAAGCACAGTATATTGAAGGTACTCTAATTTGTACCTTCGTACCTCATGTGCCATATATGAAGAGCAATAACTCCGAAATACGTGTCCGTAGCTGCAGTCTTGTTTGTTATTATAGTACTAATTCTTGTTTATAACTAAATGGAAAACTTAACATTTTAATGTTGTTTAGTTTTCGTATGTGTAAAGCTTTAGCTGTCACATCATTCAACAAATCAAAATTTTAACTCTTGATCCTCAGGGGGATTTTTATTTTGTAGTCTCCCTCAAATAATGGTAGTTTACCAATAAACAAAAATTAGTAACTATTGTTAAAATCAAAAATATACACCACGCAAGTTGTTTTATCCAATAAGTGTTATGCGTATAGTATTAGTTATTTATTGGTCTAATTTGTCTATACGCAATATTCTTAGAAACTGTTAAACAGAAAAAAAGTTTCAAATAAAAAAGGTGTCTCCATCTTTATTTCTTCTCAGCATAGACTTAAAGGGTTTTCCGTTCGTTCACTGATCCTTGCAAATACTCACATTTTATCGACATGGTTTTTGAAAAAAAACGTACTTTTTACAATTATTAAAATTTGACCTTCATATTACCACAGTTCATTAATAAATATGTAGTGATGACATAGTAAAATTGAGATCTATTAATGTTTTCGTTTTTTGAATTATGGCAAGTTAAACAAAAAAATAATTTTAATTATTATTGTTATACATCCAATAGACGCCGAGAATAAGAGAAATCATTCGCAGAAAGTCAGTGATAAGTAATAATTTATAAGCATTAAACTATTCAACGGATCATTATAAAATTCAGTAGTTGTCTATCGAGAGGTAAACCACCGTCGGCACTCGTTCTCCGAATTTTAGGCAGGCTGTCGGCAGCCATGGCAGTGGCGGTCATATAATTGAAAGCCCCGCAAGTGCGGCTGGTTGGAGTTACGCAGGCGCCGCCGGCAAGGCAGTCTCGGCAGTTCGTGTAATTTCTACAAGTGGTTGACCTCTCAGGTACTGTTTTGATAGTATAAAGTATAAAATAAGAATTTCTTTACAACCCTAACCTGAAATTTGCAGACGTAAATGTAGCAAGCAAATGCCAATTTTTCGAAGTCAGTAACAAGTAAATATATCGAGAATAAATAAAGATTAAGGATAGAGGCAACCTTTTATTTGAAATTTTGCTTTCTAGGAGTAGTAGTTCTCGATTTGACCAAGGAACTAGTGTTATATACTTAGCACATATCACATATTATATAAAATAACTTGCCTGGTGTACACTTAGTTTTACGAATTATTATTCATATTTTCTTTAAAAATATATGGATGGGGAGAACTTACAAATTTGCTTTTATAGTAGACAAAAGTTTAATGATATATGTTTTAAACTAAACCCCGCATCAAAATATCATTAATAACTTTAGACATAGTAGGTTATTTCTCAAAAATATGGATATCTGGATGGTTTTACTGGTTAGATTTTAAAAATCCAAAGCATCAATTATTTGTATCAACGAAATTTAATAGTGCATTTTTTTTAAATACGAATGTCAGAGCGATTCTAAAAATTTGCAAAATTTTGAAAGTAAAAAAGATGGCTAAAATTTGTATTCCAAAATGTTTTCTCTACAAATTTTGAAAGCAGAGATAAAAACCTGCAACTTGAGTCTTAGAACGTCTACATTGGTGCGCGATCTCAACAAGAAAATATTTTCAACATCGGTCCACATCACCTTCTGGACAATACTTTTAGCTCTGATTTGTTAAATTTTCACGAAAGTTGATTTTTTCTGGAAAATATTTTCGGGTTTAAAGGAGTAAGTTGGTTTCTCTGTTTCTTTTTACATTTTGAGCCTAGATTTCATTATTTTGACAGATCGATAGATAACTTTACTGCCGACAGTTTTTATCCCAAACATTTCTTTCTATTTTTCCCAGAAATAAAAGTTATTATGAAAAAAATCCTGTTGCTTGGTCTAATGCAACAAACTGATGCGTGTGACTTGATGAGATAATGGGAAAATGTGCGCTTTACTCTTGTGTTTCTAACTCCTTTCATTGCAAATCGCATCGCCCCTTATAATTCTATATTCATGTGTTTACGACAAGAACACATCTTTAAAATTTAGTATCAATTGTATTGTCCAATAAATGTTTTCAAATATACCAGCATACCACCATTTTATAAAGAAGAATTGAAACACAATTACACATTATTGTTAGTGCATGGGTGGCTACATATATCTAGTTACTATATTGTTATAATTCCGTACTTGTAGTATAATCAAAAAGTAGAGTACCTGTTAAGTATAATAGTAAATTAATGGAATTTGATATTTTATTGGGCGTCCCGTGTTATTAGAAATGATTTGGTTTAATTTCTTATTTCGTTCCCTTGTTATAATTTCTCATTCATAAAATAATTCTGGGTGAAGGGCGGAGCTTAAACAATAATAAATCCAGAGGGAGCTCGTATCAGTGTAACATTTGTTGCAAAATGTGCCTTCGCACGGTTCCGTGCTATACATGTTTTTGCAAAAAGTATTATGTTTTTTGGAAAAATAAAAATAGTACGATAGACAGAAAACATGAATGAAGGTTTGTATCGAGTCCTTTTTCTCATATTTTGATTCTAAATATTTTTAAAAAAATCATAAATTTACTGCTAATTAAAACAAATCTTATTAATTAATACCATTTTTTTTCAAAATATTAAAAAGATACAAACCTAGATTGATATGTTTTCTTCTATTTTTCGCCTGTACAAATTTCGTAATTGCAATGGTCTAATTATAATTTGTCGCGGACGGGGCGGCGTTTGAGAGTAATTTATTTCTGATTTTTAGACGGCATACCCACTCTTAATGAGTTTCTATAAACAAACACTGGATGTAAATAGTCACTATGAATAAATGATTTTTTTTAGTTATATGTTTTTATTTTTTTGATAAATAGTGCATCTAAATTGTAAATTAGATCTATCATATACAGCGTGAAGCTAAAGAAACGCACAGAATTCATATCTTTGGTATGTCATTTTTCAAAAAAATCCTCGAACAAGTTGATTTTAGTTTTGTAAATGCTACATTTTGTCACTATACCAAAATATATGACATTGGTTTTTGAGTTATGATGCCATCATAATTTTTTTTAATGGAAACAGACATTTTTGTTTACTGTTTTTGGTGGTATATTCCTTTAGCTTTCTAGCGATATAAAAAAAATGATATTATATACCTGAGCCATTCTTTTGGAAAAATTATATTTTATGTAAAAATAGCTTACCTTTCGCAAATTCACGAGTAATGTTCCACTTTCTTATGGACTGATAAATCTTGTTCTACATTTTTGTTTTAACTAGCATGAAAACATTTGACATAAAAACAAAACAAAGAAAGTAATACAAAAACAATCACCTTAACAATAGAGAGATACAGGCCTTTTTGTGTAAAGCATCGATAATTTTTTTATTCCTGGCCTAAGTTTAGATTAGATTAGATTAGTCTTTATTAGTTCCATGTATAAATAATTACAAAATACCCAGTGGGTGTTGAACATGTCATATGTTTACCTATTACTAAATTACTAAATATCTAAGTTACTAAAATTTTAATACAGACAATGTATAAAGCAAAAACACTTAAATAAAACATAATACAATTTGCACAGACAAACAGAATTAAAATAATTGGGAATTGATATAAATATTTCATTTAGAACTCAATATAATCATTTTATATCACCATCATTGAAATACTCGTCTATCGCATAGTAGGCTTTATTTATTAGAATATTTTTTAATTGTAGCTTTAGTTTTTTCAATGGGAGAGTTTTTATTTCATTTGGGAGCTTATTAAATATTTTTATTAGGGAAGACTGTACATTTTTTTGAATATAATTGAAGTTGGGGATATATGGTTCTATTAGTTCATCATTGTTTCTGGTATTATAGGAATGTATTCTATTGCAGTCATTAAATAGTGTTTTATTTTCTGAGACAAAAATCACCGCTTCTATGATGTACTGACTAGTAATAGTCAGAATTCGTTTTTCTATAAATATTAGTTTACAGCTATCTGTCTGCTTCATATTTAAGATGTTTCTCAGACATCTCTTTTGCAGGATAAATATTTTATTTATATTTATGGAGTTTCCCCAGAAAATAATACCATATCGTATGCGGGATTGTATGTAGGCATGATATGCAATAAAGGCAGTTTCACAGTTTACGTTTTGTGATATAATTCTAAGGGCATAGCAGTATTTTGCCATATTTATTGATAAGCATTCTATATGGCATTTCCAATCTAGTCTCGAGTCTATTTTTATTCCCAAGAACGAGGTGTTCTTTACCGCAGTCAGAGATGTATTTCCATTTGAAAACACTGTATCATTGTCTGATGTTTTGATAGAAAATTTTATTATGTGTTTTATCAGTATTTAGCTTGAGATTAAGTGGAGTAAAATATCGTTCTAATGTATCAATGCAGTTAAATATTTTATTTTCTAAGTCTTCCTCATATTCTTCACTAATAATTAAAGAAGTATCATCTGCATATTGAACTATATTGTCGATTGCTAAGGGTAAGTCATTTGTATACAAAATATATAATAGCGGGCCCAGTATGGATCCTTGAGGAACACCTCTATGAATTAATACTGGGTTGGATTTCAAGATATTGTTTTCATCCATATCAATGACACATTGGCTTCGATTACTTAGGTATGATTTAATTAGCTGTAGAGGGATTCCTCTAATTCCGTAATGTTCAATTTTTCTTATTAAGATGTCATGCTCAACACTGTCGAAAGCTTTTGACAGATCTATACTTAAGGCAACTGTATGTAACTTATTATTCATAGACTCTAGAATTTTACATAATGCTTGATATGCTGCGCGTGTTGTGGATTTTCTTTTTCTAAAGCCGTTCTGGGTATCTGATAGGACTTGATGATTTTCTAGAAAATTAATTAAGCGATTATATATTATTTTTTCAAAGATTTTGCTAACATTTGATAGTAATGCTATGGCTCTATAGTTGCTAATTATATCTTTTTTGCCTTTTTTGTATATTGCTTTCACTTGTGCTAATTTGAGAATTTCAGGAAATATGCCTGTGTTTAATGACAAGTTAATTATATGAGCCAATGGATGTGATATTTCCTCTGCTACATATTTTAATAATTTGACAGGTATTTCGTCACTACCTACAGATTTCGTATTTTTTAGGTTTATGATAGTATTGTACACCTCATGGTGATTAGTTGGTTCTAAAAATACACTCGATTCTAAGACTGGACCGATATTTTCATGGACTATATTTGTTTGTACTGTTGGACACTGATTTACAAAGAAGTTATTTATGTTATTTAAGACAGCTTTCTTGTCTTTATTATGTGCGTCTATGTTATTTAGTATGGTATTCTTGTGCCTTTTTGTGCCATTGTAATATTTAACCAAATCCCAGATTGCTTTGCTCTTATTTTCTGAGGAAGTTAAGTAGGAGATATTTGATAGTTTTTTAGCTTCAGTTACGACTCTTTTTAAGATATTTTTATATGTGTTATATTCACCTCTAGATATTTCTCCTCTCAATAGCTGTGAGTATAATTTTCTTTTTGTTTTACACGAAATCTTAATTCCTTGTGTGATCCATACTCTGTGCTTATCTTTTATTTTTACAGCTTTTACTGGGAATATCAAGTCTAGTAAATTTGATATAACCCTGTTAAATTTTTCGTAAGCCAAATTTGGATCTGCACAAGAAAAGATTTCATCCCAATTGCTGTTTTGGAGTTCATATTTATAGTGGCGTAATTTTACCTCAGAATAGATTCTCTTTTTCCCTACCTTAATATTATTAACTATTTCGTCTGATGTTTCTACTCTTAATATTTGGCCTTCATGATCTGACAGTGCAGTAGTAATGACTTCTCCTTTATAATCATTTTCAAAATTAATAAATATATTATCTAATAATGAATTAGAATTTTTTGTTATTCTCGTAGAAGAAAAAATTGTTTGGGTTAGGTTATAGGACGTTAATAGGGTTTGAAATGCTTGGGTGATATTGTTTACCTGCTCCAAATTTATGTTAAAATCTCCACAGAGAATAACTTTATATTTTTTATAGCTATTTTGGCATATTTCTAGCGTTTCCGTTAACATGTCAAAGAATGTGTCTAAGTTACCTGTAGGCGGTCTGTAAATACATATAATTATGGTTTTTAAAGCCCTACACACAATTGACGAGCATTCAATATCTCCTTCTATACTGTTGTTTCTTATATCTTCGAATTCATCAGCTTCTAAGTCATTTTTAACAAAAATGCAGGAGCCTCCATGCATTTTATTTTTTCGGGACCATGCCGATCTCATTGTATAGGTTTCTAGTTGCATTAAGTATTCTTCTGGAGCCGCATACCAATGTTCTGTCAGGCAAATAAATGAGGGTGTCGGGTTGAGGCTGCGTATAAATAGTTCCAGCTCTAGTATTTTATTTTTTAAGCTTTGCATGTTTTGATGGAAAAGAGTAAATATATTTAATTTTTGGGGATTCGAATTTATTTTAGTTAGATTTGAATCTATTATGGTGTCTTGGATGCAGTTTTGTGTGTCTGTCATCCTTGTCTCTTCTATAAAAAATCGTTCGGCCTACTTTCTTCTGTTACTCTTTTTTGAAAATCTTTGTACTTTTGAAAGTCAAACCTTCTAAATGCCACACCTTTTGGCCATAGCTGAGGATTGTAGACATCCTCTTTAAAGCGAAGGTTTGTTCCGACCATGAAACATTTGAGTCGACTTTTTTGTGAGGTTATATCTTTAACAATAAACTCCTCATTTTCTTCTAGTTTAGATTTTAGATACCTTGTAATATTTTCTGCGGTCACATTTTGCTTCACCCTGTATATATACATCCATATCCTAGATTCTTCGCCTGTAAATACACTGTGTTCAGCCTGTCCTAAGTTTCTCACTTGCGTAGCTTTCGTATTTCTTTTTCTTCTCTGGACTAACTTAAAACCATCATTTTCATTTTTTTCACTATCTGTGTTGTCATCCTGTGTTTTGCTTGTGGATGGATTTACGTTTATTCCCCTAGTCATTTTTTCAATTTGTGTACTTTGTCTCAATTCATTATTTCGATTTATTTGTTTATTTTCTGTTTTTGTTTCAGTGTTTCTTTGCGTCTCCGTTTTTTGTGTGGGATTATTCTTTGTTTCATTAATAGTTTTTTGTACTTTTTGTTTTTGTGAATTTGATAAGAATCCTGAGGAATCAGACTTTTTAGTTTCAGTGTTTGGATGGTTTTTGTTTTCGCTTGTAGCAGTTTTTTGTGATTCATTTCTTATATAAGGTTGTGTGTTATTACCCTCGTTACTGAAAAAGTTTTTTAATTTGTGACACTTCTGAGAAAGTGTAAAACTAGTGAATGCAATGCCACGTTTAAGTGAAAGAAAACACATAGAACTTTTGATGATGGTTGGATATGGTGATAGGCTGAGAACTCATCAGGAATCATGTGATGTTTTCAATGTCAAGTATCCCGAAAAGCAAATTTCTAGATCTACAGTAAGTAGATTGGTGGCTAGATATGATGAATCTGGCAGTGTAGCCGACCTCCCTCGATCTGGTCGCCTTAGCACAAGCAACGAAATCAAATTAAATATTTTTCTAGAAAGTGAGGAAAACCACAAGGCAGCTGTCTTTAAATCATAACGAGACAAACTTCTGTTGTATGTCTATTGAAAAAAGAAAAATACCATCCATACAAAGTGCAATTAATCCACGAATTGAATGAGGACGATCCAGATCAACGCTTACAGTTTTGTGAACAATTGATGACCTTGTGCGATGAAAACCCAAATTTTTTAAAGAACATTGTTTTTCTGATGAAGCTACGTTTTCTTTAAAGGGGACTGTACATCGGCATAATAATGTAGGTATTGGTCACGCGAAAATCCTCATTGGACTCAAGAAGCCCATACACAGCGAGGAGGCAAAGTAAAAGTGTGGGCAGGTATGATTGGTGATCGTTTATTGGGACCTTTTTTTTTTTTTTTTTGAAGAAAATCTTATGGTCGCAAGATATTTACAGTTTTTGTGAGTTGAGTTAGTGCCAGCCTTAGCAGTTATGTTTCCAAACAATGAAGATGAAGATATTCCTGCTGAAAGCGTCTGGTTTTAGCAAGACGGGGTCCCACCTCATTTTGGGATAGCAGAGTGCATCAGTTTTTAGATTACACTTTTACTGGAAGGTGGGTCCGAATGAGTGGCCCCCGCGTTCACCGGATTTAACCCCCTTAGACTTTTTTCTTTGGGGTTACTTAAAGTCAAGGGTGTATTTTAACAGACCAGATACCATAGAAGAATTGAAAGACAGAATAGGCTTGGACATAAGACGAGTTGCCCATGAGATGATTCAGAACAGCATGCAAAGTGTGTTACACTCGTCTTGGTCAATGCCAAATGGTTGGAGGGTCGCAATTTGATCAATGGAGATGATTTTTTTCTCACAATTACTTATGTAAGGTATGAAACAATGAAAATATTTTTTTCCAAAAGAATGGCTTAGGTAATATCAATTTTTTTTCATATCACCAGAAAACTAAAGGAATATACCTCCAAAAACAGTAAACAAAAATATCTGTTTCCATTAGAAAAAATTTATGATGACGTCATAACTCAAAAACCAATGACGTCATAGATTTTGGTATAGTGACAAAATGTAGCATTTACAAAACTAAAATCGACCTGTTCGAGGATTTTTTGACAAATGACACCAAAGATATGAATTTTGTACGTTTCTTTAGGTTCGCACTGTATGCATAGTCGTTTGATAATAAAATACCTCCTTTATATCTACTAACTTTTTGCGACTATCTGATGACTATTTTCCATATGAAAAATAGAATTTTGTAGCTACTAATTTATATAGGATGCATGTAGTAAAAATATATTTTACAACGGTGAAGTGTATCAAAACCTAGGAAAGTGATTGAAAAAAAGATTTGTTTTTCAGTAAAAATATCACACGAGTTGTCCACGTCAAATATCTGACGGTTGTCAGAAACCGTTTCTGGGGACAGAACAACCACAATTACCATAATATGTGCTGAAATTCTTATTAATGACATCGTTCCTGCATTGAATACAGTTGCACCCCTAAAAATAGTGAAATAAAATAAAAAGATGCTACAGAATAAGTGGTATAATGAAAATATACAAAGTATTTCTAAAGAGAGAGATGATTGCTATAAAAGGGCAAAAATAACGAATTTAGAAGAGGACCGGAACAAATTTAAGATGAAAGGAAATGAAGTGACTAAAATGCTAAAGACTGCAAAAAAAGAATATTATGAGAGACAAATAGATGGTCATAAGAAAGATCATAAAGAAATGTGGAAAACGCTGAAAACAATTTTGAAACCCCCACCAAAAATAAATGCAGAAAGCATATACTTTCAAAATGTGGAAAAAGAAAATGAAAAAGAAATAGCAGAAATGTTTAATGAATATTTTATAGACAGTATAACTGATATATAAATGGTATTGATAAACCATTAGAACTAAATGACATGACTAAAGATTTCAATAACAATATGAACTGGGAATTCTTCCAAGAAATAAAATATAATCATTTAAAACAAATCGTTTACAATTTACCAAATAAAGCAGGAACAGATCGAAGGTATAAGTGTTCAAGTTAAAAGAAATGCATATGAAATAGTTGGAGGAGTATTACTCAGTGTTATAAATTATTCATTTTGTACAGGTAATCCAACACATTGGAAAACACAATTTTACCAATTCTCAAAAGTACATGGTACCACAAGAATGCCCACGAATTTAGACCAGTTAATGTTTTACCTATGTATGAGAAAATTCTAGAAATTGACAATCGTCTTGAAAAATACAACATAGTAGTACAAGAACAATCAGGGTTTCGTAAAAATCATTCTTGTGAAACATCTTTACAAACTATAATATCAAACTGGAAGGAAAGCTTAGATATAGAATGTGCAGTTGGTATCATCTCCATTGATTTCAAACGGGCATTTGAAACAATAAATCGTGTAAAATTAGTGGAAAATCTAAAAACGTATGGTCTGAATGGAACTATTAAAAAAATTAAAATCAAATTCTAATAAATCTAAGTGTATGTTAATAAATAGTGTTCGTAGTAATATAAATCAAAATTTAAATATTGATATGGAGTGGAGAGAGGTTAGAACAAGTTGCTGAAATTAAATATTTAGGTATAATAGTGGATAATAAACTAAATTTTAGAGAACATGCGCAATATCTGCAAAAAACTTGCAAAGAAAATTAATTTTTTGTCTAGAATTGATAATGATATATCTAAGGTTTTGTTCAACAAAAGATTTTACGGATATTTTATTATGGTCGAGATGTTGCATTTTCTTCATAGAATTTAGAGTGTTTTTTTTGTGTCGATATCTCACGTATTTTGCAATTGTTTAAACTAATAAACACATTTGTTTATTAAGGATTTGTGACTTTCCATGGCACTTTTTGCACTTCCCACCCCCGGCAATCGATAAATATTGATAAAAACTATCATTTTCTATGTAGTCTCTGCTTCTTTATTTTTCTTTAGAAACGCCCTATATAAAAAATAATTAAACTTAAAAGAAAAATGAAAATACCTTTAAATGACTCTTGAAACCACTTTAAATCACTTACAGCACATTTAAAACCAAGTGCGTTTTGAATTTTATATATACAAAGTCATTACTGCGCAAGTCACTCGGAGCCTAAACCCTAGAAAACATTAAACGGCGTTCATAAATTAATTGTTATAAAACCAATGAATTTGTGTGACAATCGAAAACTAGTTAGTTTAATATATTTTTTTTATGTTGTCACAAGATTTTTTTCAAAAAATTAATAAACAATTGATAGTAGGAAACGCAAAATGATCTCCGGTTCTAGTTAACGAATCGAGGTCTATCTAGGCTCAAAATTTTCCCTTTTTTTATTATCTTTCACTTGCCGACAATTGCATTTCGATACGACGTTCCTGAGCCGAATTTAAAAAAAAAAAAGTTGGGGGGTAAAGAAAAATAAAAAAGCGCCGCGATACATAGAAATGATAGTTTTTGCCAATATTTATCGATTACCGGGAGTGGAAAGTGCAAAAAATGTCATGGAAAGTGGCAAATCCTTAATAAACAAATTAACTTATTTGTTTAAACAACTGCATTTGTTTAAACAACTGCAAGCAATACATGAGATATCGACACAAAAAAAAAACTGTAAATTCTATGAAGAAATTGCAATATTTTGACCATAATAAAATATCCATATGAGCTTTTGTAGAATAAGAAAAAAATTGTTAATTTAGGACCTTAATCTGATTAAAACAATTGAACGGTCAAAGATAAAAGGTCGCTGAAAAGACGCGTATTAATAAAAATTCATTTTTTTATATCTTGTATTTTTTTGTCCGACGCACCATTTTCGTTAAAAAGTCAAAAAACATCAAAAAATGAGAATTTTCGCTAAAAAACATTATTTTTAACATTGAAGCCCGTGTTTTATAAATTTTTTAATGTCACGATGGTGACATTAAAAAAATTGACAGGAAAAATTGCGCTGAATACGATGGTGTTAAGCACAATTTTTCCTATAAGTAGTCAATAAAATTGTTGTTTTAAATTTCTGACCAAAAAAAAGTTACGACGACAGGACTAAGAGAAAATACAAAAATATAAAATATGAAAAGACAGTATAGACTAAAGTTAGATTACACTAATATGCAAATAAAATTATTAGAGTAAACTTTTAACTTCTCTTAAAGTGTTGAAAAAGTCAAGATCATATTTTTTAAATAAATGTATTGGTATAACAATTTATCGGCGAACAACTTAATAAAATAACTTATTTCTAATTATTCTTAGTCTTATCTTTGGCACAGTCAGCCTTATAAAGTTTACTAGTGAGCAATCTGTATATTTATAATTATTGATAACAATGGATAAATATCACAGTTTAAGTTTCTTTTAATGCTTAATCTTTTCAAATTAAAGTTCTCCAACATACTTGTATAGGACATTAGAAGTTGGAGATTGTGTGTTTTACCATATAAAAACCTATTTTAAACTCTTTCCATCGACTATGTACACATTAGCTGAAGGTGACCAAATGATAGATGCACACTCTAAATGAGATTTGACAAGAGCATTGTACAGTTTTACTACGGTTTCAATTTTATTGAAACATTTCGTATTTCTTGTAATAAACACAATTTTTGTAATGAATATCGAATTTCATATTTGATTGCCAATGTACTCCGAGGTTCGTTATATAGAAACACCCTATATAACACGTAATGAAAAATTTTTTGATAACAAAAAAATTGATACACAATATTTATAACCACAAAAAAATAATATACTTAGGCTCTCAGGCAGTAAGTGTGATAAAATATTAAGGTAAAATAAATTTGCAAATATATAAAAATACATATGCTGACATTGTTTATAGGTATAATGACACTAAATTATTTATATTCTACATTACAATTATTAAACTGCTATATAACAATAACTGATTACTCATTTATTATCAGCTTCTGTAGTAACTTTAATATAGTAGATTATTTCCAAATATATTTACCTATCGTAAATAATAAAATCATCTTAAAAGTCGAAATATTGACAAAGATAAGATCGAGGATCAATGATGGATGTATAACGTTTGACTTTATAATATAACTAAATATAGTGTTGATAAATCTTATAAGTTCTAATCTAGCTCACTGATTATTCCAATTTGAACAATGTGTTAGCTTTCTTTGTGTATTTGTGTGTACCTATTTAATGTTTTCTACTTAACAATTATTTAAATAAATATGACTGTGACATATACTAGTGAAGTAACTACATGCAGTGGACTGGGTTGCTTTTTGAAATTATTACGAAGGTTAGTTGATCCACATAGGAGCAGAACAACTGAATATTCAACCTCTGAACAAATTTATATTGAATATTATTAAATATATGGAAATATTTGACCAAATAAACGTTATGATGGTACAGGAGCCAGCATGCTATTATCTGACACAATTGTATCAACTAGATACATTGTTAATCCTATTCCTTACAGCATGGCAGACAACAAAAGTGTCTTTTATAGTTGGTGCAAGTATTTATATCAAGCATTTTTTTTTTCGATTACTTGCCACTTAGAGAATATAAAAATACGATTGACATACATCTCAGTTACTGAAGATCTCAAATTAAGAAAGAAATAGACATTATTTCAATTAACGCACCTATTTATGCTCTATGTTTGAAAAACAAAACTCATAATGTGTTAAAGATATATGGAAGTTCATTTTTAATATTGTAATATATGCTAAAATATCAATTCCAGAGAAAAATAATGAGATTTCTTATCATTAAAAAAATTAACGAAATCAGTGTGTAGGTTTGATGCATTCATGATAATCATAATAATACGGCAAATGTCACGAAATCAAGGCATGCATACAGTATGTTCAAATCATTGTGCGAGGGGGTTAAAACCGATATTTTGTTCTGCAAATTGAAATGTACACATAAAACAGTTGACAATAACATATCAAAAATTGAAGCTTAACCAAATAATAAAAATTTTGTCGTACACACGACACGTTTGAGGAGATCTACAACCCTTTTAATACCGACCAATCGCTAGGCAAATGTTGTAGCAAGATTTATAAGGTAATATGTAAACAATATAAAAAGTTACAGCGTTGACCACATGATCATTGTGTTCACTATTTTTTGCAAATTGGAGGTGTTCTGCCTCCCTCTGATACTGCTATCAGGGTTAATCCTTATAGATGACACTTATACATGCCTCCTTCAACTTTTTCTAAAAAAATAGGCTTTATCTAAATAATCACTAAAAAATGTCACCAGCTCTTAGACTATAACCGGGATGTATGCTGATATAGTATTTTTGTAATTACTGTGGTCACTAAATGATGATAAAAAAATTAGCTCGACAGTCATGCTCAGCTTGCCGGTTAAGAATTTCTGCCTGAGAAGACATATTTAACATAATATTTTGCTTAAATCTATATCTTTTCAATTAACAGAAACATAGTTCGTGAAAAACCTGGTGGGATATCAGGTATTCAATATACTGCATTTATTTTTTCAGATGGCGAGGAAGTATATACAAAATAGTGTGGGCTGATTTATTATTATATTTAGGTATTTATTATGTACTAAATATTACATATTTATATATTTTGGATCATGGCAGTAAAAAGTAAGTATATACTTACATTTTAATATCTGTAGGATATAAGAGTTTTCAATAAAAGATATATTTAGTTCCCTAATTAATCATACAAATAATATTAATTTTTTGAAAAACATATTTACGAACTTATGGAAAAAAATCTACTATATTTAATGTTTTAAAGCAACATTATTAATTTGTTTGATAAAAAAACTCACTTTTATTCTAATAAAAAAAATCGACGTAAGGGTAATCCACAATTTTCACAAAACAATTATAATTTATTTAAATAATTATATTTTTGCTATAAATGTATCAAATTTCCACTTTTTTAAATTTCATAAGTTGGTTATTTATTTCTGTTAAGAGTTTGTTAATGGAACATTAATTATTTAAACAATGTGTTATCATTTATTACCATATTTCATCGGAATAAAGCTGGTGTTGCAGTTTTTTCAAATGTTTCATTCTTTCTTTTGACATTTAAAATACAGAACATTTTTTAAACAGTTGATCAGTGTTTTTAAATAATTATCGATTATTCTAAAAAAGGATGACAATAAAGTATAATAAGTCATTATCGGCATTTTAGCAAAATATCATTAATTCAAACGATGTTGTCCACTAATTTCTTTGGAATAATGAATTCAAAATAGCCAAGACAAAATATATATATTGTCTGCTTCTAGGTATTTTGAAAGATTTGTGACCTACTGTGGTCAATATGGGAGTCTGATACCACTCAGTTTTGTCTTAGGTTTTTATGTAAATATAGTATACACAAGATGGTGGAGCCAATATACGTCTATACCGTTTCCAGATAATTTAGCCATTCTTGTTGGAGCCAGCATTAAAGGATTGGTAAACAATTAATTTTACACGATTTTACTGTGTCTGATATAAATTGGCCACTAGAAGTTTGTGGTCCTATAATATCGTACACATTTGTAATTAGTTGTTTTAGGATGAGAGGGCACGAATTGTTAGAAGAACGATAGTGAGGTATGCATGCGTTTCATTTACCATAACGTTAACCATGTTGTCTCCTAAAGTAAAGAAACGCTTTCCTACGTTAGACCATTTTATAGAGGCCGGATTGATAACACCGGATGAAAAGATCCTTATGGAACAACTAGACACTGAATATCCCAGTTATTCAAAGTACTGGTAGGTAAACGATGTTTATAATTTTTTTATTGTCATATTTATACATCCCTAGACATGTTGTGCCATTCGTCATCGGTCTACCATCTTAGTAACACATTAAAAACTCCACTAAACATCCATACCCTCGCAAAGAATTCGAATGCGGGATTCCATGGTCACAAGCCTAACACAAAATATACAATACTTTTAGGTTACCTTTAGCTTGGGCAGCGAGTGTGACAACCAGAGCTAGGCACGAAGGTATAATCAAAGATGACTTCTCAGTTAAGGGAATTCTAGAAGAATTGAATGCCTTTCGAAGCAAATGTGGTGGAATGCTCGATTACGATTGGATTAGCGTGCCTTTGGTATATACACAGGTAAAGTGTACATTCTGCAAATTGCACAACCTTGATAACAATTTATGGTAGGGCTTTTGATGTACCGATTAATTTTAGGTAGTTACATTGGCTGTTTACAGTTATTTCTTAGTAACCGTTATTGGATACCAATTTATAGACCAAAATAACAACAGTTATGCGGAAAAAATAATTTTTAGTTTCCCATTTATGCCAATCGTAGAGTTTTTCTTCTACATGGGATGGTTAAAAGTCGCTGAAACGCTTATAAATCCTTTTGGAGACGATGACGATGATTTTGAGGTCGTATGGATGATCGATAGGCATATACAGGTAATTAAGAGACAAGTTAATGATCTGCTGTTAAAGCCTGCTCCCCTATGTGGAACAGTAATTTCTTTTTGTTAATATACCACAGACTAAAAAAACTAATCGACAAATTTTCAGGTATGCTTTCTCTTGGTTGACAAAATTCACCAAGAACACCCAAAACTACGCAAAGATGCTTACTGGGAAGAAACTGCCCCTAATTTTTTACCATATACCATTGCTTCTCAGGAATATATGACAGAATATCCAGAGTGCTCCACGGAAAATATGAAAGTTAATAGTTCCGATCAAGATTTTCTTATGCCCGAGTTTGTGCCACAGGTGACTATTTTGAAGAAAGTGCATACAAATTTATATCAGCAATATTTTTTTCAGACAGACACACCGAATAAAGGGAAGGGTATGTATCATCTTTAATTTATAAGGCAAGCATTGAAAAATTCTAAAAATGCAAAAATCTTTAACTTATTTTTGTATGTCAACAAAAAGTCTTACTTTCCAAAAATTTAAAACATTTTAACAACTTTTATTATTCTTTAGGTGTACGACTATGGAAGACAGTAAATGGGATGTTTATAAGGAAAAGAAAAGGTATTCGTGGAGTAGCATTAAAGAAAGTTGTCCAACACAGAGTGGCGCCTACTGATAATGATGAGGTAAAGATTCTACTTGTTAACCATATTGTTAGTATGGAACAGTGCAGCTCAAGAACTTAATAGTATCACGTCATAAATAAGACAACAAATATTGCTAAATTATCTTCACTTCACAATTGTGTTTTAAATAATTTTAAAATTAACTGGAAGGACATAACAATTTACAGTCAGGGCCATGCCTAGCGGGTGGTGCAGATAGTGCAAGAAATCAGGGTGCTCAAGCTTGAGGGACGCAATTGCAATCTTAAATAAATTTTAAATTTCAATAAAATAGTATTTAAAATAAAAACGTTGATGTAGGCTATAAGCCCCACTAGGAAAACCAAAATGTGTCATTCAGAAGTCATATCAATAATGAGCAAACAAAATTTGCCGCCGCGAATTCATTTCAGGGCGACAAACGCAGCGGCAAAGGCATCAAAACAAAAAAGAAATGCCGGCGTCTGTATTTTTGTTTTGACTTGCCGACTGCCGTATTATACTTCAGAGACATCACTATTAGTGATAACTTTAGCTTTAAAACAATATATATTTTTTTTAGAAATTGCCACAAACAGTTTGAATTAAAGGTGAATCGCCACCGATTGCTTAGAATTCCAGATTTTCCCTAACTGACGACGAGAAAAAAACGGTCAAAGTTCAATCTCTAGAATATTCGGGGATGTAAATTTAATTGAATCCGATATGCCTTACATTTAAAGCTCTCATTTTTAACTGAATTTACATATCGTAGGGGATCATGTAGATACTAGTTTAACCTGCCTAGCTGTAGGGGACTATGTTGGATGCTAGTGTTAAAATGAGAATGGCAAATAAGAATTTTTACTTGTTAGCATAACCAGAAGTCAGGTTATCGAAAGAATGCAAAGATTTCATTAATATTTTTATATATAGTTTTTCCTTTAGTTCTCATAGTTTTTCGTTCAGCTGTTTGCAAAATCCTATAAAGAATATGTTTCATGACATTATCATGGCGGAAAAACTGAAAGAGCACCTAACTATACTGGCGATGACAGAGTGCCAAGTTTCCTGGTAAAAGACTGTATAGGTGCTCTGGCTTTTCCCCTCTGTATATTGTTCAATTTAGTATTAAAAACGTCCACTTTTCCAACTATTTGGAAAATAGCTAAACTATAATCTGTTCCTAAAACTGACGACCCAAACGATGTAAATGACTATCGTGCTATATCCATAATTTGTAACTTCGCCAAATTATTGCAGATCATATTATACAAGACTATATATAATAATATACGCAATATTCTATCTCCCTGGCAGCATGGCTTTATGGGGAAAAGGTCCACTATAAATAACTTGGCTAGTTTTACGGAATATACTCTTAAAATATTGGACATGAGGGGTCAAGTTGACCTTATTTATATTGACATTCAGAAAGCATTTGATCAAATAGATCACTATATCCTATTAAGAAAACTCGATAGAATCGGCTTTAGCTTAAACCTCTTGATGTTACTGGAGTCATATCTATTAGACAGAGAGCAATATGTTTATTATAACGGTTTTAAATCAAATGTGTTTATATCAACATCGGTGTTCCACAAGGGTCCATCCTGGGCCCTTTATTATTTCTTATATTTATTGATGATTTACTTAAATTGCTAGATTGTAACAGACTAATGTTTGCTGATGACTTGAAGATTTATGCCTCGATATGTACTGCAGATGATTGTCGACACCTACAACTTTAATTAGACAAAATCAATCAATGGTGTAACTCAAATAAAGTGATTTTAAATGTCTCAAAATGTAAAATAGTAACTTACACTCGTTAATGTATGACATTGTTATACAACTATGCAATTAATAGTGACGTTCTTATAAGATGCACAGAGATTAAAGACCTAGGCATATACTATGATCAAACATGTAATAAAAGCGGCTTTACATTTATGCAATGACATGGATGGCATGCAAAACTTTGTGTAATAATTTTTGCATCTTGAAAGCGCTTTACATTACTACAATATTTGCTGAAATTTTTGGGACCACCAACCAGACGAGAAGAATGTTTTTTAAATAATTATATTATTATTGTTTATTTATTTACTTTACAATCAGTGAATTCATAAACAGAGGGAGAGAATCAAGTGATAATATTGATTTCCCAATAGAATTATTGAAAAAGTTATTTTTGTTGCTTCAGTTTCTTTAATGCTTGGTTGGCAACTCAAATATTCTCAAATGAAGTAACTATATTGCATCTGCAATGCAATCAAATTAGAACACGCGCTAATTCAATGCAATGAAAAATATTATATAATGTAAAGCGACTTTAAGTCTGCATCGAGAATGCTGGGATTTATCATAGGCAACTCTCAATATTTTATTACCATTGACTGCCTAAAAATATTATACTTCGCTTATGTTCGATCTAAATTGGAGTATGGCTCATTAATCTGGAATCCAATTTATCATTGCTACATAAATAGAGTAGAATCGATTCAATGTAAATTTGTCAAATTTCTGGCCTACAAAGTTGATCGACATATCCACTTCAAGGTGCAAACCATATTTCTCTGTTGGATAGATTTGGCTTATTACCTCTTGGTACTATGAGGGTTAATACTTCTCTAACTTTCTTATATAACTTAATTCATTACCATATTGACTGCCCCAACTTGTTAAGTGAAATAAAATTCAACGCACCAAGACTATCTACAAGACATCCGACTACATTTCAACCAAATCTATGTTCAACAAATAATATGATGTTAAAGTCTAAGTTTAAGCAATAACTGTGATATAAACTTTTCTAATCTCAAGTCTATACTTTATTGTGATAATATTAATAGATAATGATATCCTGTTTAAATATCTTTGTTAACTACTAATTTATTCTCCATGTTGATTTATCTCTTCTTTTATCTCTGTGTTGTATTATACACGCACTAATTGTCTTGCCCTGTAATTGGTTTTACTGTCGGGTAAATGAATGAATAAATAAATAAATATTAAAATATTTAACCCAGTAGCTTATTTATAAAACATTTATTATCCGCCAAAAAAATAGGATTTGAGAAAACAATAGCACAAGAAATAATAAAAAATATCATGATTAATTGGTATTAAAATACTGGTAGCTACTTATTTACAGATCTTAATAATGCAATTCGTTCTCTCAATATATGAACGCGGGCAGATGCAGGATTCACTTCACAATGAAAGTATGTTATTATCACCACTGACCTAAGCTGGGTTGGTATAGATAGGCATATTTAATAATTTGGTCCACGTTGTGACATTTTCGTAGTTCCTCAACTTAATATCAGGAGTATGACAATTAGCTGTAGAGGTGTTTCAGAATCTCATGAGCCGCGAAATGCGCAAAAGGCAAAGTTTAATCTGAGTTATAAGTATGTTTTTGAAGACACTGGAGGCTGCCTTGCTGTATACATAAACAAGAGCTCGGGATAAATTGTAAACAATAAATATAATATTTTTAAGAAGTGTAATTGAGTCAACAGGACGGATTATGTCTCTGCGCATATGAAGGTCGCGGCTCATGAGGTTTTAAAACACCTCTAACCATGAATTGCCTCGCCTAAGTACCTGCTACTGTCTCAAGCAATAGATAACTAAATTGGGCTTTAAGGAAATACTTAATAATAAACAATGCCATACAAATATAACAAATCATTATTAAATAAACCATATTTAAATAAATATAATTAAATATATATGTACACAGGTAATTAAAAAATAATCTCACATATATAGCACAGAGACTGGTGATGACACAACATTTAAAACCATTGTTGAAATGTAAATAACAAATAAGCATAAAGATACTGATTACCCTTTATTAGAATTAAGTAGGAAAAGTAATGCTAAGTATTTATCTTATTTTTTCTAAAGTTTTTTTATTCCCTTATTTTCTAGACCAATACATATGAACAAACAGGCCCAAATAAAATCGAGATCCCCTCATTAAATCAACCATCCCAACACGCTGAGGAATTTGAAAAACTGCGTGCAGAGAGGCTTAGAAAACACAAAGAAAAATTGTTGAAATGTTTGAAACTGTTGAAATCCAATGGCAAGGATGATACATCAATTATAGATGACATTGTCCAGTGATATAATAAAACAATACATAATAATAAATCATTATTTCCGTTTATTCATTTCATAATATATAACCTCTAAATAAGCTGCGGTTCATTTATATAAAAAATTAAATATCACATTACTTTTAGGCTGAAGAAACCAACTCTACTTCTTTTCCAGTTTTTTTTATAACTTCCAAAATTTGATTAGCTGATAAAGTTGTTTTCACTTTTACTTTCTTTTCTCCCAAATTTATGTCAATGTCCTCAACCCCTTTATCTGAAAAGAAACAGTCTTTAACTACTTCAACATTAACATTTAGTTGTTTTTCGCGGTTAATGATAATTAGCTCATCTATCTAAGGGTGGGTGAAGTGAATATGTTATGAACAGAGATCGGAATTACCTATCGGATATATGTCGTAAAACCAGCGTTGGCTTTAGATCGTTACGTATCAGCGCTTAAAGATTTGCATGCACGTATGAAACAATATTCTACCTCGAAATTTTTTTTCGCAAATTTCATATTATCCAAAGATGTTAAGGGCGAGTTGTATACAAATCATATTACCGATCGGTCAACTAACCGGAGATAAAATTTAACTGACTTAACTGATTTAATGATTTCGGCAATTTTTGACACTTTGCACTTTCTTGTTTTTGATGTTATAATTCAACAGTTACCTCACTTTAACTGCTTATTTTTCGGCAGTTAAGAAATTGAACTCTTACCCGGGCATTTAATGCTAGCCAATTGTTGTACAACACGAATTTGACTAACCGCTCAAGTTAAGCCTTAACTATGCTTTACACAACCCACCCTAAAGTCAATTTATTATAAACACTTACTTGAAGAGAACAGAAGATACAAGGGGACGTACTTAACACTGAAATAACATACACAAGTATTTTTCAATGTCGATTACAAAAATAAAAGTATATTACTAATATCTGTTTGAAACGTTTTGGAGTTAAAGGTTGGCATCTTTTGTTGAAAATCCATTTATAATGCGAGAAGGACCGCTCGACGTTGACAGATGTAACTGGGGCATACTTAAAATATCTAAATTTTCGCAGTCACCACGTTCATGACTGGTGTAGCAAAGTCTACTTCCTTGCCGTTTAAAAGGTCAATTACGCCTGTCATCGTAACAAATCTGGTATTTTTTTCAAAAAGTTTGAAATTGTCTTCGAACCCTCGCAACAATATCTCCCTGTAATTGAAAAATATATTAACGAAGATCGAATACAACGTTCACTGCATCCACCGTAGTAAATTCTGATGTTGGCTGATATTGAAGGTCCCGTATGGCTAGTGGAATTCTTGAAAAACGTGTGTATGGTCTCCAGATTTTTCTAAACAGTGGGATCCATAAATGCCTGTTGTGCCTGTGAAATAGCAACTGCTATTCATTTGATTTTAACTACTGTATAACAGATTTCACATTTTAAAAATGACTAATAGTTTGATGCTGCCTTTAGCCAGGTTCCCCATTGTGTTGTAATGGGTTCTGGAGGTAACGGAGTATTTGACAGAATTTTGTGAAACGTACGACTTGGTGCTTTAAGAAAAACTTTCTTTATACTAGCTTTTAATTTATCAACATTAGGGTAGCACTTCCTTATAGTTTCAGCAATCCTATGAAGCCCATGTGCCAAACATGTTACATGCAGTATATTCCGAATAGGTTTCCTTCAAAATTCTTCCAGCAGCTTTCATATAATGCACTCCATCGGTAAGAAACAATAAGAACTTGTCCTTATTTTCTGAATATGTGTCACCTCAAAAGCCTTGTAAACTTGAATTTACTGCATCCGCTATAGCGCGAGAATCTGTAGCTTCTAAAACTTCAGAGGCGATCAAGTGTCTGCTCATTGCGCAATTTTCGTCCAATGTACCTACTAAAACATTCACTACCTTGAAGCTGCCAGCATTGTTTTGTCCACATTAAGCCAGGTATACTTACCATTAAGCTCAGAAGAAAAATTCTGTCTAATATTTTCGCACTCCGTAAATAAATATTTTTTTCTTAGTGTAGACTCCAAAGGCACCTTAACACTGCTATATTTGCCACTAATACATTTTTCCAAAAATTGCCTGAAAAATGGATTGTCTAATTTTGACCATGGGATGTTACATCCTATCATAAATTCCACTAACTCTGACTTAAAATTACGTTGCGTGTCACTGTAAGTAAAGCCATTTAGTTTATGGTTTTCCGAAGAAACATGTGAATTAATATTTGTTTTGCACAACCACGAAATTGCTTTGTCACAACTAATACAGTTCTCTACCATCAAAATGTAAATTGACAATATCGCGAATCGAAAAATTTACTGTAGCTTGCGTCGGTTCAGTACGACGAGACATTTTCACGTTTTTAGGCTACGCGCTGACTAGAGACTTTTTGTTTCTGTGACATTTTGTCATCGTGATGCAGTGTCACTTGATGTCACCATATCTGTGCTCATTGGCGTCCAATTATCATTGTAAACGCTAGTATAAGTGATGAATGTTGAAGATATCACAATAATCTGCGCTCTTGAAATACGTCAGAAAAAATGAAACGTAAAAAAACGACAATGTGTCACATCCGAAACTTTTTGTCCCGTGATGTCTCGTCACCGCAGTGCGGTAGTTACCATGGAAGTGCGCTCCCTAGGCAACTTTTTGTCACGTACTACATGTAAATTTTTGGTGTATTGAAAATAACGAGGTTATTTTTGTGAATGATGGCTTCGACAATACAGCAAGACGACATAGATAATGAAATACCGATTGAAAGTCCTTATAGACATTCGAAAATAATTAAAAAATTTGATATTATATTGACAATGTTCATTATACAAAGTATAACATTTTCCTTTAAATAATCTTTCACCCAGTATGGAATGTACCCAGTGCCGTTTTTTACGTTTCATTTTTTTCCCAACGTATTTCAAGAGTTCAGATTATTGTGAAATTCATCACTACTAGAGTTTACATGACAATTTGACGCCAATGGCTGCGTTCATCCGAGCAGATCGCTACCTGAGCGCTCCTTCATCGATCGGTGATCGCTCTGCAACCGGATGAACGGCTCAGTGCTGTCCGCTGTCGTTTGTCGAATTTGTCATGGTGTGATTGTTTTGAATTTGAATTGTAAATTGTAATTTGTAATCATAATTTTATATTAAGAGACTAAGAGTTTTATAATTATATTAAATTACGGTTTTTCTTTGTATCCTTCCTTAGCTTTGCTCATCTGTTGAAATGGAAAACAGAAATAGAAATTTAGTGCTATTGCTTGCGGGTGATATAGGTTTAGATGTGAATATTGTGCAAAACATAGCAGAAGGATTCATAAATCCGTTGCCATTAAATGAATTAGAACTTCAAGAACGACATAGAACTCCCCGAAATAGACACTTTTATGAGGTTACAATACCGAAAATAGTCGAAAATGTAAATCTCGATCTCCTGCAACATTATAATCTACATTTTCGTGTTCATATGTCACGTCAAACTCTGCGGTCTCCATTTTTCTTCTAATATATCAAATTTTCCGTTTCCGATCACTGATCAGTTGATCACTGAGCACAATTTTTGTTTGCTACAAAAAATGGCGTCTGATCCAAGAGCGCTCAGTGCAAGAAGTGCCGTTCAGCCGAATGATCCGTGATCGCCAGGTAGCGATCTGCTCGGATGAACGCAGCCAATGAGCACAAATATGGTGTCATCAAGTGACACTGCATCACGATGACAAAATGTCACAGAGACAAAAAGTCTCTAGTCAGCGCCTAGCCTTAGTATTTACTTCCAAATAAATCTACAGTAATAAAGACACTGAGTGTGAGTAATCTTATTAAATTACTCCCCTTCCCGCCTAGTTTGGGCTTCAGGTAAACAACCAGTACTATACGGTATACCTGTTGCAATTTAAAATAATCTATTACGTATTTCGTTTTTATTTAATATAAGTACCTAGTACGTTCCTCGATAAAATTAAGTTAGGCATTAACATTGTAAAATTAAATAAAATTAATTGAGTATGACTTTGTTTTTATACTTTGGGAATGTTTCAGTACGTGGAATCCGGTAGGTAAATCCGATCGCTGGTTATGAATGATAATCGAGTTAATTTTTGCAAGCAGCAAGGACACAAGAAGTTTATTATAGAGGTACACTCAGAGTGCATTAGCACTGAGCCATAAGATGTAAGCATAAGACATATGACTTAATTTTAGAGACATGGATTCATAGTGTGGTAAGATCGGTGCATGCGCAGTACACTACAAATAGTGTTTCTGTCCCGGGAATTATGTCACTTTTTATCGTTCCCGTTCCCGGGAAATAACAGTCGGGATTTCCCGAACCCGTGGAAATAAAAATAAGTTTTAAAAATATTAAATTTGGTGCTCCGAAATTTTACCGAGTGTGCGCGTCGGACGGCATTCATGTTTTATTTGGTTATTGTATTATTTGCTGTAGTTAGTGTTGTTGTGTCTTTTTAATTATAAATAAAACAAAACTGACGGATTTATTTTTTGACCAAAGGAAGAAAAGAAAAAAAAACGTTTTAAAAATCGGTAAAGGTATTTACACAGAACTTCCCTCGTTATTTGTGCATGACGGTCACTCTAAAAAATGGTTAATTATGAAATGACATTGGAAATAATAATCAAAATATAGTTATTGCTATTATTACAAAGAAAACCTGATAAATTTTTGTCAAAAAAATATACAGAGTGCTCACACAACAGCAAAATTTCAATACTAAATAACAAGTGCCAAATATGGAGGGCTTGCGCAAATACCTTTACAAATGTCCAACATGGACTGAATTATTTCTTGAGATGACCACCCTGTACATTTTTCAATAAAAGTATAATAGGTGCATATGCCAGATATTATTGCCATCTGTCACACTTTCAATCCCACATTTACGTAATGGAGTGGAAATAAAGCGGTGGTTAAAAAAATTTTCATTTTTTTTTTAAATTTTCAAAAATGTTGGTAAAAAGTTTTTCAATATTTGTTTCTTCTGAAATAGGTTTAGAATGTCATGAAACATAGAAATTTTCAAATTTGAGCAAATAATAAAATATGTTCCATCTATTTTAGTGGTAAAATTTTTTTCAAAAATGTTGGTGAAAATATTTTCAACATTTTTTTTCTGAAATAGGTTTAGAATGCCATGAAACGAGAAACTTTTAAATTTGAGCAAAAAAAAATCTCCTCGATTCTAGTGTTAAATTTTTTTCCAAAATGGGTTTGGAATGTCATGAAACGTGGAAATTTTAAATTTGAGCAGAAAAAATTTTTCGTCTATTCTATAGTAATGAAATGGATTAAAAATGTTTTAAATTTTTTTTTTTATTTTTCAAAAACATTTACTTAAATTTCTCTGAATAGTTTTAGAATGCCATGGGAACGTGGAAAATTTTCTTTTTTTTTTTTTCAGAAATAGGTTTAGCGTGATGAAACGTGGAAATTTTAAATTTGAGCAAAAAAAATTTTTTTTCATTATTTATTCCCTTTAGACGGTCCACCCTGTATATTTTCCACTGAAAGTTTAACTATTTCTTCACTGACAGTAGTGTCAACTACGTACCAAATTTGACTGCTCTCCGTCAAGTAGTTTTTTAGTTAATGCACCAAGAGACAGACAGACTGACGAAATTGGAAAACCTATATTTTCGTAATCTACGTGTTCTGAAACGTCAAAATCCGATAAAATCTCGGAGGGTGATTTTTTCTCGAATACAATACTTCCCTTCAGTATGCGAGGGAAGTAAAATGAATATTTGAATGATGTGACACTTTGAAAGAAAAAAAAATGTGTTTTTCAAGAAATATATGAAAAATTTATTATTTCCCGGGAATCCCGGGAACGACAAATTCTATTTCCCGATTCCCGGGAATGAAAAAAAGTCGGGAAATCAGAAACCCTAACTACAAATCTACATGACAGAAGTAGTTACATTTTGTTGATTTATTCTATTTTAGTATTATTTTCATTCAATAAAAGCCTAAGCGATTATCACCAATAATTTTTCTATATTCAAAATTAATATATTATCCTATCCTGAAATGTCAGATTTGTGGCGAAACTGTTTTGCGAATGTACCCGAATAAAGCGTACGCTTGTACCCGATTATGTAAGACAAACATAAGACATAAGGAAAAAAATAAATAAATTTCTACACTATGAATGCTCATATGGATTTGGGTATGTATATTTCTGTTATGGCATACGCTTAGACCATACACTTTATGCTTAATGCACTCTGAAGCCAGCTTCAAGGTCTTGCAATTTGGTATGAACAATCGAACCTATGAGAAAAAGGTTTTACACAATATTATAGAAATCACAAGTGCTAATTCATGTGGGTAAGGAAATAGTTACAATTTACATCTCCCGCAGCGGCCCAGACGAGGGAATGTATATTAATGCACACAAACTACATTTTCTAAACTTTATTTTACTATTACCCAGACATTCTGAGGTCATGATATCGCGTCATAATGAGTTGACCCCAAAGAATTACGATTATTATTCTTACCTTTTAATTTTCCTAATACTTTCTCTACAGCTGATGAACAACCTTCGCATGTCATATTAACGTTGAATTCAAATATTTTGCTCTAAAACACAAAGTAATCTTGATAAAACACATCTAAATTATGTGAAATACAACTTACACTGGGCTCACTAGACATTGTTGATTTTTAATCCTGTAACAATAATATGCAGGTATATAATAAAATATAATATGTATGTAGTATGTAAAACTTTTTAAATAATTTAGGCGTTAATCAGAAAATATGTATTTCAAATTGAAATTACAACTGCAAAATGGAAATAATGATGTTGATGTTGACGACGTTGACGTTTCTTACTGGCATCTGCATTTGTTAAACAAATTTTGCTTATTACTCTTATTAGTTCAAACTGCCAAGTGGCAAGTGCCAACTTACCTTACCGAAGTAGCTCACCTAAAACACCGCTTCTCAAAATCTCAAACCGTTTTCACTCTGTGCCGTTTTTGTCTTGTGTGCCTCTAATCGGTACAATATAATTTCTTATCTTGAATCGGTAAATAGAATAATCGAAACTATATGCCCACTAAGTTATAATGGAGCAACAACTGACGTTTATCTCATTGATCAGGTCATAAAAGGTCACAAGTTAATCTTTGAATATAAGATTTTACCCATAAACCTTATTAACCCTGTTTTATTCCGATTAATTTTTTTTTTACATATAATAATATACACTCCATTCTTTGTATAAACTGAATTTTTTTTAAGCATACATATCATCTACTGACTACTACATCTATATTTTTATTTTTTAACAGTTGCCCCTATGGTAGTCCAAACGTATCGTAGATAATTTCAATCATTATTTTCTCACAAAGGGAATGACAACTTTTCTGTCAAAATATTTTGATAAACGACGGAAATTTTATAGTGAATAATTTTAATTTCTTTCTGAATGTTTATAAATTAAAATAAATGATAATTACTTTCTTAATTTTGTTAAAAGAATTTCATTTGTGAAGACTGCGTGAGTGCAAAATGTGACAGGTATCAATGTATAATATTTATGATATGGATACATCATCTTTGTTTATGCTTAGAAAATAAACAATTTTTGTAAATAAAGATTTTCAAAAGAGTAAATAATGGAAGCTGTTAAGGAGAAACCACAAACTAAGGTATGAAAATGTTATATTATCAATCATTCAAAAATCTAATCGTTCTTGTAACAGAAAAAGAAAGACAAAATTAAGTTGAAAAATGATGAAATAGAAGTGCCTCAGGATAATCCTAAGGAAGAAAATTCTAAGCAAGAATTAGACGAATCATCTGTTAATGAAGAAATTATAACCACTGAAAGTACACCCAAAGCGATAGAAATTCTAAAAGATGACCAAAGCGAGTTAGAATTGAATATTGATAATACCTCGATAGAAGAGAAAAGCACATCAGGTAACATATTAATTATTTTATATGCATTAATAAAGTAGGAATAAGTTTATCCTGTATTATCTGTTAAATCTGAAGAAATAAGGACCACAAAGAGTACACTCGAAAAGATAGAAATCGCAAATGATAGAGAAAGCGAGCTTAATTTGAATATTGATACCCAAATAGAAGACCAAAGTGCAACAGGTAATATATGTTTTGTATATTATTTTAAACGTTACAATTTTGTTGTTCATTGATTAATTTTAGAAGTTAATGAAGATCCGCGTGATAAAATAACTAATGAATACACAAAACTATTAAATATCAATAAAGAAATAGTAAATACATTGAAAATTGAGAATCTGAATAAAAGCGATAAATTCAAGTTACCTGTAACTGAAAATAAAGAGAATGATCCAGTTTTAACATTAATAAAACCATACACTGAATCTCAGTTGAGTGCTTTATACCACAATGATGAACTAGAAATGTTGGAGGCATTTAATATACAATATGTAGAAGCTGAATTGAAAGGTAGATGTATATTTTACATTTTTTATGTTAGACATGATTTAGACAAAGAAATTAAATTAAAAAGTTGAAAGTTTTAAATTCCTGAATTGATACATCATACTTGATAATTGTTTCTTTATTATTATCATTATTATTAAATATGAACATTTTTTACTAGGTTTAGCTATCAAACAGCATATTCTTTACGAGTTACTATTGAACTACTTAAGGGTATGTGAAAAAATTACGGGAAACACATTAGAACTGGAACAGATTCGGAAGGAATACAAGGCTCTGCAAAATGACCTATGGAGTATTGTGACGGCCACGATAGCAGGCAGAGGAGAATGTCAAGATGGAAATATAGTGACGGCATCACACAATTACAACAAGAGTATATTCCATAGATCTGTTTTTCAGAGTATAGTTAGGATATTGGGAAACGTACAGAAGCTGACTTACGAGAATCACATTCTCTATTCATATTCTGCAGGTGAATTAAAACTTCAGGTAAGAAATATGTAAACTACCAAATAAAGGGACATCCCATATTAGACAAAAGCCTATATTTTTACATGTGTTTTTCTTTTAGATTGAACTCTTCCTCCAAAGTGTGATTAACAACTGTATTAATGTAACTCAACTGGATAAAGATGCCCCAGTTGCCTTAGTCTTACAAAATGAACCATTGCATATAAAACCATATTTAAGTGAAATTAGACTGTGCATATCTATATTATTTGCTTTTCAAAGGAAACTGATAAGAGAAAATCAATTCATTAAAGAGACTAGGCATTGGTTGACGCAACTGATAGCTGTCCTTTTACGGTTAGCGAATTTCCAGGATCATTTATTTATTTTGAATCACATTTTAAGGTAAGTTTAAAATATACATTTACAAATAGTTCTCGAAGTATCTAGTCTTATTTAATATCTAATATTTATTTACTCCAAAATAAAATATTTTACATATTGCAAATAACATTGTTAACTTACTAGTTCAAAGATTTCTTGCTATTGCAGATGTCCAGCTGGGGTTGGATCTTGGGCTTCCTCCTTTGTTCAAATGCCTTTAGATATAAATTTGAAAACGTCACCCTTCGCAAATTTCCAAATAAACCATATTCTTGCCATTCTGGCCACAATATTGACTCCAGTGAAGGAAAGGGAAAAGTTTTTAGAAGATATAGCGCAGAACAAAGATACAGCCAGGGAAGCTCTATGGGTCATGGTAGATTCCGATGGGGAAGAAGATGAAGAGTCTTCGGGCACTTCTTTAAGAGAAAATGATTTGGTGGCTCTTCTCAACCAGTTGCCTTTGGACAATTTGTTTCGAGATCTGTTGTTGATACACAGAAGAAACTTCCAGGTGTGTTCAAATAATGTTTAGGTGTGTGTTAAGGTGGCTAAAAAAATCAAGCTGAACACCAGCCTGCCAACTCTTCTGTTGCAGCATTTGCAGTTTCCGCTTATAGTGAAAGTTTATATCTGACTTGTATAATCCGCATAAATGATCATTCTTTGTGGTGTTTTGCAACTATGTATGACACTGACAAATATAATAAATAACAAGGGTCCAAGTGTTGAGCTCTGTGGGACCCTCATAGAAACTAGTGTAGGCTGAGATTTTGGGGAATCTATGTCAACAATTTGGTGTCTGTTTTTCAAATAGGACACGACCCGCTCACCAACCACCTCTCTAACTCCCATTCGACACAATTTTTCTATTAGTTTATCATGATTAACTGTGTCAAATGCCCGAGTCAGATCAAAGAAGATGGCAACCGGGCACAACTCTTGCTTTATTCTGAAAAAAAAAATACTAATAAAGAATAATAAATCATTATAACAAAATATAATTATTTAAACAATACTCTGGACAATTCTGAATATGGGACTTATGTGCAATTTTGATTTTAGTGCATTTTCACGATTCCATCACACATTTATGAAAAATGTCTTTCTCCCATAAGAAACACATGATCTTGGAGGCATACGTCTTTGCTCTTTGGATTATCTTTTTGAGATATTGAACAAATTCGAGGGGTGACATGTCTTAACACACTGCGCTACTATGTAGTAGCAAATAAATAAAATAAATAATTTTATATTCTGGACTAATCTCATAAAGAACTTTCTAATAAAAAAATTATCCACCAATGTATGATTTTTAGGGCATGTGCCTAAAATATTCTTACAAATAAGCGGAATATTTAAGGAAACCCTAAAGAGAGGTGTTTTTGCATAGTTGATTGTGAGCTTGGGAAAAATCGTAAAAAGGTTTAGCAGGTCTAAAATTAATCGTCATTAAAAACCAACAGAGGCACTGTTTTAAAAATGTTCAGTAATTACCCCTATTCAGGGGTTGAAATGACTCCAAATCCTAAAAAATTTAAAAAATGTTAGTACGTCTAAAAACAATTCTGTTTGTATTATTTCTATTAAATCAATCGTAAAAAAGCGAAATGATGTATTTTTTATCAAGATGTGTTAAAAATTTAGCCATAGGCCCTCGAAGGGCACCCCCTCGAAAGTCACCCCCAAAATATCAAAAAAATCAAAAATATTTTTTAAGATTGAATTAATAAAAATAATACAAATAGAATTGTTTTTAGATTTATTGATATTTTTTAAATTTCAACCCCTGAATAGGGGTAATTACTGAACATTTTCAAAAAACCAAGACCAATGCCTCTTTTGATTTTTAATGACGATTAATTTGAAACCTTTTTATGATTTTTCTCAAGCTCGTAATCCGTTACGCAAAAGCAGGGAAATTTTACGGTCACTCTTTGTTTCTAGTATATTAATTTATTAGTATGAGTTCTATAGTTGAAAATATATGTTATAGAACTTTATTTATTAATTTGAAACTTTTTTACTTAATATACCTACGGAGATTTATTCGGTACATTGTTTCCAAAAGTAAACGCCATTATCAGGTTTAATCATAATATAATGACACCTCCAACTACTTATATTGATGGTATTTTCAATTATGTTTTCCTCAAGTATAGATAAGGCAAAATAAGTTAAGAATGCAGCTTGGTCGATGTTATTACTCTGTGGTTCTGATAAAGTTTGTAATCATAACAAATCACCTCATTGTTTGGCTTTGTTATTATCTTAATTATTATGATTCATACAGAACTGCACTTTACTTAGATTATTTTCTTTTAAAGAATTTGGTCTGTTTCCTATTCCACTTCATTAAATGACTGTAAATAATGGAAATTAATTGTTATTTTGGTTATATTTAATCATAAATAAATTAAATAAATAACATTTTTGAAACCATGTACAAAGTGGTTCCTGTAAATTTTTCCTAAAGATTATTCACTTAGAAAAATATTTTCTTGATATGTGATTTGATATGTTAATTAGTTCATCTGAATCCAGTTTTAAATCTAAATATTTTTATTTTATAGACAACGTGAATTTATCCATGAATCTACAGTATGTCTCACTTTTCATAACATAACATAAACACCACACATAGTAGACGGCCCCCAAATCCAAAGCCTCTCATAGGCCGTCCGGAAGGGAGTTACACATTTGAAAAAAACCTCCATTCCTACCAACATTGCCAGTGCTGGTGCTGGGGATCGAACCCAGTACACGTTAGTCAGTCTGACCAAGCACACTCGCCACTAAGGCGCTTAGCTGACTGCCGGTCATGATTCCCATATTACAGTTCTCTCATTCAAATCAAACAATAATTGGCTTGGAAATAAAGAAAAGTTCAATTTTAGACAAATTTGATTCATGAACAATGGGCTTGTTTGACATTTTTTTTATTTCATAAATCGAAAGTGCAGGTATAAAATGATGGATTTGCAAAAAATCAGAATTTTATTCCCACATTTAGTGTCTTAAAAACAATTACAAACTTCCACCTCGCGAAAATGGGGCGTAGCCAGGCGCTACGTCACTATACGCATAGACTCGGCAATCTCAGTCGACTTGATACCGTTTAATTGTTATTATCTATATACTTATCATGTTGATCTGCACCGCTCTAAAATTGCGGATCAGATCTATCAAAGGCTTTTCGTGGGTGCCGTCTTTCGGGAAGCGGCCAGTGTCATTCAGTCAGGGAATTAATTCTACATTGTTTAAGATAAATTCGGAGGCGTTCTTTTTAATGGTCTTTGAGTAATTAACTATATGTATAAAGTCGTCTATCTCTCTTGCCTCTTAAATTTAGGAACGGGTACTCGAGGGATTGTAGGGTGTTGTTGGTGAAATGTTACCAAATGTCAAAGAATGACGGCCGAATATAGCCATTTTTCTTTCCCACAGACCTAGCCGAAATTCCGGTTTCCGCTGTGACATTTACGATGTCGATAAAATTCCAATCTTCTTTTTTAAATAGAGACCAAAATCGATCCTCCACTACAAGTATTAACTTAGATATGAGCGTTTAAAGATTTGATGTTTTTGATTTTTTTAGGTTACGTTTTAATACTTCTAAAGAAGGGATAATTTGCTCGCTCCTGCAGAGCCGAGTTTCCGCATTTACCTGTACAATTTGGTATCAGGAGAAAGGGCCAATCTTGTTCTTTCCATAGAGACTTCACGACTTCCATTCCATGTATTTACTTAGTTATGAATTTTTGAAAAGTCAATGTTTTTCAATTTTTAACAGAAAAGCCATCTTTCGTTCGCCCATGCCAAGCCAGGTTTACGATTTTGCCCCTTCACTTTGGTATAAGAGCAAAATGCCACTCTTTCTCTTTCTATAGACACCTAAAACGGTCTTCAACTCCACGTATTTACATACTACTGAAAGGCTGTTAGTGGTCACGGTAAATCTCCGAGTTCGAAGTTGCGTATAGTGACGTCACAAACAGGTGCACTGTTTTTGCAACTATTACTGATTCCAACGCCTTATATCTTGATAATGAAAAAAGTTAATAATATGAAATATTAAGAATGTTGAGTACTATATAAAAATCATATAAAAATATGGTGGAACAAGCCCATTCAGTAAATAATAAAATTTACATAGATAACTAAATCACAGTTTGCTCAATATACCCCATGATTAATTCTAAATGGAATGGCTGTCTTCCTTCAGCTTAATTAACTCTTAATTATGTCTGAAAATAAAGTTATGTCTAATAATTGGTACTTTAAAATGGAAAATTTTATTTTTTATTCCTATTAAAATTAGATATTAGTGACTTTTTGCGAACAACGAATAAGATTATGAGATTGTTTTACAGTTAAAACATTGCCTAATATCTTTTTCTGGAAAATTACATTCATTTTTCTTCATAACCTCGAACGCCCCTGGTGGATTTTTCAATATTTTACAGTGACACAATCTCCTAAAAAGTAAGTACCTTCCACCCAAGTTGAAAAAAAATTGCATCGTTAACTAGACGTAAAGATTAATTATATACTCTTCTTCGATTTACTGCAATTTTTATATAATTGTTGCACATTCTATATGATACTCTTTGCAGTTTTTGTTTTGTAAATAATATTAGTTTTAGACAATTCTGTTTAATTACAAAACATAATTTTTTTTTAACTTTGAAAAATTTAAAACTTTTTTGTTTATTGATCAATTTTGTTAAAAAACAATAGGTTTCTTTCCCTAGCTCAAACTAATTTTCTATCCAAGCTCTAATACAATTGGACTTTTCGTACTTAAGTTATCGTGCTTACAAGAAACGTGACGAACGAACAGATGGACGGACGGACATTTTGGAAGTTGTTCAGAATTTGATCACCAACACAGTGAAATTTTTACTGTTTGAGCAATATTACCGGTTTTAGAAATGTTCCGATAGAATGCAATATACTCTTCGTTTTGTATTTGCGAAGAGTATAATAAAGGAGCTGTGATGTGGAAATCATGAAAAGTTGAACATACTGTGTAGTTTGAATATAACTTGAATTTCATAACATAATGTTGGGGAACAATTATTGAAATATATATTTATTTGAAAATTGTTTTTAATTTCTATAGATAGTTTTGTACCAACATAAATACATATTGTCGATTACAAATTGTCTTCTTGAATGATATAAGTGGGAATTAATCGCCAGTTTAAGACAATTTAAACCTAATTAGGATTATTATTAAATAGTATACTCCACAATCCCAGTTATACCGTTGGGAAATTTACTATTTAATAATAATACTAATTGAGTTTTATTTTGTAGCTCTGAAGAAGTTTATGCCTAGTAAAAGAAACGTTGGCTATTGAATAAAGTTGTTTTTATTTAATAAACGATTTTATTATTATTATTCTCCTCAGTGGTAATATCTGGACAATTAGAAATAGGATATATGGTCACAGACTTCCAATGATTACACACCACTTGTATATAATTAGTAAAAGTTTTAATTTTTTCCAATTATAACACACTGCTTTTAACACCGAAAAAAATCTACAACTGTTTTTGTTAAAAATTTTGTGTACCCAAATCATTATTTTCATGAGAAAATTAATCTTCGATTTCTCTTATAGAAGCAAAACTATAGTCCATATTTTTTTTCTAAGATGCTTTTAAAAGATATCTATTTTCTCAATTTTTTCCATAAAAGCTTACACACAATGCACGGGGATAAAAAATCAAAACGAGATATTATATTTGTTAGGGTACTGGGTTACTAATAGCAACAGAAGGCTAAAACTGGAGGAATATATTTCTCTTCCCATTTTCTATCTACTGACACTGAATTTGGTCCAAAAGTTTCTGGGGCTATTTTGCCTATAATTATCCTGCTATATACCCTTTATGAAATGAGTGGAATCTATATAATTAATAAGTAGTGATGTATTTTCTTATTAAAATAATTTATTCTGGCGTCTCTTCATGCCTTTTTCAACGTTTATATTTCTATCATCCTAAGCAGCGTCTATTTATAATTATTTTCCAATTTTTGTATGTATAAGTAATGTGACATACTTTTTCAGCTTATATTGTAATCATTGTACGAACATGACATATTAATCAAATGTATTTGTCGTTGGTACAAAATTATATTCTATTCTAATTTCTTTTAGGATGTTTACGATGATTCTGTTTTAACAGAACACCATATTCTAAGATTTCTGGCATTTTCGACAGTCTTATTGAGAATATTATACAAAGGCATGCAGACCTATAATCAGCCAAGGTACAACCAGTTTTCTAAGAGGCTGAGTCGATTCATACGCCATGTGGCTCAGTATGCCACTGATCAGTGGGAACAATTTCTTAAGGTAAGTACGTGAACAGTAGGACAGCCGCTATTTCTTCAGGGCTATAACGACAGAACTACCTTATTATCTCTTTTATCAACAAAGTTATGAGTACTGATTTTTGATTATAGTATCTCAATTAGGATAGCATAAAAACGAAAACTTGGAGTGAAATAGGCATCTCCTTTAGTTGACAAATCAAACTCAAGGCATCTATATAATCCAGCCCATATTTTTAAGTGGCATGCAGATAAAGTCTACATGGACTGTAGACAAATGGTGAATACCCGAGTTTTTGTTTTTATGATGTCCCAACTGAGGTGGTATATACTATACCATTGCTGTATTAATGGTTTACTGCACTACTGATTTAATGACTGAAGAAAGCAAGATTATTATCAGTTTCGGTGCCATTCTAATTTTATTTTTCTATATTTTTAAACAGGATTGATTAAATTTGATTTTAATCTCTAATAGGTTCAAAACATGGAAGATAAAGCTATGTTGGAGCGTCTCCAAGTAGAATACGATGCATTCTTCCTGCGGGCAATCTACTACTTATATTCCTCCCAAAAGCTAGGAGCCTGGCAGTTCCTCGCTGTTGTGCCTTACAACATGGTTACCCTAAAAACTTTATGGAAGGTTTTCTATTTTCTGCATAACTCCGACAGCCAGGCTAAACACATCCTAAATCCTTTAGATGCTGAGGATTACAGCAAGAAATTGTGGGATAACGAGTTAAGGTTACAGTTTGAGGAAAAGTTAGGAGTTCTGGAAGATGCTGAGGTGTATTATTTATTGAATACGTTTGCCAACATGGCATTAGCCAGGGAAGACCAGGATATTGACTTCATTTACGCTGCTACTATAGATTTATTAAAGGTATGTAAATCTTTTATACTTGTATATTTATCTGATGTCTTTTTAACCTTTGCTAAGGTTGGGTTTATAACCGAAAGCACAAAGGAGAGTTGTTCGAAGTCTGCCAGAATACTCCTTACGCATTTAACTTCGAAGCATCCACATTTGTTGTCCAATATTTTGAAGGAGGTGAAGGAAAATATCGACAAAATAGGCACATTGGTTTTATATCTGTATGAAGAACTGCCATTGTCTATTTGGAAAATTACTGATGGTGATTTGGAAGTGATTTCAAGGTATTGCATCGTAGCAAATCTTAGTTTTTTTATAGTTCCAGGCAAATAAGCATGGATATATTTATCAAACTTACAATAGCAATAGGCGATATACGCAGTATTTTTTTTACTTTGGTAATTTCTAAAAAAAAATTAAAATACTAATTAATAAACTACGAGATAAATATTTATCAAATGTCAGTGTGTTTCTTTATCTCTTTGTCATTAAATAAATAAATTTGCTTCCAGGTTATTAATAAAAAGTTCAATGACCACAAATGACAGTAAATTGGCCAGGATGATTCTATCAAGGCTTAACTGGGATTCGCTTCCACACGAGGTGCATTGCGACATTGCAATTTTAGTTGTACGTGCTGCTGACCAAGAACCCGGCATTATACCATGGGCGTGGCAAACAATTTTGAGATTGAAGCTGCACATAAGTGATAAAGCTTTTAAGGAAATTGGAAGGGTTGAAGAATTGGAACGATACGACATTCTAATGAAAGGTTACTCTTTTTCAGTATATAAATCATAAAAGTAATATTTTAAGATCGTATAACCATCCAACAAATACGTTCCCTTTTGGAGGGGGTTGTGACCCCCAACGGTGAACGTTCTCAAAATATCAACAGAATGTTTTTTTAAGAGTCCCCCTCTCTGCAAATGAACGGTTGTGTAAGGGGTGTCTCATAATTGTACAAAGTATTACAAAGGAAAATGTGAGGCAGGATAATAGTATTTGGCATGTAGTTAGTACAACTGTCAATAGAGAAAGGACCCCGCACAAACCTTATGGGAATTGAGTTTCGGTAGAATCGTCTGTATTTTTGGTATATTATAGCTTTGGTCATCCTGAACAAAAGTCTCCATGGCCACGTTGCTCCACAAAATCTTTGCATTCTTTCGATAACCTGACTTCTGGTTATGCTAGCAAATCAATAATAATAATAAATGAACTTTATTGAACCACAAACTGATTCAATAGGCTATTGACCTAGGTCCTTCAGCCTATTTATTTATTTATTTATTTATTTATTTATTTATTTAACAATACACTGCTCAACAGAGCATTCCAATTACAGGGCAGGAGATGATAAGTACATACAAATATATTAAAAAATATTAAAAGAGTATAAGTAAATAGAAATATGGTAACGTGTTTTAATTTATACAGTTAATCTCTTTATCTCAGCTACATTGCAGTGGAATATATCAAACTGGTCTTGAAGACTATTATGGTTCTCACACATTTTATATAATGGCGAAAATTTCTGTACGTTAGTTCTGTGGGTCGGCAGATAGAATAAAGTGTTTTGTCTGGAACCTGGTCTAGGTGTTCGAAAATTTAGTAAACTTAAGATAGCACTCTACAATCTGTTATATTATGTATTACTTTTAAAAAGAAATATTTGTTGTGAAATAGTTAGGCGAGTCTCCAAACTCGAAAGCGAAAATCTCTTTAAAAGTGCAGTTTGGGGAAAACCAATAGCAGGATAGACACCGTCTTCCTTGTAACTTAAAGTCTTTAAGAAACGTCTCTGAATTCTCTCTATATTTTGTATATGTAGGTTGTAATGAGGAGACCAAATAGTTGACGAGTATTCTAATTTTGATCGCACAAAAGACCGATATAGTAGTTTCAGCGTGTTACCGTCATTAAAATCATGAGAACATCGTGTTATAAATCCCAGTGTTCTAAAACTTTCATTGGTTATGATGTTTATATGACAATTAAAGTTTAGTTTACTATCAAATGTTACACCGAGATCGCAGAAGGTTGATGGACGTGTAAGCACTGAATCTTCTAAGCAATAATTGAATTCGACCAGCTGATGTTTATTGCTAAAAGTTAGAACATCGCACTTCTTTGCATTCAATTGTAGTTTGTTCAAATTACACCATTCATTTACTTTATCGAGGTCCGCTTGTAGAGCGACACAATCAGTAACATCATTTACTTTGTTGTACAACTTCATATCGTCTGCGTATAAGAGACAATTGACACCCAGTTCTACTGTAATGTCATTAATGAAAATATTGAAAAATAAAGGACCTAACACTGAACGGATTCAAATTCTACAGACCGCTGACCACAGTATTCAATGTGGTGGTGGTGTCTGTTTTCAAGATATGATTTGAAGAATAATAGCAGATTTTCTGAGAAACCAAATTGTTGAAATTTTGAATATAAGATACTGTGGTCCAGTCTGTCAAATGCTTTAGTGAAGTCTGTGTAAATTACGTCAACTTGTGAGTTTGCGTCGATAGCATCAGTTATATATTGGGTAATACAAAAAAGATTGGTTGAGGTAGATCTTCCCTTGAAGAAACCCTGTTGGTATTCAGTAATACGATTCTTTGCATAAGAAAATGTTGGTTCATACAGCAAAGTTTCGAAAGCTTTGGAGAAATTGTTGATAATCGTTATGGGTCTGTAATCCTCAATGTTATTTTTTTCATCTTTTTTATATACAGGAATTATCTTAGAACATTTGAGTGAATCGGGAAATAAGTTATATTTAATGGCCAGGTTGAATAAGAAAGTGAAAGGAATTGCAAACACGCTAGCACAATCATGTAATAGAAAGGCGGGAATTTTGTCAGGGCCCATCGTACATTTAGGCTTGATTTTTTTTAGTGAATTTAAAACTTCTTGCTCTGTAAAATGTTCAGTTATTAAAGAATCAGTATTTGCGTCATGATTGTCCTCAATTGGAACACCAGAAGTAATATAAGAACTACACAAGTAATCAGCAAAACCATCTACCAATTCTTTGTTGCCAACATAATGTTTATCTTTATAGTACATATCTGCCGGTAAATTATTACTAGTTTTCTTATTGATAAACTGCCAAAACTTGTTGGGATTAGTCTTGATATTTTTTTCAGCGTCGCTACAATATTTTCTATATTCAATATCAACCTGATTTTTGACATAAGTTCTTAATAATTTAAACTCCTCGAGTGCAAGAGGATCATCAAGGTTTTTGTAATCGCTCTATGCTTCAGTTTAATACATTTAAGTATATTAGAATTGTGCCAAGGAGGGTAGCTCTTGCCTTTGATTACAGTTTTTGGAACAGTTGACTCAAGAAAGGCATATATTTTTTCATAAAATTGTTCAAAGGCATAATTTACTATTGTTACACATATAATATTTTACAATTTTATAATACAATAAATAATATTTTATGATGTGATAGCTGTTATCCCAACTAGCACAATTAGTCGTGGGAACGTAGCAATGACTATTGTAGGCACTTTAAAGTGTTTTGGTACTAGTCACAGGCACGTAATAGGAACGTTCTTAATACGAGTTTATGACCAAAATGGGGAATATTTTTTGGTGACGATAACGTTCCAGCCACGTTCCTGGAACTTGTCTGGCTACATTCCAATGACGTTGTTGCTCCGGAGCGGCGACGTGGCGGCGTAGACGCCGCAACTTTCAGAAAACTTTACCACTCCCTACTCTTTCAAATCGATGTTGCCCCTTCTTTGTCTTGCAACCGATTTTATTATATTTATGTTTCATTCTTACATATGATTCTTGTTCTTGTTCATTTCCCTAACTCAGAAATTTAATAGAATATCAGAAGGTAAGATTAGACAACAAAACTTGTGCTATTTTCCAATGGTCTAAGGGTCACAATTAAAACGAATGCAATTTTACTGACAAACATAATGATAAAACGTTCGAATCTAACCACGCGCCTTTAAAATATGCATTTTTTAACGAAAATATTGTTTTTAAAATATGTAATGTCATGCGAGAATATGACACACTAGATGCCGAAACCTATTTTTTATTGTTCTTCGGAAATTAACACTACTTTTTATGTATTCATTTGTTGTATTTGGTGAAGAAATTGCGATAAATTAAATTTATTAGTCAATTGTGAAATTATGGTTCATGTGTTATAATAATGGCGTCAATAATTTTGGTCACCAACATGGCGTATTTCAGAAAATATGACTTTAAGGTCGTTTTCACCAAGAAATGCTACTTGAAAGTAATTGCTACTTGGCGATAGTGACGAAAACTGCAAATACGTAACTTTAAAGTTATATTTACCACAAATCTGCGAATGGAACTGTAGCATCACTTTAAAGTCGCAGCAAAGTTGTGACTACCACAAATTACCTCTTCAAAGTTGCCGCTGCTACTTTATGGTTACATTTCTCCCGCTATTGATTCGGAACGTACGTGTTAGCCGTACGTTGAGGTCTAGACTGAACGCGTTCCTAGCTTTTGCTGTTTATCATTTACCTAACTTCACATTGAAAAACCTATCAGCTGTCGCAATTTACATGTATGCAACCATAAATCAACGACTTAATAAACATAAACCTTGTTGGTATAATATACTATTACAATGATAGATAACATAGAAGAAAAGGTAGGTGTAATAAAACTATGTCGAAATATAAAATTTTGTTGCCTTATTTTGAACATAAAATGTTGCATAGCATGAATATAGCAGCATATAATTCTAGTCTAGGTTAGGCAAACATATTATATAGGTTAGGTTTGTTGCATTAACTTTATCTATGGTCAACATTGAGAACTAGATGGTGAAATTTACTTCATGGTAAATTTCAGAGGTGATGTGCACTTTGTAGTAGCCGTACACAGTTCTGTAGGTAGCAGTAACGTCATTAACACCTATGAATATTACTTACAAGTTCCACTACTTTAAAGAAATAGCGAAGGTTCCCAGAACGTCGCGGCAACTATTAAAGCTACTTGAGGGTGATTGCAACTTTGAAGTCACATTTCAGTGATGCGAGTTAGTCGCTGCTACTATAGTTTACCACCTTCAAGTTCTGAAAACCCAAAAGTCGTCACACTGGTAACTACCACGTTCCCATGTATCACGAAAGCTACGTAGACGTTGCGTAACTATAAAGTAATCACTAGTGGTAGAAACTACGAGGCAGGGACTGTAGACTTGTCAAATGAAGTTATTTTTACACCAAAGTCGTAAATTTAGTGGCAATTACGTAATGGTTACTCATACGAAGTTCCTATCTCAGTTACTGTCACTTTGGTGCTAGTTGGGATAGTTATACTAAGAGCAACAATAATTACAATAATAATAATATGATGTTTTGGTGTTGATTAATTGTTATTGGCTAATCTTTGTAGTTTTTCTAGTAGGGTTTGTTCCGGGTGCTTGTGTACCGTTCTTATTCCTGGGTCTCTTCTGATGCAGTATTTCTGAATTCCAAATGGGAAAATAAAATTATTATTCTTATTCTTAAATACTGAATATGGAGCATCGTGACCATGGAGACATTTGTTCAGAATGACAAAAGCTAAATAAATAAAATAAAATAAAATAATATCAAAAATTCAGACGATTCTACCGAAACCCAATTCCCATAAAGTTTGTGCGGGGTCCTTTCCATTTGATTTTGTTTTGCTCACGTTCAAACCCGTAAATATCTTAATATTAAACAATAATAATCGAGAAACTAATAATTCAATTGAACAAGAAAAAAACATTGTTTTAGGAATAAGGGAGCAAAAACCATTAGCATCTTTCGTTACGATCCTGATGACAACTTGGGGCCACTTAATACCCTTAATCTGCAGCAATGGCTTATCTCAACTTTTATTTCTTCAAGCGCAGCAGAAACACGAAGCGGTTCTGTTTGCGCTTTACCAGATCGTTCCGTTGTTCATTAACAGTCAGGAGTGCATAATAAACTGTGACAAATTCCAAGAAGTACTAGCGAATCTATTGAATGCTGACAGGGGTTATATTTCGATGGCAAAGAGTCTGGTATATACCCAGAACACGGTGTTGCAACAGTTTGGCAATATGATCGAGACGCAGATTGTTAATTTCGCTTATTATGACCTTGATACTCCGAGATGTTTAGTGAGGCTGTGGATGAATTCTTTGGTATCCGTGCCCGGATGGAATAAAGATGATGGAATAATATATCTGTTGGATGTCATCGTAAGAACTGGTTTTTTCCATACTGATGCATTAGAGGTTGTTTATAATATTCTGCGAGATCTACATCAAGTAAGTGATTATAAAGTGCTTGCAGTGTTGTAATTTTTTTCTTAAGGGAGTGAGGGATGATGTTAGGTAGGGTTCTTTGTTGATTTATGCTACTAACTTCTATTATTGCTAGGAACACAGTTCAGATAAGAATTTGAAATTTCACCCTATTTTCAATTTTTTTATTTAAAAAATAAAGAAAAAAGAGGCGTACCTAGTCTAGTAGACACCCGGTATTTGTGTATTTCATTCTGAATGTAAAATGAGGAATTGAAGTTTAGGAAAATTTGCAAATACATTTTTTTAGTGTGGAACACCACAGGAACAGACGGGGACAATAAGTTCTCTCTTCAAATGGGTGTCCAGCACGAACACAAATGGTAGCCTCATTCCCAATTCCTTGTCCAATTATACTTGGCTGGCTTACATCTTGATTGCCGTGGAACATCAAGAGAGAGAAGTGCATTCTGGGTTGTGGAATGAGCTTTTAATTCAGCTTAGTAAACAGAAGGGAAAAGTCAACGTTGATCAAGCTATTAAGGTGAGAAAATGTTCTTTTTTGATACGTTTTAAATATGACATTAAAATATTAGCGAACCTGCAATGCCAAGAGACCAATGTTTACCAGGCTTCCAGTACATAAGAACACATTTAGAACACCTGCATGCTACAGACTTTCGATATTTTAGTTGATTGCTAGTCGGTAAGTCTACACATTCCCATACAGTCCCATTCCAATGGGCTTGTTCAGCATTTGTTTTTTATTTCATAAATCGAAAGTGCATGTATAAATTTGGATCTGCAAGAAATTAGAATCTTATTCGCACGTTTAGTATCTTAAAAACTATTACAAATTTCCATCTCGCGAAAATGGGGCGTGGCCAAGCGCTACGTCACTATACGCATAGACTCGGCGATCTCAATAGACTTGATGCTCCTTACTGGTTATAATTATAAGTGTTTTCAAGGTATTGTTTGTTTTGTTTACTACTTGACAGTAGGGGAGTACAATTTCGTGAAATGTCAAATAATTACAATTTTCTATCGCTCCTGCCGGGACGAATTTTCGATTTTGACCATGCAATTTACGATTAGAATTGATCGCCGACCTTCTCCTTTCCTTAGAGACATAGAACGAACTTTCACTCGACGTATTTTTTTAGTTACCCGCGTTTAAAAATTCTATGTTTTTCGACTTTTCAGGTTAAATTTGAAAGGTCCCAGAAAGCCATTTTTCTTACGTCACTTACGTATAGTGACGTCACATATGAGCGCTCGGTTTTTGCAACTATTACCAATTTCAACTCCTTATATCTCGAGAACGGAAAAAGTTAATAATACGAAATTTTAAGTGTATAATGAGAATATCGAGTACTATATGAAAAAGTATAAAAACCATATAAAAGGAATATCATGGAACAAGCCCATTGCAAAACCAATCAAACTGCCGACCAATACAAGGTCTGTTTTGTCTGTAGGTTGTTTAAATTAACTAAAGTATCTACTTAAAGATTTAATTTCTTTACAACATGGCAGCTAATGTTTTAATAATATCAAATTCTGTTGCATAAAGAAATGAAATAAAAATGTTGCTTCCAGTTTGAAAGAGATAAAACATTCTGTATGTTGTGTTCCAGAAAGCAGCAAATATCGTCAAAGCTCCTGCCTTTACTTCTGGTTCGCTCTGCATATACCGTTGGGCCCAACAGGCACTAGACACACCTCTCGACCACCCACTACTTCCATTATTGTGGCAACATTTTTTCATGCTGTACTTAGCTCGAATACCATCTACTACTACAGTAGAAAAATCGTGTGTTGGTGACAAGTTCTTTGACGGGTTAGTAAATTTTGCCTTTCTGAAGAAGCTTAAGAGAAGATTGCAAGAGAGTATGGATTACTTTCAATGTAAACTGGACGTTAAGGATGAAGAGAACGAAGAATTATGTAAGAAGCAGTTTTATCAAACTTGTCATAATGTATTCCGTGCCTTCTCATTATGGCTGGAGGAACCGAGGCTGCAAGAGAACAACGTCTTGTTGAAAAATCTGCCTCCTCAGTATGAGCCGGCTTTACTGACACTTGTTATGCAGGGAACTCCGGTATGTATATTATTACCTGATAAGAAAAAAAAAAAAATATGGCTACTTCTGAAAATATGTACGAAGTTTTTCATGTGAAACTTACTTTAGAAAAAAGACTTATTTGTTTATTGCAGTATCCTTCAGTTTAAGATATACATGTACAGATAAAAAAATATAAATATAGTGTATAACAAATAAATTAAATTCCTTAAATATAGCATTTACTGACATTCAAAAATTTTCTATGCACCAGTTATTTATATGATGTAAATTGTTATCCAGATGCTCGCAGTCTGTTACCGTGTTAAGTTGACAGAATATTTTTAAATTATCAGCATATAAAAGGTATTTATATCAACTTTAGCGGCTATATCATTAATGAAAATTATGAAAAACAGGGGTCCACGAATGGAGCCCTGAGGTATGCCTCACTTAAAAATTGATTTAGTATCTGTTTGTTGTAATGGTTCGATTTTCATTTTTAACAGTTGAAGCAACCCTATTTAAAGTAGATTTCAGGAGAAAAACCTGTTGATTTATTTATTCTGAAGCTGAAATGCCTCTTTTACTATTATTATTTACTATACTTGAGTCAGCAACCAAGTTTAAAGTTTAGTTTCCTGTAAATTGTTCGCATCATTAAATGATCTCACGATTCCATTTTTAGGCTCCATGGTATGAATATCTGGACTACGAGCAACTGAAAATAGAACAGCAGCTGTGCATTCGAACATGGCGGGTAGCAAATTTCCGCGAGAAGACCAACGTCAACAAGCCGTTGTTGAATCCAGGTAGCAGAATTGAGAGTCCGGATCCTAAAGAAAGAATACTAAGAAGACTTACCTCATACGACAGTCCCAAAGAGCCCCCTTTCATAACCGTCTCTGCGCCAGTGGTACCAAAAATTGACTACAGTTGCAAAGACGACATGTTTAGATCTCTCGAACAGTGTTTCAAGGTATTGACACAATTCGCACATAATCACACCTTGAAGCTGTCCGAACACAAGGCACTGGACTGTTCTTATCAGGAATTAATCCCCCAACTGTACAGGTCTGTTTTGAATAAGGTTAAGAAAAAGGTGCCTTGCAAAGGAAAGAACCAGGCAGTGCACTGTTCTGGAGCAGCCGTCATAATGCTGGAGATGCAGGTCAGTAATTGTAATTTTTCATAAAATATATTTAAATGCAGATGCTAATAACTAAAATTGAAAAAATTTTTTTTTTATTATTTTGATCACCCTGTGTATGGTCGATCCAATTTCTCAGCAGCAAAGTTATTTTTTCACCAAACAACGCTTTTATTAAATATCGAATTCAAAATATCAAAAATATAAAAGTATTTTCTTTCCAATTGGTAATATATGAGGACACTTTAGAGTTTGTCCATGTTGTAGGAAGCTAGAATAAATGAGAGGATAGAACACCAAGTGCAGACGAATCGTAATGCATATGAATCTCTGCTGGCCAAATCACTGCAGTCTCCCCCATTAAGTTTGTGCACGGCCTCAGTCGCAGTTCAACAAACTATAAGGTAAGCACCACTATCCTGTTGGTTTATTTTTCTTTTTTCGTTTTTTCGTGATTAACTATTAAAAATATTTGTAGAATTTTGCAAGGCCAAGTTAAGTGCAATCCGGCAACGGCAGAGTTAGGTGTTGAGCTGTTCTACCACATATTATCACTTTTAAATGAAGAAAACAACTCCTACCTTCCCACAAGAACTTTATTTTCTACTTGCATTGAAAAATTGGGACAGGTAATATTATTGCATTTGTTATAAAATAATTACTTTCATTTTGTGGACCATGTAGAGTTTAAATCAGGTTGTTGTTCACGTCATCATTTAATTTTCGAATCAAATCGACTCAAGGTCACACAGAATCACACGCTTGGAAGTACCATTTGAATGGAGTTTGCTATAAAATAACAATCTCATGCCTTTGCTAAGTACATAAATTGCTGACGTGGACGACAACATTCGTGATTTGGACTATATGTATATGTTTGTAGTAAGAACACAAAGTACCTGAGATTGATCCTGGTTTTGATCTCATGATGCCTTCAAATCCTGTGTCTTTGAATGATAGTATTAGAGATGTGATTACTTTAAAGGCTTTCATTTATTATTATATTTCAGTCTCATATATGCGGTGTCGAATATGAAATGCCAAGATTGCTTCAGAAAATCCTTAAAGAACCCAATATGGGTATTTACCTTGCTCCACATTTTGCACCAAGCAATGTAGGAACTGCCAACTTGCTGTTGATGTATTCCACTATCTGCAAGGAGATTGGGCAAAAATATGACATTACGTTCGCTCTTCTGTCAAAGGTAAGATTTAATATGTTATGATTTTCATGAAGCTTTCAGGTGTGATGTTGATTAAAATGAATGCATATTTCAAACTGATATGCCTTATTTGCATTTCAGTGTTCCAACGGATTATCCTAAATATGTCTGAACATGTTTATTTGTGTAGGTTAGGTTCATATGTGAGTGGGCTCCTGTCAGACCCTCCACTGCGACCATCAGGTCTATTGTGGCTCTATTTGTGTAGGACGCGAAGGTCCGATAGCATTATACATATTTATGATTTTGTGACGACATCAGACCCGGAAGTCCGATACAAAAATACAAGCGTAAATGATTAGGTGGACAACAGGTTATCGTTGATTACGTTTAAAAATTAATTTATCACAATTGAGAGCAAAGTTATGAGCTTTGTTGTGTCAAATTTTCAAATATGGAGTGCTCTCAGTAAAACATATTAGTGTTAAACTAATAAAGACTTAGAAATATAAATAATTCAAATTAACATTTTCAATTAAATTTTTGTTGCTGTTTTACTAAAATGTTATTTCTGACACTGAATTCTTAATAAAAAAATCACTTTTGATTAAATATCATCTTAAAAAGAAATGTTTTTATATCAATTTTTTATATTTGTTTAAACAATGTAATAAGTATAACAAACATTTTTTAAAAAGTTTCATTAAATCTGGAGCTGCTGCTGTGGGTTTTGATGTTTTAGCAATTTTTTGGTTTCATTGAGTCCACTATATCTGAGATAAAGTGTTCTTATATATTTAGGTTTATACATTCTCAACGTATTGTTTTTTTTCCCCTTTTCTGAAGCATATGTGTATTTATACGTGTACCTAACTGTATACATGTAAAAAGACCTTCTTTGTTTTTATGATTATAAAAAAAAATATCTGTTTTAGTTTGAGGTAGATAATTGGCTTGAAACCAAGCAACCGAAACTCAGTCAAAGGTCCCAGTTTATCCAGTCAGTTATCAAAGCCCTTAGCTCTTTGGGCTTCGAGCCTGTAGTCGAAGCTTTAATGCTTCATGGCCTTTATCGAAGACATTTATTGACCGTTTTCGAATATCAATTTCCCGAACACTATGGAGAAGTTTTAATGCAACTTCTGAAGACCAGCAATGGAAATCCAGAGACCAATCTACTTTCCATATCAGTTTGGTTGGACATTTTGAATTCATTGTCTCAGCCAGTTGTAATAAATCTCAAATTGCCACTAAGGTTAGTCCAATTAAAGTTTTTACGCCTAGATAAAAGAATAATTCATTATTAAATAAAGATCTATCAGTACAGTTGTCTCCATTTGTTTGATGCACATAAAAAAGGCCATAAAAACCGGCCATCAAAATAGCAAAGTCGGCGTTATTACTTGCTGACAAGAGTACTACAGAGCCGTATTTCAAATTTTTGGAGATTTAAAAATAGTGTTTTCGGTACAAACTTGATGACATTTCTGGTAAATTAAAGAATTTTACTCTGTTTTGCGTCATGATAGGAATATCTTATGCATTGGTGGACTCATTGCCCGTCCTTCATGACATGCTAGAAATCTTATTTAAAAGAGGCATGTTTCCGTTCATTTTTTATCTTAATCTTGCCAGAACATACTTTACATGAGAGTAATAATGTTTTATCTATAAGTAATACATTATATATACTATTTAATATAGTGTAGAAAAATAAAGCCTGCTCTGGTCTCCCCCTATATTAGCTCGATCAGCAGCTTTGAGTTTTTTATGTGCATTATAACTATGGACTGCACTATAAGAGGGTAATCAAAGTATCGTTCGTTTCTATATAAGGGACCAACTAAGGCAGTATGCTCAACACCAGAGGATGCTGCAACACCAAGAATTATTGCAGACGTCTGAACTACTATCGAGACATTTCACTCAGGAAAGGCTTCAGTATGGCCTCTATGGACTTTATCCAAAGTGTCGTAACTACATGGATGTGTTTGTCATATTAATGGGAATGACGGGTCATGGAATCATTGTCAGCATGCTCAACACACATCAAGGTATGCCAACTTCAGTTCTAATACTATAAGATGTATAAACTGCTAATATTTTGCCCTAATTTAAATAATTTTATTGCAAACTCTAAATTATACAGTTAAAAAAGGATTATTGGTATAATAGTTATTTTATGTTTCCAACAAGAAAATTTGTTATAGGCTTATTGGGTGACAAATTATGCGAGAAAATTTGGCCGTACATTCGAGACATGTTCGCTCCTTGGTTAGTACCGTATTCAATGCAGAATTTAAAGGAGAACTTGGCATCATGGATACAACAGTTGGCTGATGACAGATCCATATTGTTACCCTGGATCCCAGCTGATGGAGGTTTTGCGCAAAAGATTATAAATGTCTTTGTCGAGTGTGTAATGTTTGTCATTCATACGTTGCCTGGTAAGTTCCAATCATCTCTTTGAAATTTTGGAAGTTTTTTACTAATCTAGATTTTATAAATATTGGGATCTGACATATGATATTACTTGTGAGAAAAATTTAAGCTCTCTGAAGGTGCATGTAGATGTATATTGTACTTTTTAAAAGTTAAATATGGCAGACTTTGAGGAATGTTATCCTTGTTGTGCAAGTAAAAAAGGGGTACATTGCTCTCTATCTAACTTTCTAAATTTGTTGTTGACATGCGGAGAACTAGCAATAGAGTAGTAGCATCATATGACTAACATAACCTCAAATTTAAGTTTATCCTCATTTTTAATGTTTTTATTCGCATTTCTATATTGGGTCCACTGTACATTAATAAACTTTCAAATATTATACAGAGAATTTATTAATAATGTTGATTTTGATAAATGTATTCTGTTATTTACATTTTGGAAATCCAACCTATAATTAACGGTCTGTTTTTAATTTTCAACAAGATTAGAAAATTGTATTTATATTATATGAGAGAAATTATAAATTTTACACTGGACCCAATCTAGAAATGCAAATAAAAACATTACAATTTGAGATTATACTAGTCATATGGTGCTACTACTCTATTACACTGTAACCAAATCCTTTTCAGTTGCCTAGGTATACCAAGGGTAGATGTAGATGTCAAAATATGTCATTTTGATATCACAAACATTTAATTCAAATGTCATATTATTCTTTTGTTTCAATAGCAGCTGACTGAGGTTACAATGTGTTTGTATAAAAAAGATTAATTCGACTAAAGAAATTAAGGCAGCAGACATTTAACTAAATACGGGGTATAATTACTTTGATGTCATTAAAAAAAGTTGGTGGTGGGGAATAACTAGACAAACAGACCTTGTATAGTATGGGGTCTGAAGCCCATAGTATTGAAGGAAGAAAAAGATTTCCAATATTTTTAATCAAATTGTTTGAGAACTGCTGGCATATTGGGGTAGGCTGTATTGTCATTTTGTCGTGTGATATTCTCAAGTAATATTATAGTTTACGTTGTTACTTGGCTAAGAACATACACACACACTACCTGTTCATTGTTTTTGTGTGTTGCCACTTAAGAGGATTTGAATAATATTCAAATGTCCGACCTACATCAGTGTTTTCCAAAGTGCCCTTAGAGGGAAAAGTCATATAGATTTTTTTTGTTTGACTAGTCGATCTCCATTACCAGTTTTTCTTAATAACATGAAACTAATTATACCCTGTATATGATGATTTAATACCATATTTATTAAGCGGAAAAATAACCGATATGTTTATCAAATTTTATATTCAAATGTGATTTCGAAGGTATTTGGCGTGGTGAACACAATGCCGTTGACCGTTTTACGTGATCACGTCACAATTTTGAGAAAACCTAACCTAAAAGTGCTAAAAAGACCATTTCTGCCTATGTTCGTGCCATAATAACTGGACCATACAAGATGAGTTAAACGAACCAAACCTTATTTAGCTCTCCAGAATCTTCAAAAATCAATAGTAACAATAAAAAAACAACTATAGATGGCGCTAACATTATTTTATTTCTGAGTTTAGTAAGAAATACTAGAATTCTTAAGGCGAGTAAATCGGACCTATAGCTAATTCCATAGAATTTTGACACAATCCTGTTACCCCTTTTGCTCTATGAGGTCAGCATTTTTCTGCAGCAAAATGGATAAAGTAATATTTTAAAAATATTGTTTTATCCATTTTGAGGTTATGTTTTCTCAAAATCTTGACCTGATGGAGCAAAACGGGTAATGGCATTGTATTCAGAGCATCACAATCCTGTTGAATTAGCTATTTTGGTCTGGTTTACTTGTGTATATATACTCACCACACATGAAATTAGCTATTTTGGTCTGGTTTACTTGTATATACTCTCCACAAGAATTCATGTATTTCTCGCTAAACTCAGAAATAAAATAATGCTTGCGCCACCTATACTTATGCTTTCTTTTATTGTTACTATTGATTTTTGAAGCTTTTTGAGTGCTAAATAAGATGGTCTGGTCCGTTTTACTCAATCTCGTATCATTGTCTAGTCATTAGGGCACGAATATATGCAGAAATTACCTTTTTACCACTTTTAGGTTAGGTTTTCTCAAAATTGTGACGTGAAGGCGCAAAACGACCAACGCCATCATGTTCACCACATCAAAAACCTACAGAATCACCTATTTTGGTTAAAAAAAACAAGGAAGTGTTTTTTGCAGGTGTGTAATTAATTATAACCCATCTCTCAACATCATCTGCTAATGCAAGCATTCCCAACTCCTGAGCATGCAATTTAAAAACATTTGGAACACTGATCTTGAAAGAGTACCTATTTTGTCACTATAATAATAATTAATAATGTAATTATTACAGCACACAAGCTCTCAGATCTCAATATAAGAAAAAGTTAATTTGGTATACTTTAATATAGAATCTTAACTAGACCAGACCGATTAAAAAGATATGTTGTTCCTGTTGCAGCTTCTAGCAGCATATTAAGTTACATATGGCAATGGTATGTTACAAGTTATGCACATACATCGGTCAAAGATCACATTTTGTTCCCTATACATCAAACATTCTTAAGTTTTCCATGGCACAACTTTTGGCCTTCCGTTATTGACGTTGAATTTATGCTGAGGGTAAGTTTCTTTCAAAATCAAACCTTAAGAGATAAAAAATGTTTTCCTAACAATTTTATAATTAGTATTTTAATGCAATAATAAAAATAAGGATTACTTCTCAGGTTGTGGACCAATACCTACCAGAATGTCACTCATTCTTGGGTCACATCTTTATGTCGGTCCCATGGCCGAATTGGTTAAACAATTTCACAAACACGCCTCCTCAAGTGAAAGGCCGAGTCTATCAGTGTTTCCTTAATTTGATAGTGAAACTATCCAATGAACCCAATGTGAGGAAAAATTATTCCGAGAAAACCAAAACTCTTTTGGTACAGGCTGAGAATTTTGACTGGACGATACTCGATCCTGCTGTTTACCAGCACGTGATGGATTGGGTGGTGATGAGCTGTGATTCTTCAGTTATATTTAAAACTGATCCTTTAGATTTAGATTATAGAGTTTTACAGTAAGTATTGTGATCAAAGATATTTTGATTGTACACTTCTGTGCAATGAAATCCCAGACACCCATTTTTCGCTATATTAAAGCTGTTTTTTTTTTATTGAGCGTGTTAATGGTGCGCTTACAAGCGCATTGTACGATGACGTCACGAAAATGAATTCCGCAGAAAATGCATACGCTTCGATTTGACATCTTCGACTTTGTCGCCATTGTTTTGTTTAAATCTTTGGCCCTTGGATAGAATATTGAAATGGAGTTAGACTCTCTAAACCTTTATCTTAATTTAATAAATGATCAAACCGAGAGCAATTTATTATTATTGTTTTATCTGTTAAATGGCACTGAAGACGCTACTCCAATAATATATACAATATTCAAATAACAGCAACATTTGAGCAGTCTCCGAGTCGACTGTGATTAATAAGCCTTTATTGTAATTTCGACTAGCCCTTGTTCCGTTTTTATTTGTACACTGTCAAAATACACAAGCAAATAACTTCAAATTCAGAAAGAAACAATAACTAGATGTTTATCCCCACTTTAAAGTCCGTTTCAAACAGCAGGAGACGCTGTGTTCGTCGCAAATTTTCCAGCATCAAGGTTAACACCTAGCCGAAGGATAGGAAAATTGGAATTAAAAAACTGTACAAGTGCCAAGAAGTCCATATTAACAGAAGAACAGAAGCAAGCCCACATTTTCTTTTGTTTAAGTTATGTCTATCGCCTGTTGAAGTATTGGAACAATGTTGTGTTTACCGATGAAAAAGTTTTACAGTCTTGTCATTTATTAACAAGACAACTGCCCTATTCATACTGCCAGGACATATACTCAGTGGTTTGGGAACAGTAGTATTGAATTATTACCGTGGCCTTTGCACAGTCCCGATATAAACCCAATTGAGAACGTGTGGGGTTTGCTAAAAAAATTTATGAATGTAACTTCAGACCAAGAAATGAAGAAGAATTGTGGTCGGCTATTGAAAATTGCTGGGAGGAGCTAAGAGAAAAAGAAAACTATTATCGTAGACTAATTGCTTCTATGCCGACAAGATTTAATCACATTTTGGAAGGAAGCGGAGCCATGACAAATGTTAGGTTATATTATTTACACAGTAAATACAATCACAGTTATGTGCACTCATATCTGTGAATTTTTCACCATCAATTTTTACATTTGTTGTAAAGTGAAATCATTCCCATCGAATGATGTAAAAACGTAGAAAACACCAAGATACGTATGTTTTTCTTCTGAATTAACATTATTCAAATACCTTTCATATGACATTTCACAATCAATGTCAGTTTTTTATAACCTATATGAGAATAAAAAATGTAATTTCCAAAAAGACTGATTCACATCACTCAATATTAGTAAAAACTGGATTACATCACTTTTCAAGTGTACGGTATTTCATTGCACAGAAGTGTACTTATTTAGGTTAAATCTATCATTGTCTATTCAATGTTCGATTATTTGTCATCAATTATCGAGTTGATTATACAGGTTAGGTTAATATGTGAGTGGGCTCCTGTCAGACCCTCCACTGCAACCATCTGGTCTATTGTGGCTCTGATTATACAGTAATCAGTTATTCGAGAGTCGATTATTCAGATTATTCAATGATTGATGAACAGCATAATTGGTTATAGGATACTTTAAAAAAAAAAAAAAAAAAAATTAAAGCCTAAATTAATTAGCAAACTAAATTATATTTTTGTTTTCAACTAGTGTTCAGAATATGAAAAGATATATAAAAAAGTTTGCACAGGTAAAGTACTGGCTTCAACCTGAAAATCGTTATAATAATAGGGTAATATGGACTAAACTGCATTTTTCATAAATAACGTAAGTTAATGTATTTTAGGAAAATAATCACTAAAAATTATAATAAAAACTGTAATTTTTTTTGCAATAAAAAAATAGTTGTAGTAAAGAAATAGGTTAAACAATATAATATTATTACATTACTAATCACATTCTTCATCATGATCAACACAAATAGTTAATTAAATAGATTTGTAAATAAAAAATAAGGATGACAGCCGCATACTATCGACTCGAGCCGTCTCCCATCAGGCAGGCACGAAAATTTTATATGACTTCAGTGATGTCCCGTCACGAAAAGGTTAACAAACTACTTTACTGTAAGAATTTGTTTCATCTAATATATGATTCTTTTAAATATAACATTAAAAAGTATTTGATTTATATAGGTAAGGTTTATAAAGTAAGTACAGTATATTTACTTTTTGTAAAGATTGATAATAATTTAAACGCAAGGGACTTTTATATTCAATTGTTGCATACTTTTAAACACAACTATTTAGTTAATAATTCAAGTAAAATTAGAAAAACTCGAAATTCAAAGTCTTCAACATGCTGATGTTTTCATACATCTACATACGCAAAATAATAGGTCACACATGAGACGCACGTAGCCAAAGACACAGCAAAATTGGAACTGTTAAACAACGATGCTTGCCTCAACGATTCTATCCAAAATCAGTTTCTTTTATGCCAAAGGAATTAGCTTACAAAGAGCTAATTGTGCATTAAAAGTTTGGAGATTTATCTTCATTTTCCTAGAGTTGTAAGGTTTTAAATAATTTACATGAGTCACATGAACTATATGAAAAAAGATACTGTTTTCAGAAGTACGTGTTTCGAATATTGAATTTTCAATCAAATAAAATACTAGTTTATAACCTTTAATTTGCAATTTTTGTCCATTTTTTACGTAAACTTTTCAATATTTTGCAGTATCTTTAAGGTTTTGAAGGAACCCTTATAGTTTTGGTTTATTTGCCCATCTGTAGGTCCTCCAATTCTCTCATTTTCATACTTATTGAGATGAAATTTGGTATACAAATGTAAACTGATGACCCAAAAACACAAAGAAAGACATTTTTGAGAAAACCATTTTTTGAACTTCTCTTCCATGCAATGAAAAGTGAGTCCAAAGAAAAAAATTACACCTCCCATCGAGTGGTGTGACGTTGAATAGGTCTCCTAAACTGCAACAGAAAATGGTTTAAGGCCTTATAATTTTTATCATTCAGTCACGAAATATTCGCTTTCGAAATATTTTCTTTCACAGAGCTTACGCAATTTCGCCAACCAACGGCAAAACTCACAATGCGTTTTAATTATTTGCTTGAAAACCATATGATACTAAAAATGTTTAGGAACATTTTTTTTCTGTAAAATTTACTCATTTTGTCCTATGCATAAGACTGATATCTTTTATACTGACTGAAGTATAATTAATCGTGTAAATGGTGTCGTATAGATAACCTAGGATAACCAGGACCCAGCCATGCAAACTTTTTTTTATTCCGTTCCTCATATAAAATACTATTTATATGCAGAATTGTACTCACTTAGTGACTTATTTTTGAATAACCAATAGAAACTGGACTTTCAATTGATAAATCAACTAACACTTAACTGATTCATTGATTCACAGCCACACACAAAAAAAAATTAGATCCAGAAACTAGACCTACCTCTTCTATCTTTATGTGTTTTAAACCTCCCGAATTCGATGCCACCATCAGAATTTCATTTTATCGTTGGGTTTTTTTTTAAGTTAAATTTTATCTTTGAAATAGCATTTTTGTATTAGATAAAATCTAAAATTAAAAAAAACCCAACAATAAAATGAAATTTTGATGGCGGCGTCGAATTCGGAAGGTCAAAATACATAAAGATTGGTAGGTCTAGTTTCTGGATCTGAACTTTTCTTTTGTGGGACTGTGTTACCAGATATCAAATAATTGATTATCGTATTCAGTCAATTATGTGTTATGAGAAATAATCAGTACGATTAATCGATTATTGATAATGCGTATACTACGAATATTCAGTATTTCTTTAGTTTTTCATCTAAGTTGGGTAATATTTATTTTATTCCAGCTTTCTGAAAACTGTTTCTAATTATAATAAACCGCTAGCTGAACCATCATCAGAGCTATCATATAAAAGACTGATTTATGTAAAGACATACATAAAATTCCTATCCGTATATGTAAGCAGAAACAAAAACAATCTCGCACACAAGGAACAAGAAATCTATCTCGTGATATCTCGCCAACTTAACGATTTAGAATGTATGGTAATTTCTGAAGAAGAAATGATGATCCTATTGAAGGAGTTACTGTGTATTTTAAACATTGATAAGATCACCAATGCATCAGTGAAGGCTTTCAGCAAGTGGATCGAAAACAAAGCGGGGAAGGGAGTTGTCGTTAAATGTTTACTTAGGACCTTGGGCGTGGCTGTGAGCGACTTGGACATTCTCTCTGATCTTTTGGAGATAACGTTGAATAGTTATTTTTGTAATACGGGTAAGTCCTTAAGTCAATATTGTTTATAGACAAGCAAAGTCATCACGATGAATTACTAATTCATCGTGATGACTTCTCTAATAGGTATGGGATAATTGGGCATGCGAAAATGAGGAGTTTGATTAATTTTATGGCTTTGTACTTTTATGTATGCCTTTATATGCGAGATGACAAGATAGTGAAGATGAAACCCTGCACTTTTCTATGCTTTAGTGTTCCCGATGATATATATCACATAATGCTTTTCTAGATATACATATATACAGAGTGTAATTAGTTTCTTGTCATTAAGAAAAATTGACAATGAGAAACGACCAAACAAACCAAAAATCCCAAATAATGTGGGATCTGAAGCCTAATAAAACTAGTTGAGAACTTCTGGAAGATTGAAATCAAAAAGGCAGCGGTTCTCAAACTTTTTCTAGCTAATTGACAGTAGTCAGTTTATTTTGAAGTTTCCGTAGGAATTCTTTGTTTGTCTGGTGGTTCATCACAGTCAATTTTTTTAATAAGAAACTAATTACACCCTGTATATGATTTCAAAAAGTAATTTATTAATTTTCAGTGTCCGAAGATTTCCAGCCATCGTGGAGAGAAGTTGGGGAACTTTTAAACATATTAGTATCTAAACAGACTGAGTTCGAACAAATTATTTTAAGTAAGGGTTGTCTACTTACTCTAAATGCCATACTTGTGCAGAGAATCTCCAGATGTAGTGATACAGAAGCATTATTAAATCTCTGTTTAGACTGGATGATCAACATCAAAATCAAGTAAGATTTTTTAGAAAACAGTACTTGAGATATATCACAACTTCTTATTGCATGTTTATACATGGTAGTGGTAGAGTTAAAAAAGTTTATTTATGCACTATTTTTTTGTAGCGAATTGACTGAACCCAAAATGCCTCTTTTATGGTGTGGATTTCTAATGTTAGCGTTACAGTATTCCAACAAAAATGAAACAACTTGGTTTATTTTACATAAATTTAGCCAAATCTTGCTGCAAATTTCAGAGGACAAGGGAAGTTCCAGTTGGGGAAGAGGATTACTAAGCGCTATAGGCCTTAGTAGGCAGGGAAACCTCACTATGCACTTCAGGTTTATTTGCCGAGCTTTAGCAGGTGAGTGTCCATTCACAAAAAAAAAATTGTTTATCGGAGGTCATTCTTCCTTGTTTCTCATGATGCTGGTTCATTTTTTGTCAGGTTACGTTTTGGCGCAGCTACCAGAAATGAAAGGTTTGCCTCAGAGAATCAGGACGAGAGCCAATGCTTTCATGAAAGTTGGGCAACCGGGAGGTAACAGTGAGTGCGTTAAAGTACTGTTGGTTTTGGATTTTGGTCAGTCGCAAGGCAAAATTAAAGATTGTGCTGAGTTAGCCCTGAGAGAGGTATGCATTAGATGTAGTCTTTGTTAGATTGTATAGTAACAATAACAGTTTCTGGAATTCATTTAAAATGCAAATTAATCATCTGCTTCATGTAATGCCAATTTAATGGTTTTTCTAATTTTCACATGAACATTGTGGTTGTCTCACCTGTAGTATAGTTTTCAGGTGCTTTGTTTTTAATTTATCTACAATATGTACTGTATCTTGAACGAGCGCAGATCTAAAAAGTTTGCCATAAGCTAAGACCTTAAAGATGGAGAAAAGATGAATGCTGATATATTTATATAGTGACACATTATTTTGTAGCAGCTTCTGAATGCTTCAGGACCGATTTAACTTAAATGTGGGACTATAGATAGAGTTATGGTAGAGCCCTACTTAGGCCAGCGGTTTTTGAAACGTAAGGGTTTTCAATAAAACAATAATGGGCTGCTTTTTATTTTTAAATTATATGCTATTTAATGAATATATTTCTAAGCATATACAAGTTTCTTTGTAAGGCTTGCTGAACTAAATAACTAAAATTTTGACCCCAATTAGAACTTCCTAACGTCCATTTAAAATACACGCGTTTTATATTCTAATGTAATTATTTTACTGAAACAGCTAATTATTAACGAAAAAAATAAATTTTATATGAAATTGACGGGAGCCACGTTTTCAAACGGGAGGAGAAAAAAAGAAAAAAATTATAGGCATTCTAAATCATTTTCATCCTGCTTATTTGAATTTTTATCTTTGTTTTAATTATAAGTGATGGAAAAAACAAGGTATCAGTCACATAATTTGAAATTTCATGGAATATGCTCTTTCACAGGTAAAAAAAAAGCTACGAAAAACATAGCTTATTTTAAATAAATACATTTCAGAATAACCTAAAAGTCGATCTCGAAAAACAAATATTTTTTCAAATTTTCTTTTTTATTAATTAGAAGCAGATGATTGTTATTTGAATATTTCTTTAATGATATCGCACGAACCTTAAATTCTTTATATTATATTTTTACATGACCTAAATACAGAAAAAAACGTTATATACGATTGATATCTTGTTTTTTCCTACCAGTTCTAATTAAAACAGAGAAAAATAATTCAAATAAGTAAGGTAAAAATGACTTAGAATGCCAATACATTTTCTTTTTTTCCCTTGAAAGTACCATTAATCCCCGTCAACTTGAAATTAATTTGTTTCATTATTAGCTGTTTCAATAAAATAAATTATTTACATTAGGTTATAAAAAGCACGTGTATTTTAAATGGAAAATTTCTTCTCGTTACAGCGAATAGTTAGGATCAAATTAGGAAATTCTAATTGGGGTCAAAATTTTTGTTCTTTTATTTAGACACAAATGAGGGGGCAGCACAATTTAAATTCAAACATCGGGCATATAAGAACCACCCTAGTGTGGCATATATACACAGATACAATGATGGTGCATGTTCCATAAGATGTATTCTGATTGTATATGCAAGTAAGAATGCTCGCAGAAGTTCGAAATATTTCTCAATTATACTGCAGGTGAGGCTGAAAAACATTTATTATTCATTTGGAAGATCATATTAACTAATATGAAACTAACTAAACGACATATCGTAACCCAGAGGCTACTATCATATGGTATGAATTCTAAATTTCCTGGAATGTCCTTACTTATCTATGCATATCTGAGCAAGATATCTATCTACTTCGTAAAAGTTTCATTCTCCTAGATTTATGTAATTTATCTGTTCTTTTATAAAATTTAGAATAATTAAAACAAAATGTGAAGACAAGTTTTTGCAATTAGCCCTTCCCCGATGATGTAGAGGTGATAAGTACATAAAATACATGAATATAAAAACACATGTACGGGGTTGTTAAAACGTAACAAATATGGGCTGCCGTTAAAAAAAAATTGTTGGCACTGTTAGAGCAAAAGTACCAAATACTTTTGTGGAACCCTGAATAATTGTCAGATATTAACCTAAATTACAACCTTTGAAGCACCAAAATACTCAAATAGTATACTTGAAATACATTTTGCCAACTATATTCTCATCATCATATATATTTTGTGCAGCAACATCCTTCTAGCAGAAAGAGACTATGCTAATATGATTTCTCTTTCATTTGCAGATTCAAGATGCAGAGAACTCACTACATAATGCAAGAAAATTTGTTCTTCTGCTCGTGAAGCAATTTTATACAAAATCCTACTTAAAAGATATCGGTTAGGCACCCTACCATTACCTACATAAATTTTTTTAAATGCCTTTCAAAGTATATCACTATAGTTAGCAGTTAGTTTGTTACTTTTTTAGTGTTATACGAAGAAATATATACGTTATTTTTGAGATTCAAACAAAACGTACAAGAATATTTCTAGATAAAAACATTTAAATTGTTCTTGCAGTGAACATATTTTTTTAACAATTAGTCTATTTTTTATAGTTTTGGGGTAAATAGAAAAGCATTTTCTAATACACCTTGTGAGACAGGTTCTTTATATTTTTCGAGATTTGACCAAAAAACGGTTGCTTACCATGGCCCAATTTTTTTTAAGTTTTCATTATGGTACCCATGCAGACTGTTTCTTTTTTTGACTTATAGTGAAGTTAAAACCTTTAGATGTTAGGCTATTAGATATTATCTGAAAGGATACTGATCATATATTATTATTCACATTATTAGTAACAGAATAAATCATTGTAGACAGTTACAATTTAACGATCAGTGAACGAAAAGCTGAGGAGTTTGTACATTAATTAAATTCTTTGGCTAGATGCAATTTTATTAAAAATGACGTGAAGAATTTAAAAAATATAATCAGCAAAGTTTTTATTTCTAGACAAATGAAATCTAACATTGAATTTATATTTTTCCTCAAATTGTGTTGCTGGACAGCCAGGAATGTAAATGAGCAAACTAGAGTTAAAAAAAGTTGCTATAGTTTTATAATGTATAATTATAACCGTTATAAATTTCTAAGTAATTTTCTTTATGATTTTGAAAGTTTTTAAGAATCTGCTATTTACAGATACGTCTACGTTTCATTGTAGTGTGAGATTTCTATTATTAGGTAAGCGCATCTGGTGGAAATTGTCATCTTCTAAAGCTGCATAAGACAATAGATAAGTGATGGCAAGCAGCAGTAGGAAATTGTGTGCGCTGGTTGGATGCTTGAAATACAGGTGGCAGCTTGAAGTTCAACTTTTATTTAATATGTTAATATTTAGGGTAGTCATGAATTTAATTTAATAACCTATCAAGGACTTTTAAGTTTTAAATAAGAATATTGGTATTGGGATCAAGAGAAACACAATTGTTAGATTGATGAAGTGGCCAACGACTGCTAGGAAATAAAATTTTGCATTGGGTATACAAGACATATTTATTTGTCTTAAATATATCGTTATAGATCTAACAGCAAGTGCTCGAGTCAATAGTATTGCATACATAAGTCTATTTTCTCAATTTGTGTCTTGTGCTTGCTATCACCTGTCTATTGTGCAGTTCAAAACATTTTTTCCGTTAAAAGGCTATCGATGCTGACAAACGTGACCTAAATATTTTGTTTAAATCTCAAAGTACCACTGTTACCGTTAATTATAGATATAATAAGTTTGTATGCAATGTGAATTATTTTTGTTGCGTTGTGATAACGATGCCAATGAAATATAGCATTATTCTTTTTAAATGTGTTATTATTTTCTTAGCATGTTATACCTACACTATTTTTTGGGTATTACATTTAGTGTCTGGCATAGAATAAGTTTTAAGAATAACCTTATTTTATTTCATAAAAGGGGGCATGAGTTATGCCCGGCTAAAAATCAAGACTGTGTCTTCCATATAAGACATGTCTTCCTGAGCAACGTAATAATAAAGGATGTGGCAAAAATAGTAACATTTGGTAGGTATCTATCATTGGCGTTGTGACAAAACTTGTTTCTTTCAATCACACATGATAGCATTTACATGGAAATATTTTTTTCTTATTCACAACATCTTCACGGACATTTTGTGATTCACCTATGCTTATGAAGAAATATTCTAGAGCCATTAAATTATAACTTAAAAAATTACGTGTTTCTCTGTCATATAAAGTCCCATAACATTTTTTAAAGATCTTTATTACTCCACAGACATAAATTGCAAAGAATAAATATGACGAACTATCAAAGTCTCAACCTAAAAATATCAACTTTAGGATTTGCCAGAAGCACGAAAAAGAAAATGATGCAAATGGATCAGAGTAAACTTTTTGTAAAGTACAACTAATGTCAATATTTTTAATGAATTGTTACTTGGTAGTAGAGATGCAAAGATGTAAAATACAATTTTATATCACTATATTATACAGGATGATTTTTTTAAAGCGGCCATTAGAATATTTCCCACTTGCAAATGAGATAGATATTTGAGATTTGGTACCCTACCATAGTCGACAATTATGAGTCCGAAAATAACAATTTCAAAATGGCACTTTCGGAAATACCGAAAGTTGATGCCATCTTTGTTTATTTAAATGGACACACTCAATTTATATACAGTATGTCCGCGGATCGGGTTTATAATAGGTGCATGTAATGGCTAAAATTTTTAACTTTTCGAGAAAATGTTATTCTTTATTAAAGTTTTTGCTTGCCTAAAAAACAGTAATGACGTTAACAAAAATTATGTTTTTTATACGGGGTGATCAAAAATTACAAAAACTTAAAACTCCATACGAGTAAACTGGTTCTATTTTTTATTTTGGAACAAAATAAAAAAAAGTTGGCTGAAATTATATTGTCTGTCCAAATCCAAAATTTCATCTGAATGTTGCAATGTTTCCGAAATTAGTGAATTTTTAATATTGTCGGTTAATCGTCGGTTTTTGTCAATTTTTTATTTAGCTAATTGCATTCGAACAAGGAGAATAAATACCAGATAAACAATTTTGAATTTATAAAGTGCATACATATTTGACCTTATTAAATATCACAATTCAGAAACTCCTCCACCAAATTGAACGCATGTTTCTAATCGTTTTCGAATGTTGTGGAAACTACTTCTAACTTCGTCAATGGAAATTGATTGCACAGCTACCGAAATGCGCCTCTTTAGAATTTCAACGTCGTTGTCTATGGATTGTCGATAGGTGATTTGTTTTAGACGACCCCAGAGAAATGTATCTGCAATTTGCTATTAAGCCAATTATGTACGACACAGGCATGATGTACCGGACATCCATCTTGCTGAAAATACATTCTATTACGATATTCCAATGGCAAGGCTTCTAACTGATCAGAAAATAATGTATTAAGCATCTGTAAATAAGAGTTAAAATTCTTTATCTGACTGTTAACATTTTAAAAATTATATTTTAATGCGGATAAGTCATGATATGTAACAACGCACCTAACAATCAAATATAACATAGGAATTATACAGGATGTTCCTAAAATAGGATTCCAAATTTCTACAGAGTGTAGTATTTGTGAAAATTAAAAAAAAATAAAAATTTGACAAAAAGTATTTTACTTAATATTCACTAATTTCGGAAACATTGCAACATTCAAATGAAATTTTGGATTTGGACAGACCATATAATATGAAACAACTTTTTTATTTCACATTTTGTTCCAAAGTAAAAAATCGAGCCAGTTTACTCTTACGGAATTTTAAGTTTCTGTAATTTTTGATCACCCCGTATGAAAAATATAATTTTTGTCAGTCATTACTATTTTTTCAGCAGGCATAAACTTTTATATAGAATAATATTTTCTCGAAAAGTAAAAATTTTTTGCCATTACATCTATTAATTGTAAATCTCATCCGCGGACATACTGTATATATTTTTTAAATTCAGAGTATAAAGCGATCAGGTTGTCAGTACTTATCTGTTATAAGTTTTTGACATATGTCAATTTTTCTCTTAAGTTTTAGAGAGAAGCTCAGGCTAGGTAAATAAGATTTTTTCAATTGATTCCCTAAAGCTCAGGGAATAATTTAAGTTGCCACGATAGGACCAAGAAAGTTTCCAGTGGTTGCTGCGCTTTCTTGAAAATCACAATAAAAAAATGTCAAAAAACTTCATTTTTTCAAAAGGCATGTACTAAATTTTATTATGGCAATCGATGTAGAATTAAATTTGAATGATTCACAGTTTTTTGTTGAAAATTATAATTTGTCCAAAAAAACATATAGAAGCCTATGAAACAACTACAACAATAAAACAAGTGAAAAATAACAACTAAACTTAGGCAACATACTATACATAATTCAAATCTCAAATGTTTATCTCATTTGCAAGTGGCAAATATTCTAATGGCCGCCTCAAAGGAATCACCCTGTATGTATTTTATGTATTGTATAAAATGATTTAATATCACAAGGATATAACTTGTATATATAATCATTGTATATAGGTAGTCTATATAATTTACAATGATATAATTATTAATTACCTACTTATAATTATCTGTCAAACATCAATACCCGCGTTTTTATTTGTGAACATGATCACAGATCAAAAAACGTAGATAAAGAACACTGTAGAAATGGTATATTACTGTGTTTAAAGCCAAAAGTAAATAATAAAGTAATTGAAGTAGCAAGGAGGGGTTATGTTTACATTCACCCGCCTACAGAGGCGTATCGTTTGAAGAGGGTTAATTATTAGCTATTCTATATTCTTACTCATTTTTTATGCTTTGATACTTATCAAACAGTTATATTACACTAAGTATATTACAGAAGTGTTTCTGATTCACCTAAGATATTAAAATGAGAAAGATGAAAATACACGTTTTGATTTAAACAATAATTTTATAAACTGAATAAACATGGCAATCTAACCCGCCCTCTACGCATATGCGTCTATTGACTTACTTATGAAAAGATGTCATATTTTCTTTCATTTCATTCATCATAAGCCGACGAAATGTATGCAAAATAATAAACACAACAAATAAGATTTTGGCTTCAAACATTATTTGTTGTTTTCTATATCTATGTTTATTTCTAGATCTGTGATTAGGATCATTTTAGCGTATTTACGATATTTTTTGTTGTATATAAATGGGTCATACACGGAATTATTTCAACCTCAGTGAAAAAGCAAAAATTTTGAAATTTTATATATCCCAATATTATATTATTTAACTTTTGTTTCCATAACGTAAAATATATTGCCATCTATCTTTAAAGTAATGAAGTATATTAAGAATATAAGTAGGTGTTCAATGAAATGTTTTTACTTTAAACTTCGAGCGCCATCTAGCATCAGGTAGCAGTACTACAAATTAAGCGGTTTTACTTAGATGAAGCGCTTCATGCAGTGAATGGCAGTGATGCAATATCGATTGAACTTGACAGGTAAGTTCGTAACTTACATTGTTAAAAACCTCGCATTCGATGAGCGTTTCCACAAACCACTCACACTATAGTTTGTGAGCGTTTCGCTAATCAAATTGGCACTATTTGATTGAAACAGTATATTAATCGTATCAACACAATGCTACCTTGATTGGTGAAATACTCATTGAATTTAGTTTTTGAGAGTATAGCTGCATGAAGTTTGTGAAAATTATTCCAATGCCGGTGCAGTGCCACCATGTCGTAAAAAAATCTTTGGAAAATTTAATTTTGGGTACCTAATCTTTGGTATTCCGGTAAAGAGGATTAGATCAGGGCCGTATTTAGGATCTGTAAACCCCTAGGCTGAACCTGTGGTGCGGGGCCTACCGGGGTGTGGGGAGTATGGAATACCTCTCAGTAAAACAGGAATTCGGAAATATTTTAAAAATGAACCTGCAAAAATCGTATATTAGTGCAATTTTCTAACTAAAAACCTAAAAAGAAATTCAGAGATTATTATTAAATTGTAGAAAATTTTACTATACAATATTTAGAAGTTAATAAAAAAGTTTAGACAGTTTTTTTTGCGTGAGTGTGGTGCGGGTCCATAGGCTGCAGCCACAGTTTAATAATATACAGCAGTTGGATCACTTCCCCTTATTTTTATCCATGACCCCCTCTCTTGCAATCGACTCAGTACGAAACAAGTTAGTTCTCGATTATAGCGCGTGAATAGAAGGTCAATTCGCATTCAAAAGTTCAAAACGATTGGAAAAATTACTGCAAGTTCTTTAAATATACGGATGTGGTGTCCCTTTAAATTGGAGTTTACAACTGTCTTCGTCTATTTCGTCTTCTCCGTCTGACTGTCCTATCTTGTTAATTTTCTAATCTTTGAGTGTGGTTTAACAGATCAAAGACCAGGATGTAATGAGAAAGCACGCCGTTCTTCAACTGGATCCGTAAAACTAAAAGAAAACCAGGGTGCTATATTGTTAATATAGGGTGCTAGTCGCACAGAATAAGAAATGCGTGTAAATGCGCAATCGCAGTCATTAATTGGATAGATATTCCGCTGTTCTGTGCCACGGTACTCAGAATCAGTTTTCTTTAGTATTCCTATAACGTGCCTATGCTTCTGCGTCTTAGACCTTAGGAAAAACAAATTTAAATTTCATACAGAAATAAACACACCTGAAAATTCTTTATTTGTTAAATGGTGACTGCATGACCAAGCCCGGCGACAGAAAATTTGGAGCCCGGTAAATTGCTGGTCTTAGAGGGGCCTCTACCCCCGTCGGCCTCTGGTCTTTCCACGTATCTAGATAAGTACAAATTCAATTACCATTAAACAAATATCAATAAAACAAATTATTACATTACTTTATTATAAGTATTTGTGTATTTGTCCAATATGTAAAATTATTATGAACACTAAAATACATATTGAATATGGGCCCTGGCACGGTTTATTTCTGTGCCCCACTACATATCCAAGTGTGTGCGCATGCAAGTAGCAGGTAATATCTACAAGATTATCATTTCAAGAGGTCCAAGGTATCTACAGTTTATTTATTTTCGTAATTATTTTCGTATCCAGGCCCCTGATAGATCCTCGGGGCAGTTACCCCAGCTGATCCCCTCTTTCTACGGCCCTGAGTTTGGATAATATCGGAATCTATTAATTATAAGGACAGGTTTTTATTTTTTAAATAAAAATTTTAAAAAATCATTTGATTAAATCATCCCTGCAAGTACGACAGCCTCCCCTCCAGCTCGGGGTCGGACATATATTTTGTCAAATATATCCAGCTAGGACTAATCAAGGTGGTGCGGTGCGCTTCGAGCATATCCAAATTCGTTTAAATTGTTTGAATTAAGTACCAGACTGCGCCATACAAGCCCACGCAAAAACAAAATTTTTAGTTCGTAAAATTTTGCCACAGATATAGTCCTGTCAACTGAGAGGGTTTCACCTGTAATTTTAGTGCTAATAAATGGATATTGATGACAGTTTGTGCAATGTATTTGTAATGACGTTAATGAAAAAGTTGAAAAAAGGATTAGAGTGCAGGAAATGATCGGAAGGGGTAGAAAATATCCCTTTTATTACGGTTTCCGTAACTTGTAGAATTAAGTTGCACATAAAAAAGTCTTGTATTTCGATGGTATACATGTACAGGGTGGGGCAATAGTGCGTCGGACCTCGATATTTCGAGTTCTACGATAGCTGGAAATTTTTTAAAAAATTGCAAGTAAACTAGACAAAAAAGTCTATAACTGGAAATTATTTTCGAGCATACAGGGCGAACCAAGACGAAATTACAGGACCAAGTGCCTTTTTTTAAATGGAGTGTTATGTATTTCAGTACATTTTTTGAAGCCTCTTTCTAGGCTCTATTCATTCCTATATTAGCATTGAATATCTCCCAACCAGTTGCATGTAATGAATTTTTTTGTTGAAATAATGCAATCTGCAGATGGATATTAAAAAAATCACCACAGTCACAATTATGGGTTTTAAGAAAAATTTATGTGATTACCAGTTACGAAACATCTAATTAATGTTTTTGAATCATTTTCATTTCCTAAAACTGTACAGGGTGGCCAAGAATTATTTTTCAATTAAGAACTTTTTACATTGAATTTTCTCATTTTTTTCAAATGGAACACCCTGTATATTTTTCAACGATGTGATGTACAAATGAAAAACGAACAATTTTTGTAAGGACTTCTCCATGGCTAATTATACGTACTGTTAATAAATTAAAATCGAGGGTGGAGGTACTTAACCTATACCTATGTATAACCTGCTTATTTGCGTTACGACAATTTTAACTAATGTACTTAGTAATTATTACGAATATTTATTTAGGTACATACTAATTACCGCTTTTCCTGTGCTGTATATTATGCAATTGTTAGGTTAGACGATTACAATAAGAATAGATAAGTATAGGTATTTGGAAAGCGACTAAATACAATGGTGGCTTTATATTCTCCTAGGGCATCAACCTTTTTCCTTACTCATCAGACGAAGATTCAGATGACTTAATTACTATACACATTAAAGATCCAAACGACTAAATTTCAAAGCTTTGCACGCAAAAGCACATGTTTTGCTATTTTACGACCTATTAAATTTTAAACCTACCCAGTGAACCAGAATCTGTACTGTGTTGACTTTAATGATATGAAAATATATTAGTCGTTATTCTAATCAATTATAATATAGGTACCTACTTAATAATAGAAAGACGGTTGTGCGAAATTCATTGTCATAGGAAAGTTGTTTAGAAAATAGAGCTGAAGTTAATATTTCGTTCAGAAAGTACTTTGCAAATCCTTTCAAATCCAGTTGAATTTCTAATAGCTTTCGTATAAGTGCACTCATACATGCAGGGCCGGTTTTAGATATAAATTGCCCCCTAGGCAACTACCGGAAGAACAGTCAATTTCTAAGGAAAACCTCGTATTTTTTTACTTTTTTGTGCTGAAGTATGAAAAATACGAGTATTTCCTGAAAAATATACTACTTCCGGTTCGCCATTTTGAATTCTCTCTAATTGGACATCAGATATGTTATCAGCATAAAGAAAAAACCCCGAGTTCCCACTTTCAGCCCAAAAAAGATAAGAATACGAGTTTTACGGAGAACTTTTTATTCCGGTCTGCCATCTTGAATTTCGTAAATTGGACCTCTGATTCGTGATCAGCAACATCAAAAACCCCCCGAGTATTCATTTTCAGCCCAAAAACGAAAATAATATGAGTTTTCCTGAGAAATTGATTCTACTTCCGGTCCGCCATTTTGAATTTACCAAATTAGACCTCGGATTCGTAATCAGCGACCTCGAAAACCTAAGAGTACAGATTTTCAAGGCCAAGATATCCATTCTCATTTTTTCTGGAAAATGGCCCGATTTCCGGTCCTCCATTTTGAATTTCCCAAATTGGACTTCAGATTCGTGATCAGTAATCCCAAAAACCTCCGAGTAACCATTTTTGTCTACTTCTATGGCATATTGTGTATGATAATAAATTTTTCAATTAATTTAATTAAATTGGCTATTAATATTGGCCAATTATTGGACAAAAAATAAAACTAAACATTTCCGCCAAAAAATAAAAGGTACTGTTTTTTCTAAATGCCTTTCTGAAATTTTTGCAACAAAAATGAAGTCAACTGACCCTGTGTCTTCAATTTTAGAAGTAAAATGCCAAAATGACGCGACTAATAAATATCTTCTCTTGCACCCAAGTATCTTGCGAAAGAGTTTTTAGCAAGCTCTATATTAAATAGATTAAGATCGTTATTGGGTCAGGAGAGGTTAGAACAATTTCTAATTATGAGTGTTGAAAGGTTTGGGGCAAAAACCTCAAGCTCGACCCCTAATCATCCGAGACCGCCATCTTTAGTCAAGAATATTGGTGTTGAATAGGATTTATTAGAAAATTTGGATTATGAATTAATTAAAACCAGGGTATTGGCTAAGAAACTAAAGACATTTTCTGCACTTTCAGTTTGAAAATAACGACACGTTAAGTTTATGTTTTTTTTTTAAAGAAATATATTTATGTTACCTTCTGTGAGCATAATGGTTTGTTTGTTCATGTTTCCTGTTTCTTATTTTATATATTTTATAAAAAGCAATTTTTTGTGAATGTTTATTTTGAAATAAAACTTGTACTGATATTCAGAGCAAAAACAAAAATTATTCGTGCTACCAAGTCTTAGATTTATATAATTTTTTCCTACAGTTTAATATTGATTTTCTGAAATTGTACCTGTGGTACTGGGGGTACACCTCCAGACTTTCCACGTCTTTGGTCTGAGGACCCCCTACATATTTTTTCCGGTGGGCCCTTGCGCCCACAATTCGATATTAGACGGTTTACTGCACTTTTGATATAATAGGGAACTTGCACATTTTTTTTATTGCATAAATATGTGAGAAAATAAGAAATGTAAAATATGACGCCTTAAATGTAAGTAATTAATTTGCTATAAATAATTAAAGTTTTACGCCTCAGCGGATCATTTAAAACAGTTTAGATGCATGTGACGTCACATCGTATGTAGAAGGCAACGATGCGAGGCTGGAATCGCGAAGATAGTAGTGCGATCTGACGTCACGCCGTAGTTAGTATTTTAAATTTTTATGTAAGTTTCCTATTGTTGCACATTCTACAGAATACTTCTCGCTGTTTTTTGGAATTAATGTTAGTTTTAGACATCGTTTGATTAATTACAAAAAATTAAAATCACGTTTTTTTTAAATTTAAGTACTTAATCAAGAATTTTTTATTCATTGATCAATTTTGTTCAAAAACAATAAGGGTGTTCCTCTAGCTAGCATTAACTTACTATTAAAATTTCAGTAAAATAGGACTTTTCATTCTTAAGTTAATGTGATTACAAGAAAAAGGACGGACGGACAGACAGACGGAAAAGTTGTTCAGAATTCGATCACTCACACAGTGATATGAAAATTTTTCTACGAGCGATATTACCGATTTTAGAAATGTGCTGATCGAATGCAATATCCTCTTCGTTTTCGTAGTTGCGAATAAGTGAAGTCGGTCCAGGTCCCTGGTCTAAAACATGAAAATCCCAAGAAATCAGAAAGAGCGATTTTTTCACAATTACAATACATCTCTTTGGTAAACGAAGGTTGTAAAAAATAATACTGGAAAATGTAGCTCCATAAAAATAATTTAATACAAAGTTTTGGTTGGTTAGTGCTTTTAAATGACACCCTGTGTATAGCTCGTATTACTCTTCAAACTGACCTAGTTAATAACTAAGCGGGGTAATCTATTTGATTGCAATACCAAGAATGCAAATCATATGCACAATTTTACTTGAATAGACACAAAAAAGAACAATTTTATCGCCGTGGTATATACTTATAGGGTGTCTCAAGTACGCACAAGTGGTCTGATTTATCGGCTGATTTTAAAAAAGTAACTCACTTTCCAATAAGTATACATGCAGGGTGACCCAGAGTTAAACTGCCAAACGTCCAGGATCGATTTTTCAGTTTAAAAGAACACTTTTTTCATTTATATTTTTTTTTTTGCAAAAATGCACCCCTTCCGACTTAAGCAGAAAGGGAAAAAAGAGAGAAAAATGCGTTTCGTTTCATGGAATTTACTGCAAAACGGTGAAATTTTGAAAATTCACAAAAACTCCTCGAAATAACAGCCGAAATTAGATGGATGTCCAGACCATTACACTCTACCAGTCCACCGATGGTTGCACTATTTTCCGGGAAGATGAATCAGTCGCGATGGAAACTATAGCCCCGTCTTTGGCATGCGCGTTCTCCGTACATGTCTCGTATGGACTTTTTTGTATGGGATACGATGAAGGACAAGGCTTATGCAGAGCCCATCAACGACAATGCTTCCCTCCATGAAAGTGTTGTTCAGGCAGCACCGTTTTATAATAAATGCGACGAAACGAGATCAATTGTTTGGCGATTTAACTTACATTGGCTTATATACTCTACAAAAAGCATATTTCTAGTAAAGTCTTGAACCATCTTCGTGCGGTAATCTAGAATAATGTAGAAATCTCGATCCTCTTCTATAAGTTTCCAACTTCTAGAAAACGTACTACTAGTGTCTCAAAGATGGCGATGCATGACTCCAGTTGTGGAGACATGGTATTTCAGTTGCCATTGCTACTTAATTCCGACTACTACTCATGAGCTACCAGCCCCTATAAAGGCGGCGTAAGCGCGTAGCACTATGTTCTTTATGTATACGCTGCTTTCCTTTTGATAAAAAAAGTTAAATTTACATTTGGATAAAGTATTTAGAGCAAGTCCTAGCTAATTTTTGTAAAATGTGTCAAGTTAATTAAAAAAGATTTAAGCCGATTTTGCAGCAAACTTGGTAAACGCTGGAACGAAGCTAAACGAAACAAAGAATACTTTTACTTTTGAATGCCTTTTATCTCTTTTTATTCCACAATGTTAACAATGTATACTTTTTTTTAATCTTTTTCTAAAAACATTGATTGAACAATTTTTTGAACTCTTACATATCACTCTCAAGTATTTAAAAATAAGAATACATTTTTCTTGTAAAATGAAAAATAAAAAAGTTTTTCCTCTTTACAACTCGATCCGTGGACATACTGTGCATATAGTGAAATGCAACAATTTGTAAATGCTTTGAGAAAACACTTTAAAATTAAATTTTGAGCATTAGAAAGAAATGTATGCAAATTATATCCACACCCACCCCTACGAGGGTTTTAAAAAAAAAGTTCTGTACCTGAGACATGAATACATAGATTTTGTGTATTTTTCATGCTGAATCCGAGTCCGCAGCCCAAAATCCGATTTTCCAGATAATTTTTTACCAAAACGTAAAAACATCGCTTAAAATACCGGGTGTAATACAAAAATGAATACAAAAAATTGTCACAAAACATTACAACAGTTGTTCAAAATGCTGTCCATTAACGTCAATGCACTTCTGAACTCTCATAGTTGTTTCTCGATGAACGTTCGCCAATTGCTGGGCCTTTATGCTATTAATGAGCTTGTTCCATGATATTCTTTTTATATGGTTTTTATACTTTTTCATATAGTACTCGATATTCTCATTATACACTTAAAATTTCGTATTACTAACTTTTTCCGTTCTCGAGATATAAGGAGTTGAAATTAGTAATAGTTGCAAAAACCGAGCGCTCATTTGTGACGTCACTATACGCAAGTAACGTAAGAAAAATTGCTTTCTGGGACCTTTCAAATTTAACATGAAAAGTCGAAAAACATGGAATTTTTAAACGCTGGTAACTAAATAAATACGTCGAGTGGAAGTTCGTTCTATGTGTCTACGGAAAGGAGAAGGTCGGCGATGAATTATAATCGTAAATTGCAGGGTCGAAGTCGAAAATTCGTTCTGGCAGGAGCGAGAGAAAATTGTAATTTTTTGACATTTCACCAAATTGTACTCCCCTACTGTCAAGTAGTAAGCAAAACAAACAATACTTCGAAAACACTTATAATTATAACCAATAAGGAGCATCAAGTCTATTGTGATCGCCGAGTCTATGCGTATAGTGACGTAGCGCCTGGCCACGCCCCATTTTCGCGAGATGGAAATTTGTAATACTTTTTAAGATACTAAACGTGCGAATAAGATTCTGATTTTTTGCAGATCCATTAGTTTATACTTGCACTTTCGATTTACGAAATAAAAAAAAAATGCTGAACAAGCCCATTGCTCGTCATACTCGTAGCTCCAGGTCTTCGCGGGTTGTAACGGCGGTTGCATAGACAATATTTTTTAAACGACCCCAAACAAATAAATCAAGGGGCGTTAAATCAGGTGACCTTGGAGGCCACCTCACAGGATCATTCGTCGAACTTACGTTTTCTCCGGATCTCCGTTGGAGGTAATTAATTACTATTCTTGAATTATGGGGATGAGCACCATCTTGTTGGCAATACATTCCCTGCCCTAAATCTAAAGGTAACTCATCTAAAATGTCCTCAATCTCATTTTCAAGGAATCTCAAGTATCTGGCACCAGTCAGAGGTTCTTCAAATATTACTGGACCAATGATTCTACTACCGATTATTCCAAGCCAAACATTGAAACCGAACCGCACTTGAAAGTTACCCTCCCGTAATAAATTTTGATTATCTTGTGACCAGTATTTTTGTATTTTGTCGGTTAAATAATCCCAAATTTGTAAACCTTGACTCGTCCGAAAATAAAATCAGTTCCAAAAATCATTGTTTGGCTGCACGTTATTATACAAAATCCAATTGCAATATTCCATCCTACGTTCCTAATCACTTTCGTAAAAATGCTGATACAATAATTGGCATTTAAAAGATTTATAGTGGTATTTGTGGAAAAATTCGGCTTACTGTTTGGTGACTGATGTTCAATTGGCTTGTTCCCATGATATTCTTTTATATGGTTTTTATACTTTGTCATATAGTACTCGATATTCTCATTATACACTTAAAATTTCGTATTATTATGTTTTTCCGTTCTCGAGATATAACGAGTTGAATTTAGTAATAGTTGCAAAAACCGAGCGCTCATATGTGACGTCACTATACGCAAGTGACGTAAGAAAAATGGCTTTTCTGGGACCTTTCAAATTTAACCTGAAAAGTCGAAAAACATGGTATTTTTAAACGCCGGTAACTAAATAAATACGTCGAGTGGAAGTTCGTTCTATGTGTCTACGGAAAGGACAATGTCAGCGATGAATTTTAATCGTTAATTGCAGGGTCGAAATCGAAAAATTCGTTCTGGCAGGAGCGACAGAAAATTGTAATTTTTTGACATTTCACCAAATTGTACTCCCCTACTGTCAAGTAGTAAGCAAAACAAACAATACTTCGAAAACACTTATAATTATAACCAATAAGGAGCATCAAGTCTATTGAGATCGCCGAGTCTATGCGTATAGTGACGTAGCGCCTGGCCACGCCCCATTTTCGCGAGATGGAAATTTGTAATAGTTTTTAAGATACTAAACGTGCGAATAAGATTCTGATATTTTGCAGATCCATTAATTTATACTTGCACTTTCGATTTGTGAAATAAAAAAAAATGCTGAACAAGCCCATTCAAACTCAACTTGCCTTAAAGAAACAGTTTTATCAACTTTTATTCGAGCCAACACATTAATTTCCGTTCCTTCGTCAATAATGAAGTTTTCAACACGTTTAAAATAATTTTTCGCTGGACATTCTCTATCAGGATATCGTCGGCCCATAAAGGTCCATAGCTACAATTGCATTTTTTTTTACTTTCCCCATAAATAATTAACATGTCCACTTTTTCATCTCTTGTATAAATTTGCGGCATTTTGAACACAATTAACAAGAATTTAAACAATTTTTAAAGACACGATAAAAACACCGTTAAACCAACAAGCTAAATATTTCATTGTTTTCAAAGCCACCTTAGTTACTTCTTAACATTTAACTAGAACAAAATTGTATTTTCTTATTTTCTTTTAGCTGTAATTTTGTTTGTTTATCGCACATTTTAATACGACATCTGAATAAATTCCTTATTAATAGTACTAATAAATGGTACCCACGGTACCAAAAACAATTTTTAACGGAATTTCGATTTTTGTAGCATTACACGGGTCATTTAGAATAAATGGGAACCGTCATAGCACACTTAAATGAAGAACTAAAAATTATATCATAAAAAAAATTGATGTTTGAAATGTCACTTATTTAGCATCGTTGAATTCGGAAAATTATGCAGAATTAAAAAATGCAATAATATATAGGGTGTTCCATTTAAAAATCGAAAGTTAGTGTCACTTCCGGCAAAACCGGAAATGGAAAAAAATCAATTTTATGTCAAAATGTGCCGCTTATTAAAATAAAATTTTGAGCATTAGAAAGAAAACTATGCAAATTAAATCCACACCCACCCCTACGAGGGGGTTAATTCCACCCTTAAACTACAGTTATATACTTGGAATTTTAAGGCTATGGTTTTTCACGTTGTTTTGCACCAACATTCGTTATTTGATTAGGGGTGGAATTAACCCCCTCGTAGGGGTAGGTATTTGCATATATTTCGCTCTAATGCTCAAAATTTTGTTTTAAAATGTTTTCTCAAGGTATTTAAACATTTTTGCATTTCATTATAAAGCTTTATCCTCAATATTTCACTCTCTTTTAGGGGATGTTCTGCATTTACTAAAAATTTACCTCGTAAATCGGTTTTTGGCTGCGGATTCGGCATGCATAAAAAAATACACAAATTCTATGTATTCATGTCTCTGGTATAGAACTTTTTTTGTGGGGGCTGTGTAATTATCAAAGCAGAAATAAAATATATTATTCCTTAAGTTCATAAAACTTTAACTAAATCATGCTTACATTGTTGGATAATCTTGTGAAATGCACGCGGACAAGCGGAGGTTTGTGATCCACCGTGTAACGATGATATAAATAAAGATCAAATACCGCGACTGGACCATTAACTCTTTATAAATGTGTTGCGCCTCAGCCAGCAGAGATCTTCGGTTCCATGAGCACAGACACCTATTGAAAGACAGGCACTTATCTTGTTCTTAAGTCAACTTAATTATTCATTCATTGTACAAGATAAGAAAATATGTGGCAACAATCGTTATTATATATTTTAAACTGACCTGTGACCCTCAAGATACTCTTTCTTCCTGATAAGTTCATTCGAGTTTCAGTTTAGTTCAAGCTTACGGTGTAACCTTCTGCTAAAATGAGGTTAATTTTTTGGTGCTTCTTGTGCCTGAACTTTGTGAATATCTATGCGATACCTGTATCGCTACTCTATGACTATAAAGTTCGAGGAGCGATACACTTGCCAAAAGAGGACGATGTTTCCAGTGCAGAAATAAAACTGAGAGAGACTATAGTGTTTTTTGGAGCTACTTTTGACACAATTTTTGTAAGTAGTTCCCAATTTTTAACAAGTATACTTATTGAGAGGGTTTATTCGTTGATCATTGTTTGTACTTTGTGGATTTTTACCTCAAATAACTATACAGGGTTGAACAAATGTGTGGAAACACCTCTCGGTTGCTGGCTGACCCAATTCGTTTTCTCCAGATCATCTAAACAAGAAACCAAATTTCTTTTTACTTCTTGTGAATATATATTTCATGAACTACGGAGAATTTCTCTTTTCAAGAAATGAGGACACTGCGACGCGACGTATGAAAAAAAATACTTTTTTCTCTTCACATTTTTTATGATAGAAAAAAGGTTTGCAAGTATTTTATTTTCCGTAGTTTATGAGAAGGCCAGTTGTGTTCTCGATAAATGTGCCAAACTTCAGAGCAATCGGCTTAATAGTTCTTGAGATACCTCGTCGACATGATATCTCAAGAACTATTAAGCCGATTGCTCTGAAATATGGCACTTTTATCGAGAACACAACTGTCTTTCTCATAAACTACGGAAAATAAATACAGGCAACGCTTTTTTTTATAAAAATAAAAATGAGAAGAGAAAAAAGTATTTTTTTTTCACACGTCGCAGTGTCCTCATTTTTTGAAAAAAATACATTCTACGTAACTCATGCCATTCAAGAAGTAAAAAGAAATTTAATATTTTTGTTTTAGATGATCTGGAGAGAAGAAATTGTGTCAGCCAGCAGCCGAGAGATTTTGGGACACGTCTCACTTTAAGGGGCACCAAAGCAAACCCACAATTTTTATTATAATCACATAAATAAAACGCAAATTTGAATGTAGTTGATTTTATGTATAATAAATATATCTCCAAAGTTTGAAATTGATTTGTCTAATAGTTTTCCCAGTAAAAATTCCTAAAAAACGCGATTTATCAGCTGGTTTAATGGGAATCTCCCCTTAAAAAATACCCTAAGCAAACCTTTTTGTAGTATTTTTGTTGTACAGTGGGACCCATTTAAAATGGAAACACCTTTATAACTTTTTTATTTTTTGTCCGACTTGAACAAAATATAGAACAAATTAGGATCTACTTATGGTCAAAAAAACATTCGCCTCTTACAAATGCAAAGCCACCTACGGTACCAAAATAAATGGAGAAAATAAAGAAATCATGTTAGGCACTTTTTTATCGGAAAACATGATTAATAAAAGTTGTTCAGAATTGTCCAAAAACCTAGAATCCAAAATTTCAGCAATGTTAAAAAAATATTGAATTTTGTTTTTGAAGTCCAAAATTTCGACAAAATTTAAAAAAGAAATATAAATCACTTGACAACTACCTGACAGCTTACGTTTAATTTCAAATAAAATTGTTACAGCACAATTTTCTAAAGAAAAATAAACAATTAAAATTATATTTTCGAACTCGGACAATGTTTTAAACAAAATTTTGGCCATTTTAAAATTTCTAATGAGATTTTGGAGGTGCCATAGTTGTGACATAATATAATTTTGGCAATTTTGTGGTTATTAATCATGCTGAAATTAATGCTGAAACAATTGAATAAGAAAGTTTCCCATCTGGTGCAGACTTTTTGGCGGACAGTGTAGACCTCCTCCTTTAACGATAAAATAACCCTTTTTAGTCCAGTCAGTAAAGTAAAAAATACACCAAAAGCTCGCAAAAAAATGTTATCTGAGATGTTCCTTCCGTAACTGTTGGTGCGAGGATTAAATATCACAAAACCATAAAAATCAGTTCTGGGGGTGCCGCGCAACCACCCAAAAAATCCACCCCGCGGCGAAAAAAGCCCTATTTTACTGATAACTCGTTAACCGTTGAAGATATAAAAAAATTGCTCATTATAAAAAAGAAAGCTTGACTAATTGCCCAAAAAAAGTCCTCTTGTAATTTTCTTTCTCTGTATGCCTTCGAGAAAATCGATATTGACAAAAATAGGAAAATTTGTATTTTTAATGCGCGCGAATTTTCGTTTATTTGAAATTTTTTGCGCGCGGCCTATAGAAGAAATTGAATTGCTCGTAAACCAAACAAGCTAGGAAGAAAAATCAAACTGGGTTTTAAAGGGGATATAAAATACTTTCTTGTGCTGCCATTTTTGAGAGCTATTGATATTTATTAGTTTATAAAAATAGCAATATAATATAGTTATCTCTTGATTTTTTGTGCATCTAACTATTCACAGGGCCATAAAAAACTGACTATATTAAGTTATAAATGCATTATGTTTTAGTTCAAGGAAGTACTTCAATGTAGAAAAAGTTAGGAATAAAAATATTCACATTTACAAATCTATCAGCATGTTAAAGTTAGCCAAAAAAAAAATCCAAAAAAGGCTGCCTATCAATTTTCTTATGATATTTTTTTAATACAATTTTATAACTATTAAATGATTAGAAACAATAGTTATATTTATGATATATAAATTAAAAAAAAAATTTCAAGATGTTTGGGTTTTCTTTATTTTTAGGAAACAATAAAAAATTGGCCAAAATTTGGTTAACTTCAACATGCTGGTAAATTTGTAAATGTGAATATTTTTATTCCTAACTTTTTCTGCATTGAAGTACTACCTTGAACTAAAAGATAATGCATTTATAACTTATATGAAAGTCAGTTTTTTTTATGGGCCTGTGAATAAAAGTGCAAAAAATCAAGAGGTAACTATATTATATTGTTATTTTTATATACTAGTAGATATCGATATCAATAGCCATCAAAAATGGAAACACAAAAGAGTATTTAATATCCCCTTTAAACCCCATTTTGATTTTTCTTCCTAGCATGTTTGGTTTTAGAGCAATTCAATTTTTTCTATAGGCCGCGCGCAAAAAATTTCAAATTAACGAAAATCGTGCGTATTAAAAATACAAATTTTGCAATTTCTTTCAATATAGATTTTCTCGAAAACCATGGCATATACAAGAAAATTACAAGAGGACTTTTCTTTATGTAATTAATCAAGCTTTCTTTTTTATGATAAGCAACTTTTTTATATCTTCAACGGTTAACGAGTTATCAGTAAAACAAAGCTTTTTTCACCGAAGGGGTGGTTTTTTGAAGGGGATTCCGCGGTACCCCCAGAACTGATGTTTGTGTTTTTTTAATGTATAATCCCTCCACTAACAGTTACTGAAAGAAAATCTCAGATAACATTTTTTGTTATGGAAATCTTTATAATTATTGGACTATTTATAGAATCAATTATTCTGAAGAGGTGTGCCAATGACAAAAGAAATGAATGTTAGGCAAAAGCCGAAAAAAATATTAATATAATAAACACATGTTAAAACCCGAATAAGTGTGCAAACTTTTTAGAATCTTTGTATGGAATATAGTACATGAACTTTTATTAGTAACAGGATTATTAACGTTGTCCCTGTTATTTCAGTTTTTTTTCAGAGCTCTCGGCCTAATACTTTCGGAAATAAAGAGGGGGCCTTATAGTGGAGGGCAGTTATGTTTTTTTTGCAATTTTCACGGCCACGGTCGTGACCCGGCTCAAAATGTTCATATTGACGGCTCAAACAACATACTAGAAAGTTGAAATTTCAAAATGGGTGCAACCCATTTTGATTGGCCAAAAACTGGGTTTTGGGCCTTTTTGGGGGTGTACTTTTTAGTTTTTTTTTGTATGTTTATGTATTTATATGCATATATAAGCGTAATGACGTCACAAAAGTCATAAATCATAGCGCAAATATACATATAGCGTAAATGTCCAAATAACGTAGATTTAAAAAAAAATAATTCAGCCTATATCACGTTAAACTACATGAACTACAGCTTTCAGTTGAGCCCAAGTAGACCTCGCCAACCCTAAAATGACAAAAGATATTTGAATTTGATTTTTTCGGAAAAAACGAGCTAAAATTGGGTTGTAGAGAAAACTATCAAACATCTTTGACCAAACCTTGGACCATTTTTTTAGTTATGGAAAGAACTACCTTTTTTTCCTAAAATACATGTATATATCTACATATTGCGGCGGGGGGGATTAACTGATTTTCGAAAACCTTGAACCAATGAGTTCCTCTGACACCCAGAATAAAAGGGTATCAATCCCAAACCTTAGCCGAACCTCTAAGGCCTTCAAAAAAAATAAAACTAAAAGGTACACCCCCAAAAAGGCCAAAAATCCAGTTTTTGGCCAATAAAAATGGGTTGCCCCCATTTTGAGATTTCAACTTTTTAGTATGTTGTTTGGGCCGTCAATACCAACATTTTGAGCCGGGTCACGACCGTGGGCGTGAAAATTGCAAAAAAAAACATAACTGCCTTCCACTAATAGTAAAAATTAACATTTTTAATTAGTACATTATGAAAAATAACATGTAAACATTTTTTTGAGCCCTTACATTTATAGATCCCTACACAGACAGTTCAATTTAAAAAAGTGGTAAAATTATAACAGAAAGTAATGGAATGCAGAGAGTACAAAGAAACTAGAATGATCCATTTATTAGCTGTGGTTCCCCGGAACTGGTGATATCATGCATGTGCAAGTGAAGCGTTTATTATTATTATCGGTTTTATGATACCAACTTGAACTTGCCACCGCAGTCAGTTTTCTCGGAAAGTCTAGCTAAAACGCAATTAATGTGAAGCATTATAGTGCACTAGTTTTTTGTTTTTTCTTATCAAAATTTTTAGAAATAAAATCATTTAGTATTAATTACTTCAATAATGTTGAAAGCTGGTATTGAGAAGATTATTTCTTCTCATTCACAACATCTTGGCAGACGTTTTGTGATTCATATAATATTCTAGTTGGCCTCCTTTTGCTGTATAACACATTCGACAGCTTCATGGCCTCACCAAAGTTCTTTCCCATTAGCTCCTTGGTGGCATCAACCCAACGTTTTGGGGGTCTTCCTCTTCGCCTCCTGCTATCTGGTTTACCGTGTACAATCAAACGTTCTATATTGTTCTCTCTCTTGTTGACGTGATAAAAAATGAGAGAATTCGAGAAAATATGATGCCGGAGAGTCGCTTTGGGGGGTGTATTTTTTGGAGAATCGAGCTATTGTTGATGCAATGGGCTGCCCAGGAAACTCGCGGCAAACGTCTCAAAACCCACATTTCGAAAACATCAATATGCCGTATGTCTGCCTCGCTAACAGTCCATGTCTCAAAGGCATAAAAAAAGATAGAAAGCACTAAAGCGTTAGCAATCTTTGTGCGCTTCGTGATATTCCTATGACGCCAAACATTTAGTCGAGTGCGATTAGACAGAAAAAGTAAAAAATCTCGGAAACCAGTTATGATTTTTTTGCATTGAGTTTCTAATAGTGAGTACAAAACAGTTTACCCTTTAAAAATCGAAATTTTTTACTTGGGGGTAAATCCCACCCCCTCTAGAGGGGTGGGTAAGAAAGTAAAATCTGATATAGAATCATATTGTAAGAGAAAAAGGTGGTTTACAATTTTTCATGAAAATTTTTTAAATTTTTTTTGAAGTACACTTTAATAGAATTTTTTTCTATCCGTACATGCAGCTTGAGAAATTACGATGACATGTGCAAAACAATGAGTGTTTTGTAATTTTTTTAAATAACAAATTTATGATTTTCCTGCTGTCATTGGCGATAGACTGGAAATAAAAAAAAATGTGTAGCAGTTTTTATTAATATATAGTATTACCAACATGCTCTAATTTTAAGAGCTTTAATTTATCAAAAGTTTCCGAGAAATATGAGATATAAATATATTTCTTTGTCACTAAAAGTTCAAACAAAAGTTCATTTGTACTGTCATATTTAAGAAACTATTAATACTACAAATATTAAAAAAAAAAAACAAATTAATAGAGAGTTATTGCAACTTCGGTTTACAGATCCTTTAATAAAAGTTTCCTTTAATTTGACATGTACGCATGCGCATTGAAAATATCGTTAAGCATTTTCTTTTAATAAAATACAGGCATCCCGTATTTAACTTAAATACGGGCAAGGCTTTCCTTTATTAAAAGTACCTTAATTTTGACACATTTAGGAACTTTTTGTCGAAACTTGCATCAGACGAAAATTCCCTAAGGAAATTGTTACTTTTGTTGGCAATAATGGCACAAGAAACAGATAAAAAACGTGTGAGATTCAAATATGAGGAAGACGTAATTTCGCAATCGTATTATATCCCATCTTTGAAAACGAAAACTAACTTCTATTTCATCGTCAGTCATATTATTTAAATCGAACTTCACGGGGTCTACAGCGTTAATTTGTTCATTACCGATATAAATGTTAATTATGTTATGTAGAAGTAACATTTCAATTTCTTCATCATTAACACCAGCTAGGAGACCTACTTCTAATTATATTGTTCTTCCATATTCATTTTAAACTAGAACAAAAGATAATAATACCGGCAATGCCCAACTTTGATTTTTTAGGTTAGGGATAATTGTCAAAATAAAGTATCAACATAAGGTATGAGGAGGACGGTTGCAATAGCTCACTTTAAAAATGGATGACAAATTGGAATACAGGATACTTTATTTAAAGTTTCTTTTAATAAAGTCAGCCCTTTTTCGTTTTGCAATAACTCTCTAATATATCGTCTTCTTAAACTTTATTTTTCTATATTGTCACATTTTCCTTTAATGCAATTGTTTTGGAGTTATTTAAAAAAAAAGGAATTTTTTTACCATTTCGAACGATGGCAACACGACTAGAAGATTTTTTAGAGACCCTGAAACAGATGCACGTATTACGGGGATTGATGTTTATTTGATAAGAAGATTTGCAGTGATTCTGCAAACCTTGTCAGGATACAAATTAAATCATGAACAATTCGACACCTATGCAAAAGAGACGGCGAATCTTTGTCACCAATGGGCTTGTTCCATGATATTCTTTTCATATGGTTTTTATACTTTTTCATATAGTACTCGATATTCTCATTATACAATTTCGTATTATTAACTTTTTCCGTTCTCGAGATATAAGGAGTTGAAATTAGTAATAGTTGCAAAAACCGAGCGCTCATTTATGACGTCACTATACGCAAGTGACGTAAGAAAAATGGCTTTCTAGGACCTTTCAAATTTAACCTGAAAAGTCGAAAAACATGGAATTTTTAAACGCTGGTAACTAAATAAATACGTCGAGCGGAAGTTCGTTCTATGTGTCTAGGGAAAGGAGAAGGTCGGCGATGAATTCTAATCGTAAATTGCAGGGTCAAAATCGAAAATTCGTTCCGGCAGGAGCGAGAGAAAATTGTAATTTTTTGACATTTCACCAAATTGTTCTCCCCTACTGACAAGTAGATAATTATAACAAGTAAGGAGCATCAAGTCTATTGAGATCGCCGAGTCTATGCATATAGTGACGTAGCGGCCACGCCCCATTTTTGCGAGATGGAGATTTGTAATAGTTTTTAAGATACTAAACGTGCGAATAATATTCTGATTTTTTGAAGATACATTAATTTATACTTGCACTTTCGATTTATGAAATTAAAAAAAAATGCCGAACAAGCCCATTACGGATGGTATTACATGCCGGCATCTGTGCACAAAATCCTCATACATGGAGCTGAAATTGTTGAGTCTGCGATGTTACCAATCGGTCAGCTCTAAGAAGAAGCTCAGGAATCAAGGAATGAAGATTTTAAACAATACAGGCGAAGCCACACTAGAAATTCATCTAGACAACTAACGAACGAAGATCTACTTCATTGCTCACTAATTCCGTCCGACCCATTCATCACAGGACTTAGAAACTTGCCCCAACAACATTACCTTCTGAAGTATTAAGTCTACGAGCAATATCAGATCTACCCAAACCTTCAGCGACTTTGATGACACAAACGCCACAGGACAGCACCTCCGAAAGCACAACTTCTGATGCAGGGCCGGAGCGAACGGGGGGGGGGAGGGGGGTGAGCCACACCCCCCATTACGATCTAAAAGGGGGCGCCGCCGGCACGCGCAAAAATATGAATATCGATATTCATATGTTTACATTTATTTTCATTCTTTCTTTCTTCTTAATTTCGATTCAAACAAGTAACTATCTTTGATCATTAGCTAATCGCTGAGAGCGCCAACGTAATAAATAACCCGGCCCGTTTCCAACTAAAACAATGCGCAATGCGCCCTCGTCCGACGTTAAGTAGCAAGTGCGCTATACCAAATTATTATTCGTTTATTATCAAGATATAACCCCCTTTTACATAAATGGCTCCAAGATGCAAAACTGCGCCCCTACCACGTGACTTATCTATCGCCTCAATCCCAAAATGAATTTATCAATCTTCTCGCCAAAGAACTTAAAAAGAAAATAATCAGGGAGATCGAAACTAGCTGCTTTTTTACAGTTTTGGCGGATACAACACCAGACTGTTCTCAAACGGAAAGTCTTTCCATAGTTATACGCACTGTTGATGAAAACTGTGAGCTTCGTGAGAGATTACTTGATATTCTCGAGCCAAAAGGTAAAACTGGAAATGATATTGCTTTAGATATTGTAACATGTCTTAACAGAAATGGGATCAATACCAACAGATTTTCCTTTCAATCTTATGATTTCGCATCAGTGATGTCTGGCCAATATAATGGCGTTCAATAAAAAATTAATGAACTTATAGAACATCGAGTTTCTTATGTTCCATGTCAGGATCATCATATTAATATGGCAGTTGAACATTGTAGCAAATCGAGTTTTCTTATAAAAGAATTATTTAATTATCTTGAAGAACTTTTCGTATTTTTTACCTCTAGCACAAAAAGAAATCACGCCTTGAAAGAGAAGCTTTCTGAAGTCGAAAATGCACTAAATTAAAAAAATTTGTCGGAAACAAAATGGACTGCGCGTGCTGAAAGTATTAAAGCTGTTCCATCATACGAAAAAATATTAGATGTTTTAGACGAATTATCACAAAGCAGCAATTTCGATAAAATGACTCAGATGAAAAGTTTGGGCCTACTAAAGAAAATTTTAAATTTTTATTTTATTGTGTCTCTATTTTTCATGAAAAATGTAATGTACAAAATTAAAATTCTAATTGAAGTTATTGAGTCCCCAAATCTTAATATAATTGACTGCAAGAATATTATGGAAATTACGACAGAACTTCTAGAAAATATGACAAACGACGCCTCAGATATTAGCAGCGAAGGTAATGGCAAATAACATAGGAGTAGATGCAGAAGCAGATTTTCGAAAATATCACCGAAGGAGATTAGCCCCAAAAAGATTAGACCCCAATAATGACAATGAAGTAGACCTTGACATGTGCACATTTTACAGAAAGGAGTTTAGAACAGTAATGGATACCTTGCTTTCTAAACTTCGTTCTTCTGTTGAAAATATTTCGATGACTTTATCTCCAATATTATTTAATGTGTTTAATTTTCCTTTGAAAGCTGAAAAGCTATATGTTGAAGATGTGGAAGCCTTATTGCAAATGCTTCCACCAAAGCTTCCAAAACCAGATACGCATGCATTGCATTCGGAGTTTGAAATTTTGTTTGCAGCTTGCGATAAGGCCTCAACACTTCAAAATGTTATAGAAATATTGATAACTAAACTTCTCATGCTAAAGCTAGCACGTTACATAATTCAATTTGTTGTTACAGCTGGTTATGTAACTGCATCTAATGAACAGTCATTTAGCCAACTAAAAATTGTAAAAAACCTACTTAGAACCACTATGAGTGATGATAGACTGAATGATCTTTTATTATTAAAATGTGAAAAAGATTTGGCATATTCCTTGGATTATTCAAATCTAATAAATTCGTGGGGAAAGTTGAAGGAACGCCGAATTAAAATTAATTAATTTTTAAGTACCTACACAAAATACAAAAATGCAATCCATTTATAATCTCTAGCTGTAGATTACCTATATTAAGTTCAGATTTTAAAAATATTTCTGTGTACTATTTTGCCAATAATAAAAATTGAGTGTTCTTAGTTTCCACTTGTTTATTTTGGTTTTTCGTATCTGCGGTGTGATAGCTTAGATCTAACCGCCCCTTGTTTTTCAAATTTCGACTTATATGGAATAGACAAAAAAATCAAATAGGGGGCGCTAAAATAATCTCCCCCCCCAAAGTTATCGACGTTGCTACGGCCCTGTTCTGATGACGACATTTATTCGAACAGTAGTAATTAGGTAGACAAGTGTATACTCTTGATAAATCTTACTTTATTTATTATTTCTGTACAAAAATCTATAATACATTTATATTTTAAATGCCTACTGTCTCTTTTTATTCCATAATGTTAACAATATACAATTTTTTTGAATCTTTGTCTAAAAACACTAACTAAACATGTTTTTTAATTCTAAGTGCAATCTACACGTGAGCCAAGTTTGAAAAAAATTGTGCATTATTTATATTTTGAACCCTTATGACTAACCCCGAGGGGCTAATAATTTTTTCCCTTATTTTTCTCATAGAAATGTAGGTATCAAAAGTACTTAAACTGAGTTTCAAAAATATCGAAGGTTGTTTATATTTTCAACCCCTATATCTCACCCCCAGAGAATACATTTTTTTACTATTTTTCTCTTAATGACTTATGCACATTAAGTACATTTGCAGAGTTTCAGAATTTTCGCCAGAAATTTTGAATTCTGGCCCACTGTGCACATGGGCAAATGGCTTATTTTTTGTTTAAATGACAATTCCCAGTCCTGGAATTAATGAAACTTAATTTTTTTAAACTATTCGTTATAAAATTGCCTTTAATTCTATCGAAACCGAATTTCAAAATTTCAAACTTCAAGATGGCTAATCCTGACATAAAGGTCCCCGCGTCATTACCGTTGGAAAAATTATTTCGGTGGAATTTTCTTCAATCTTTGGGAATAGGGCTTCCGAACAAAAAATGTCATATGAAAAAATTGATTTAATGCCTTCCCTGCAGAATTACACTGACTAGAAGTTAAATATTTTTGAAAATTCAACATGCTTTCGTTTAAATGGGAAATATGGATGTGGAAGTAGTGATTCCCTAAGCAGTGGTTTTTACACCTTTCAGCATCATTTACAAAGATGTTTCCGATCTGCTGAAAGGTTGTATTCCAGATGTTCTAAGTTAAACTGGTAGAGCTCAAAAAATGACAAGAATTTAGCTAGTGTCTGATAACTTTCTAAATAATGCTCAAAGGAAAGGAAAACTTATAATTAAACAAGCTAACCGTTATACTCTTTGCCGATTTACTGCACTTTTTATATAATTTTTGCACATTCTATAGGATACTCTTCATAGTTTTTTTGTAAATAATAATAGTTTTAGACATGTTTAGCTTAATTACAAAACATAAAAAAAATTATGTAAAAAAATTATTTTTTTGATTTAAAAAAATTTATAACTTTTCTATTTATCGGACTTTTCGTTCTTAAGTTATCGTGCTTACAAGAAACGTGACGGACAGACCGACGGACGGACGGACGGACATTTTGAAAGTTGTTCAAAATTCGGTCACCAACACAGTGATATGAAATTTTTTTCTCTACGAGCAATATTACCGAAATTCATATTCTTTATAGGATTTTGCAAACAGTGGAAAGAAAAGCTATCTATGAGAACTAAAGGAAAAAACTATATATAAAAATATTAATGAAATATTTGCATTCTTTCGATAACCTGACTTCTGGTTATGCTAACAAGTAAAATATTTTTTTGTATTTGCCATTCTTATTTTAACACTAGCATCCAACCTAGTCCCCTACGGCTAAGCAGGCTAAACTAGTATCTACATGATCCCCTACGATATGTAAATTCAGTTAAAAATGAGAGCAAAGGCCTGAAATTAATTTATTTACGTACCTTGTCTTTAAAAATATTTTCATTCTAATGAATTACATTTTCATAAAATCTCATTCAATTTCTTGGAAATGCTTAGCCTTTGAAACGTTTTTCGTCCTTATTGTGGACTCATCAGAAAAGCCTAAAGCCACTCATAACGATGTTCCATGCAAAACTAAGACAATATCCATGAATAAAATAATTATAATTGACATTGACTGATAAAAACAACAGATCTTCACCTATCTATTAGCTAACTAGTATTGGAGCCTATATACTCTATGCATGTTTAAAAGTGAATTATTTATTATTTGTTTGCTTATAGTAATGAAATCCATATTCTTTATAGGATTTTGCAAACAGTGGAAAGAAAAGCTATCTATGAGAACTAAAGGAAAAAACTATATATAAAAATATTAATGAAATCTTTGCATTCTTTCGATAACCTGACTTCTGGTTATGCTAACAAGTAAAATATTTTTTATTTGCAATTCTCATTTTAACACTAGCATCCAATGCAATCCCGTACGGCTAAGCAGGCTAAACTAGTATCTACATGATCCCCTACGATATGTAAATTCAGTTAACAATGAGAGCAAAGGCCTGAAATTAATTTATTTACGTACCTTGTCTTTAAAAATTTTTTCATTCTAATGAATTACATTTTCATAAAATCTCATTCAATTTCTTGGAAATGCTTAGCCTTTGAAACGTTTTTCGTCCTTATTGTGGACTCATCAGAAAAGCCTAAAGCCACTCATAACGATGTTCCATGCAAAACTAAGACAATATCCATGAATAAAATAATTATAATTGACATTGACTGATAAAAACAACAGATCTTCACCTATCTATTAGCTAACTAGTATTGGAGCCTATATACTCTATGCATGTTTAAAAGTGAATTATTTATTATTTGTTTGCTTATAGTAATGAAATCCATATTCTTTATAGGATTTTGCAAACAGTGGAAAGAAAAGCTATCTATGAGAACTAAAGGAAAAAACTATATATAAAAATATTAATGAAATCTTTGCATTCTTTCGATAACCTGACTTCTGGTTATGCTAACAAGTAAAATATTTTTTTATTTGCCATTCTCATTTTAACACTAGCATCCAACCTAGTCCCCTACGGCTAAGCAGGCTAAACTAGTATCTACATGATCCCCTGCGATATGTAAATTCAGTTAAAAATGAGAGCCTGTCTAATGAAGGAATTTGAAAAATTCTTTTTCTGTTTTAAAGGGGATGAGAATCCCTGTCTTTCAGAAGCAGTTTATCCCCACCGCTCACCCCCTTCATAAAAAAATCGTTTTGAAAAATAAATACATTTTTTCTTTTGCCCCACATTTTTACAGTTTCGGCGAAAATTATTTCCTACCTATCCAACATTATAGCTGCTCAAAAAAGGAAGAAATCCCAATTTGATTTTTTAAAATCGCCCTATTAGAACCGGAGATATAGTCGTTTTCCCATTTGCACGTTTCCCCCTCCCTCTTCCTCCCTAATTTCCCTAGAGAGCTCCCCCCGCGGCATCGACCTCTTCCTATAACCACCCACAACAGGAAAGAGAACTACCATTCTAACCCCATCCCTTATCTCTTAAACACCCCTCATACCTTCTGTCCGATCCCTTTTCCTACCCAGAAACTCAATCCCTTCAAACAGCCATATCTCCGGCCCTAATTGGCCGATTTTAAAAAACCAAAAATCAGCTTACGCGCCTCTGGGAGACCTTTATTTTTTATCTGAAATATTTTTTTGTCCGTCTCCTCGATCGCGCGCAAACTGAGAAAAACCGATTTTCCATATGTTTAACAACTCCCCCCCTGCACCACCTAGATCTCGAATGTAAAAGTGTCAGGTAAGTGGGGTAAGTCGTCCTCTATAAGATGGGAAAAAAAAATGAAAAAAGGCACTTGTTTTTCACCCCCTTTTTTCTGCAAGATCTACTCCACTATTTGTATTTACGACGAGTATAATAACTCTGAATTCCTTAGCTGCAATGGTTGGCCATGAAATTGCATAAGTAAGACATTATTATAAGACATTATTTAATAAAATCCGTCAGGTGGAAGTTGAATTTGACCAAACCTGCAATTTTCCTGTTTTAGATGTTTTGCAAGTTTCCTCTTCCGCTGCGCATCTGTCGTTTCGAAAGCAGTGAAATAATTTAAATACCACCAAAAAGAATATTTTATTTGTTATACCTACTTCGTGTTAATTTGAATTATTTAAAGAGATATACATACTCTTTATCATTTATCAATGAATTACATGACTAAGGATATATAAAGGTTGTTGATCTCTTCATTCAGCGTAATTTGTAAGAATCTAGGACATTTAGATCATACTATATAATTATAAAATAGACTATTATGTATTAAAAATTTTAGAATTTAAATATAGAGGAATAAAAATAACATAACTCAAATGCCATTGATAAACTATCTTATGTTCGATATAAAGTATTTTTGTTTGTAAATATCGTTTATATAGCTTATATGTATTCATTAAGAATTACAATGTATAATTTATATTGTACATGGAGTACCAGAATAATTAATAGTTCGAGAGCTAGTGAACATTTCGCGTCTCACTAGTCACGGGTTAAAAATATAGGGGTAAAGAGTTGCCATCTCTAACATTTCGACCTGGCGATGAGCTCCCCCAACTTGTAATACATAAAAAAACCGAGTTAGTGGGTAAAGATCACATTTAAAAATTTTAAACACCTCTGGAGAATCAAGTAATGCAATAATATTGCTCTTTTTATTTTTATAGTAACGTAGCACACAAACTAAAATATATTTTGGGCACCACAGCACTCTGGATTCAGAAATAGATTTTTTAATAAATTTTTTAATGTTTATCAAAAAGTGACCAAAATGGATGTATTGTATTCAAAATTTCCTCTAGCTTCCAAAAATGTAAAAATATATAGGGTGTTCCATTTAATTTCGAAAGTTGTGGACATTTCCGGTCAAACCGGATGTGCACCAAACTTGATTTTTTATTGAAAAGATGGCATTTTAGTCGTGTAATAAGGCCTCCAAATTTAAATTTTGCATTCCAAATATTTTAGGAAATATCGGGGCGAGCGCAATTCGTGACTCACCCGGTATAGTAATCGAAGCAAAAATTTCGGGCAGAATGTAAAAACACTTCAAACATGTATTTTCTGAAGTTAAATTTTTGTTATTTGCCGCCGTCTGAATATATTATTCTAGAGACCGTTTTGACCGTGTAATTTAATTGTCAGATGAAAATTCGCACCTGTAAAATACGTTACAATCTCTCCTTTCGGCAGGCCACCAGATACACCTCAAGCGCCCGATATATTTCGAAAAGAGATTTCAATTTCTGTGGCGCAATGATATTGTGACTTTTTTACATTTTGGAAATGATTTTGAACCAAAAGAAAAGAATAAAAAAATTCATATTACCCTTAATTTTGAAGATATAATCCATTCTCCGATTAAACAATTGATACACAATATCTTTTGAACTATTTCATTTTGTAAAGAAAATTTGTATAGTGAAAAATATTCCTTTTAGTGGCTCAGTGGGTGACAAAAAGAATTAATCATAAAAACTAAAAAAAACCTAAATATCTTCATCTTCAGTCGCTGTTGAATGGTCATCAGATTCGCAATGGGTGTCGTTGGAAATGTCATCGTCATCATATTCACCGTCAAAAGAGAGATGCATGATTTCGCTTTGTAGTTGTTGCTCTAAAATATTATATTGGGATGATATTGTATCTTTAAACAAATTTTAAATAATACATAAAAACAAATATTAACTATAACAGTAAAAAGTCATTGGAAATTTTTTGTTTTAATATAAATTTCTAATAATTGTTAATAAATTAAACACTGCTTTTAGATGAATCAATCAATATATTATAAATACTCTACATATGTTTCGGCTTATTAGGCCTTTATCAAGAGTATTACATAGTGAATACTAAAGTTTCTGACGTGCTTATTCAATTTATACCTAAAAGTATTTATGTTTTAATCTATTTATGACTTAAGCTACTTAATATTTAATTTAACATCTTCAATTATTTGAATGTTTGGAGTGGACCTAAGCTGATTATATAAATCAAAGGATATTTCTTAACAATTGGTTTATTATAGGGGTGTTTAGGAAATTCTGCTGGTCATTTGTGGTGCAAGGGTTGTACTTGAAAGATTTTTTGATTTCTAGTTGTTCTAGCAGATCTAAACGTTTACCTTTTCTTTCTGAATGAAGTAAATTTATGTTATCAGTATCTATGAAATGGTTGTTTTCAATACAGTGTGTTGACATTCCTGTATTTTTATTGTTATTTAAGATTGATTTTTTGTGTTCTTTTACCCGGTTGACAACGCTTCTACCACTCTGACCGATATAGACAGCATCGCAATCCTTACAATTAATTTTATATACACCTGATTTATCAATTTTATTTAGTTTTTCTTTGTTATTAACCAAAATGTTTCCTATATTTGTTTTGTTCACACTTATTGTAGAGATACCCAAATTATTCAATTTTTTAGAAATCTTGTTACTAAATTTCGGAACATAATTAATAAAACTATATTTTGTGGGTTTGTTAGGCACAGTGAAAAATTCTTTTTGAAGCATTTTGCGTTGTTTGTTTTTGACCATGTTATCTATTAGTGACTCGTTGTATCCGTTATTTCTTGCAATTTGTTTAATTATATTTAATTCTCTATCAAAATCACTTTGATCTAAAGGAAAATTCGTCAGTCTATGTATTAGACTATGAAAGGGTGAAATCTTAATTTGCCATGATTGCTGCGAATTATAATGTATTACTGTAGCAGCAATCATGGCAAATTGAGATTTCACCCTTTCATAGTCTAATACATAGACTGACGAATTTTCCTTTAGATCAAAGTGATTTTGATAGAGAATTAAATATAATTAAACAAATTGCAAGAAATAACGGATACAACGAGTCACTAATAGATAACATGGTCAAAAACAAACAACGCAAAATGCTTCAAAAAGAATTTTTCACTGTGCCTAACAAACCCACAAAATATAGTTTTATTAATTATGTTCCGAAATTTAGTAACAAGATTTCTAAAAAATTGAATAATTTGGGTATCTCTACAATAAGTGTGAACAAAACAAATATAGGAAACATTTTGGTTAATAACAAAGAAAAACTAAATAAAATTGATAAATCAGGTGTATATAAAATTAATTGTAAGGATTGCGATGCTGTCTATATCGGTCAGAGTGGTAGAAGCGTTGTCAACCGGGTAAAAGAACACAAAAAATCAATCTTAAATAACAATAAAAATACAGGAATGTCAACACACTGTATTGAAAACAACCATTTCATAGATACTGATAACATAAATTTACTTCATTCAGAAAGAAAAGGTAAACGTTTAGATCTGCTAGAACAACTAGAAATCAAAAAATCTTTCAAGTACAACCCTTGCACCACAAATGACCAGCAGAATTTCCTAAACACCCCTATAATAAACCAATTGTTAAGAAATATCCTTTGATTTATATAATCAGCTTAGGTCCACTCCAAACATTCAAATAATTGAAGATGTTAAATTAAATATTAAGTAGCTTAAGTCATAAATAGATTAAAACATAAATACTTTTAGGTATAAATTGAATAAGCACGTCAGAAACTTTAGTATTCACTATGTAATACTCTTGATAAAGGCCTAATAAGCCGAAACATATGTAGAGTATTTATAATATATTGATTGATTCATCTAAAAGCAGTGTTTAATTTATTAACAATTATTTTCAAGATGTTTCACAAGGAACCTACCACAAGTTCAGTTCAGTGTATAAATTTCTACGTTAACCATTATGAGAATTTTTTCAATAAAATGAATAATTTAGAAGATATTACGCATTGGTTGATGTATTATAAAATATCTAAGTAAAAAAAATTGAACTGGCTTTTTATACTTTCGTTTATATCTCGAGAATCAAGTGAGATACCCAAAAAATGCAATGAATATCTTTTGGGAAAATTTAATTTCCAACGTAAATGCTAATATATATTTTTTTGATAAATTAAATAGTTCAAAAGATGTTACCAATCAATTGTTTAATCGGAGATGGAGTATATTTTCAAAATTAAGCGAGATATTTTTCAATGTTTTCTTCTGTTTCAAAATCACTTCCAAAATGTAAAAGAAGGCACAATATCATTGCGCCACAAAAATCGAAATCTCTTTTTGAAATATATCGCGCACTTGAGGTATATGGCGACCTGTCGAGAGGAGAGATTGCAACGTATTTACAGGGCGTTCTGCTGCGAATTCTCCTCTGACAATTAAATTACACCAACAAAATATATTCCGTCGTCAGATGGCTGCAAATAATAAATTTTCATTTCAAAAAATATATTTTTGGGGTGTTGTTATACCACCTGCTTCTGCCCAAAATTTTTGTCTAACAATTTTCATAACTATTTGGATACCTGATTCAAGCAAAATACGAAGTTTTATCCGGCCGCATATAATGAAAATTTCGACTATTATATTACGAGTTAGGGGTGTTCTTATGTTATATTAAATTGTTTAAAAAAGCCTACGTATTGGCTATCTAATTTGTTTAGGTTAAGTACATATTAATATTGTATACCACTTTCTTTCATATAATTTGATTATGATTAACAGATTCTCTGGTTAGTTTTTTTTTCTAGAGAGGATGGGGGCCACCATCAAATAGAAAACCGACATTGGCAGTCTCTTCTAATTATTTACATAGGTAGTCTTAAACTAAAAAAAAAATTCGAGGTAAAAACTTCATCGGCTCCATTAACTGGTTATAGAGTGGAAGACAAGGTCGCAATTTATTTTTCGCCATAGGCCTCCTAACGATTTTTCCACCGTCCTCAGACAAATCATCAAAATTGTATACACTTTTTATTTTCAGCTCGTCACCAAAGATAAATAAAAATTTAAATAGGGAAATAATATTAAGAAACATAGGGCAACAGTATAATAAAACGTGTATTTGTGACGTCACACGCATCTGAACTCTTTATAATGATCCGCTGACACGTAAAACTTTAATTATTTATAACAAATTAATTACTTACATTTAAGGTGTCATATTTTACATATCTTGTTTTCTTACATATGTACAGTGTGACCCATTTTGAATGGAAATACCCCTGTCAAAAAAATTGTCTATTTTCTGATGTTAACGGGGCTTTTTCTAAAAGATAGGCCATTGAAAGCTCTACTTTATGACAAAAATTTAGAGATAAATTTCAATTTGCAAGACCTACTATGATTTTTTTCAATGTTCAGAAACATCTCAAATGGTTACCTAAATCCAAAATTGTGTGAAAAAATATTAAATAATGACAGATTTATGACAAAGTTAGCATTAAGCCACTCTGGTATTATGGACAGGGCTGCCATCTAATTGAAAGTGTAGATTTACTCTTTCTTGTATTGAAAGTTCATGTAGCATATTCCAAAATTCGTTTCTTAGGAACTGTAAAAACTGCATGGTATTCATATTACCTTAAAAAAAGAAAGGACCAATGATTGTTTCATTGAGTTGCCCACACCAAACATTAACTTTTTGGGAATATTGTCTTTTACAATTAATAACCCACTCTGGGTTTTCTATAGCTAAAACCTACAATTTTGTGACGATACCACCCGATTTGTGGTAAAAGTTGCCTCATCGCAAAAAATTTCTGTTATTAAGATACTCTCCTTGAGCCCACAAGCAAAATTTCATCCGTGTTTCATTAGCACCAGGTTCCAACGTGTGTAAAAACTTGGGTTTGAATGCTTTTTCCTTATTCTTTTTAAGGCATCGGCGAATATTTTCTCTAAGTAAATTCAAATATAAGCTAGCTACTCTTACACTGGCGTTTGGATTGTTGTTGAAATAATTTAAAACGGTCTGCTCGTACCTGGGTCTTCTTTGTCCATTATCCGTTCTTATAATACGCCTTGTCACAGCGCCACACTCATTAAAAATTTTGTTTTAGAAACTTTTACTTTTAGTGATGTTGGGCCTACTCGGGTGCCTATTATTAAATATCTCACATACCTCTCCCAAAGTTCTGTCATTATCTCCTCTAAGGCGCACAAGTTAATTTTTACTTCCCTCGCATACCGAAGGGAAGTATTGTATTCGAGAAAAAATCACCCTCCGAGATTTTTTCGGATTCTGACGTTTCAGAACACGTAGTTTACGAAAATATAGGTTTTTCAATTCCGTCTGTCTGTCTGTCTGTCTGTCTGTTGGTGCATTTACTAAAAAACTACTTGAAGGATAGCAGTCAAATTTGGTAGATAGTTGACGCTACTGTCAGCGAAGACATGATAGAAATTTCACTGGAAAATATACAGGATGGACCGCCTAAACGGAATAAATAGTGAAAAAAATTTTTTTTTGCTCAAATTTAAAATTTCCACGTTTCATGACGCGCTAAACCTATTTCAGAAAAAAAAATTTTTTGAAAATTTTTTTTGCAACATTTTTGAAAAAATTTTTACCAAGATGAAAAATATTTTTTTTTGCTCAAATTTAAAATTTCCACGTTTCATGACGCGCTAAACCTATTTCAGAAAAAAAAAATTTTTTTGCAACATTTTTGAAAAAATTTTTACCAAGATGAAAATTTTTTTTTTGCTCAAATTTAAAATTTCCACGTTTCATTACGCGCTAAACCTATTTCAGAAAAAAAAAATTTGAAAATTTTTTTCACCAACATTTTTGAAAATATTTTTACCACCAAAATTTGAGAATTTTTTTCTTTCTTCAAATTTAAAATTTTCACGTTTCATGGCATTCTAAACGTATTTCAAAAAAAAAAAAATTGAAAATTTATTTAGCAACATTTTTGAAAAATTTTTTACCACCAAAATAGGTGGAATTTTTTTTTTTTCAAATTTAAAATTTCCACGTTTCCATGGCATACGTTAGAGTATTAAAACAAATTTAAAACATTTTCTTGAAAAAATTTATGTATTCATCACTAAGTAGGTACTTACTATAGAATAGAAGAAAATATTTTGTTTGCTCAAATTTAAAATTTCCACGCTTCATGACATTCCAAACCTATTTCGAAAGAAAAAAAATTGTAACATTTTTTTACCATTTTGGAAAAAAAATTACCACTAGAATAGATGGAAATTTTTGTTTGCTCAAATTTAAAATATACACGTTTCATGACATTCTAAACCTATTTCAGAAGAAACAATTTTGAAAATTTTTTAACCAAGATTTTGGAAAAATTTCAAAAAAATTATTTTTTTTTCTTTGTTCAAATTTAAAATTTCAACGTTTCCATAGCATTCTAAACCTATTCAAACAAATAAAAAAAATTGATAAAATCTATTTCACTACTTACTATAGAATAGATGAATTTTTTTTTACCACTTTGGAAAAAAAATTACTATTAGAATAGACGGAAAAATTTGTTTTTGCTGAAATTTAAAATTTTCACGTTTCATGACATTCTAAACCTATTTCAGAAAAAAAAAATTTGAAAATTTTTTTCACACATTTTTGAAAAATTTTTAACCACTAAAACAGATGGAATTTTTTTTTTCTTTGCTCAAATTTAAAATTTCCACGTTTCATGACATTCTGAACCTATTGCAGAAGAAAAAGGAGTGAACATTTTTAACCAACAGTTTTGAAAAATTTCAAAAAAAAAAATTAAATTTTTAACCACCACTATACTTCCACTTCACTGCGTGAATGTGGAACTGTCTAATGGCAATACTATTTGACATATGCTATTATACTTTTATTGGAAAATATACAGGGTGGTCATCCCAAGAAATAATTTATGGGAGACCTGTTATTTAATATTGAACTTTTGCTGTTGGATGAGCACTATTTTTTTGACCAAAAGTTATCAGGATTTCTTTGTAATAATTACAATAACTATATTTCCATTATTATTCTCAATGTCATTTCGTATTTAATATTTTTTTAGTGATCGCCATGCACAAATAACGAGGGAAGTTCTGTGTAAATACCTTTACCGATTTTTTCTACTACATTTAGAGTATCCATAATTTTAACTTCAAACTAATAAACTAATACTTGATAATATTATTGATCAATTTTATAATTTCGATAACAATATACTCTGAGTATATGTGTATTTTAAAGATTTGACGTCTGACTTTAAAATTTGTTTTCCATGGCACCCTATTATTATCTGTCATTACTCAATAAAAAGACAATATTTATTAAAATTATCCGTTTAATTTATCTTTCTATTGTTTATTGTTCATGGGCTACTTTGATTTTTAGAAAAAATCATGTAAAAGTTATTACAAAATATTACCTACATTAATTTTGTCATAAATCTGTCATTATATTTTTTCACGAAATTTTGGATTTACCCATTTGAGATACCTATTTCTGAATCCAGTGGTATAATTAGATTTTATAAAAAAAATCGCTAATCAAATTTGTCCATTTTTGACTTTGAAAAAAAATCATAGTAGGTGTTGAAATTTATCTCTAAATTTTTGTCATAAAGTAGAGCTTTCGCCTATCTTTTAAAAAAAGCCCTGTTAAAACCAGATAATAGACACATTTTTTTACAGGGGTGTTTCCATTCAACATGGGTCACACTATATGATCATTTTCATGCAATAAAAAAAAGTCCAGGTGCCCTGTCTATAAGCTTCTTCTTAATTATTTTATTCTTTTCAGGTCAATTCAAATGGATTTTTATCGTTTCAAACAGAAATACCCCAATTTATCAACATACAATTCCCCCTAGACTATCCGATGATTGCACCGTTTTATTCAAATGTCGACACAAGGAAAGCAGGGACGATCTCCTACTACGAGACGGACAATCCGGCACTGTTGGACCGGGCTACTGAAAATGTTCACGATGCGTTTTTGAACTTCGCAGACTTCCAGGCTACGAGCTTATTTATCGCCACATGGGAAGGTAGAAATTAAATAATATTTTGTATTGAATATGTGAAACTCACCGTTACAATTTTGATGTGGTATCAAAAATTAGTCATGAAATTAAAAACTGTTGTCTTAGCGTCTGCCATCCTTTTGTAATGATGGAAATAGATGAAACGAGTCACAATACTACAAAAAAAGGAAGAGAAGTCACAATAGCATCTAACGATAACAAATAAAACACATAAGAGAAAAAACTATTATTCTATTTAGTGCATTCTGTGAGTCGGATGGAACCTCGAAAAACATGATTTTTTCTTAGCCTTACGAGGCTATGTCCGCCGCCCCCGTTTCAAGGATGTTGAACACGATGGCGGTGGTTAAATCTCTTCACCCCACCCCCCAAACGGCCAAAAACGTTCCCCGAAAGGGGTAAACCGCGTATCCGTCGTCTCCTACCAGCCAAACCTGTGCTATCCTCGTTTTCGAGGTAGTTGAGTACGATGGTGATGTCGAGATCCCTCCTCGATCCCCGCCAACCCACCAAACGGCCAAATACGCGTTTCACCCCTATCGGGGGTTGTTTTTAGCCGTTTGGGGGGTTGGCGGGGGTCGAGGAGGGGTCTCGACATCACCATTGTGCACAGAATCCTTGAAAACGGGGGTAACATAGGTTTGGCTGGTAGGAGACGGTGGATACGCGGTTTACCCTTTTCGGGGGTAGGTTTTGGCCGTTTGGGGGGTTGGGTGGGATGACCTCGGAGAGAGATTTAACCACCGCCATCGTGTTCAACATCCCCGAAAACGGGAGGGGGGGGGGGGCGTAGTCTCGTTAGGCTAAGAAAAATTCGTATCCTTGTCCGACTTTCAGAATGCAATAGAGGCTGAAAATATGCATTATTTCGGAATAATTTCAGGAAGCGGCAACTTTTGATAATACATTTCTAAACATGTCAGGAACAATATACCAAAATTATCAACAATAGTTCTTGAGCGTCATTTGTTATTAAACAAATTAGTTGCAAAATACCAGTTTGTCAAATAGATCTTAAAATAAGTTTTTCTTTAAAAAAATTAATAGCGCCATTGGAAAGTAAGGGAAATTTTACATCAAAGATGTATATGAAATTTTTTTGTTCGATCAAAAGCGTAGGCTCCAGATTTCTTTATTTAATGCACGAAAATGGAAAACTGAACTCAACAAATCTGAAATGAGAGAAAAATCATGTGGCTATTGGATTGTTATATAAAAAATCGGTAAAGATATTTACACAGAACTCCCCTCGTTATTTGTGCATGGCAGTCACTCTAAAAAATTAGTAATTACGAAATGACATTGAGAATAATAATCGGAATAGAGTTATTTCTATTATTACAAAGAAAACTTTGAGTTGAAAAGTTTTGGTCAAAAAAATATACAGATTGCTCATTCAACAGCAAAAGTTCAATACTAAATAGCAGGTGCCACATATGGCAGGCTTGCGCAAATACCTTTACAAATGTCCACCATGACTGAATTATTTATTGGGATGACCACCCTGTACATTTTTCAATAAAAGTATAATAGGTGCATATGCCAGACATTATTATTATCTGTCACATTTTCAATCCAACATTCACGTAATGGAGTGGAAGTATGGTGGTGGTTAAAAATTTCATTTTTTTAATTTTTCAAAAATGTTGGTAAAAAAAATTTCAAAATTTTTTCTTCTAAAATAGGTTTAAAATGTCAAACGTGAAATTTTAAATTTGAGCAAAAAAAGTTTCCATTTATTCTAGTGTTAAATTTTTTTCCAAACTGGTTTGGGATGTCATGAAACGTGGAAATTTTAACTTTGACCAAAAAAATATGTTTCGTCTATTCTATAGTAGTGATAAATAGATTAAAAATGTTTTCAAATTTTTTGTTTTTCAAAATCATTTTTAACTTTGTTTGGATAGTTTTAGAATGCCATGGAAACATGGATAGTTTAAATCTGAACAAAGAAAAAAAATCGGTAAAGGTATTTACACAGAACTTCCCTCGTTATTTGTGCATGGCGATCACTAAAAAAATATTAAATACGAAATGACATTGAGAATAATAATGGAAATATAGTTACTGTAATTATTACAAAGAAATCCTGATAACTTTTGGTCAAAAAGATAGTGCTCATCCAACAGCAAAAGTTCAATACTAAATAACAGGTCTCCCATAAATTATTTCTTGGGATGTCCACCCTGTATATTTTCCAATAAAAGTATAATAGCATATGTCAAATAGTATTGCCATTAGACAGTTCCACATTCACGCAGTGAAGTGGAAGTATAGTGGTGGTTAAAAATTTAATTTTTTTTTTTTTAATTTTTCAAAACTGTTGGTTAAAAATGTTCACTCCTTTTTCTTCTGCAATAGGTTCAGAATGTCATGAAACATGGAAATTTTAAATTTGAGCAAAGAAAAAAAAATTTCCATCTGTTTTCGTGGTTAAAAATTTTTCAAAAATGTGTGAAAAAAAATTTTTTTTTTCTGAAATAGGTTTAGAATGTCATGAAACGTGAAAATTATAAATTTCAGCAAAAACAAATTTTTCCGTCTATTCTAATGGTAATTTTTTTTCCAAAGTGGTAAAAAAAAATTCATCTATTCTATAGTAAGTAGTGAAGTAGATTTTATCAATTTTTTTTATTTGTTTGAATAGGTTTAGAATGCTATGGAAACGTTGAAATTTTAAATTTGAAAAAAGAAAAAAAAAATTTTTTGAAATTTTTCCAAAATACTGGTTAAAAAATTTTCAATTTTTTTTCTTCCGAAATAGGTTTAGAATGTCATGAAACGTGTATATTTTAAATTTGAGCAAAAAAAATTTTCCATCTATTCTAGTGGTAATTTTTTTTCCAAAATGGTAAAAATATGTTACAATTTTTTTTCTTCCGAAATAGGTTTGGAATGTCATGAAGCGTGGAAATTTTAAATTTGAGCAAACAAAATATTTTCTTCTATTTTATAGTAAGTACCTACTTAGTGATGAATACATAAATTTTTTCAAGAAAATTTTTCGGAAAAATTTTTAAATTTGTTTTAATACGTTTAGAATGCCATGGAAACGTGGAAATTTTAAATTTGAACAAAAAAAAATTCCGCCTATTTTGGTGGTAAAAAATTTTTCAAAAATGTTGGTAAAAAACCTTTCAAAATTTTTTTTTTTGAAATACGTTTAGAATGCCATGAAACGTGAAAATTTTAAATTTGAAGAAAGAAAAAAAATCTCATATTCTAGTGGTAACATTTTTTTCAAAAATGTTTGAAAAAAAATTTCAATTTTTTTTTTCTGAAATAGATTTAGCGCGTAATGAAACGTGGAAATTTGAAATTTGAGCAAAAAAAAATTTTTTTCATCTTGGTAAAAAAATTTTCAATAATTTTTTTTCTGAAATAGGTTTAGCGTGTCATGAAACGTGGAAATTTTAAATTTGAGCCAAAAAAAAATTTTTTCATCTTGGTAAAAATTTTTTCAAAAATGTTGCAAAAAAATTTTCAAAATTTTTTTTTTCTGAAATAGGTTTAGCGCGTCATGAAACGTGGAAATTTTAAATTTGAGCAAAAACAAATTTTTTTTACTATTTATTCCGTTTAGACGGTCCACCCTGTATATTTTCCAGTGAAATTTCTACCATGTCTTCACTGACAGTAGCGTCAACTATCTACCAAATTTGACTGCTATCCTTGAAGTAGTTTTTTAGTAAATGCACCAACAGACAGACAGACAGACAGACAGACTGACTGACGGAATTAAAAAACCTATATTTTCGTAATCTACGTGTTCTGAAACGTCAGAATCCGAAAAAATCTCGGAGGGTGATTTTTTCTCGAATACAATACTTCCCTTCGGTATGCGAGGGAAGTAAAAATTGTATCTTAGTGGCAAAATTTTTTAAAAATCGTAAAGAAAATTTCTAATTTTTCTTTTAAATGGATTTAGAACGCTATGAAACGTGGAAATTTTAAATTTGAAGAAATAAAAAAAAAATTCGTCTATTTTAGTGGTAACAAATTTTTCAAAAATGTAGGTAAAAAAAGTTATCAAAAAATTTTTTTTTAATCAGGCTTAGAATGCCATGAAACGTGGAAATTTTAAATTAGAAGAAAGAAAAAATGTTTTCATCTATTTTAGTATTGAAAAATTTTTCAAAAACGTTCAAAAATTTCAAAATTTTTTTTTTCAATTAGGCTTAGAATGCCATGAAACGTGGACATTTTAAATTTGAAGAAAGAAAAAAAAATGATTTCATTTTAGTAGTAAAAATTTTTTCAAAAATATTGGTGAAAAAAATTTTCAAATTTTTTTTTCCTGAAATAGGTTAAGCGTGTCATGAAACGTAGAAATTTTAAATTTAAGCAAAAAAAAATTTTTTTCATCTTGGTAAAAATTTTTTCAAAAATGTTTGAAAAAAATTTTCAAAAATTTTTTTTTTCTGAAATAGGTTTAGCGCGTCATGAAACGTGGAAATTTTAAATTTGAGCAAAAAAAAATTTTTTTCACTATTTATTCCGTTTAGACGGTCCACCCTGTATATTTTCCAGTGAAATTTCTACCATTTCTTCGCTGACAGTAGCGTCAACTACCTACCAAATTTGACTGCTCTCCGTCAAGTAGTTTTTTAGTAAATGCACCAACAGACAGACAGACAGACAGACAGACAGACTGACGGAATTGAAAAACCTATATTTTCGTAATCTACCTGTTCTGAAACGTCAGAATCCGAAAAAATCTCGGAGGGTGATTTTTTCTCGAATACAATACTTCCCTTCGGTATGCGAGGGAAGTAAAATGAATGTATGTAGGAACATAAAGAGATTTCCGATGAAATCGGTAAAAACTCTACTATTTCTACAATTTTTAAGATGATAACCTGGAACTTTCACATGTTACTCTTGAAGTAATGTATAAAAAGATATGATAAGTGAAAAAGATCTCAAAAATTTATTTTTGAAGATGTACACTTAAAATTTTCAAGATTTTAAGAATGTGATAAAAATGTTATATAACTAACTTTAACCACTGGTTCAAATCACGTTATTTCTGTAAGTGCGATTCTTAAAGCTTGAAATATGTACTTTAAAATGCTTCAAGTGGATATACCTTAAAAATTAAATTAACACTCTTTATGTTATGAAAATAAAAAGCATATTGGCTCCAAAATTTGTAAAATTAGGCGTAAAATAAACGTGAACAATTTTGTAAAAAAAAATATTTAGTAAGTATATGATACTTATCCATCTGATCTTTTTATACATTAATTCAAGAGGAATATGTGAACGTTCCAGGTTTTTATCTTAAAAATTGTATAAATGGTAGAGCTTTTACCGATTTCATCGGAAATCTCTTTATGTTCCGATTTCATATATGTTCTATTCCTACACACTTTCAGTTTTACATTTGAACAATATGATAACCCAATAGCCGTATTCCTCTCTTTCATTTAAGCTTTGTTGAACTCAATTTCATTAATTAGTTCAAAAGTTACAACAAATTTAGTGTAGCGCCCAAGGCCGCGCGCGCTTCGCTCGCCATGTGCCGCTGCGTTCCATTTTCGTGCGTTAAACAAAAAAATCTGGAGCCTACATTTTTGATCGTATAAAAAAACTTCATATACATTTTTTAAGTAAAATTTCCCGTATTTTCGAATGGAATGATTCTTTTTTTTAAGAAAAAAATATTTAAAGAGATATTTAACGAAAACTGGTATTTTGCAACTAATTTGTTTAATAACAAATGACGCTCAAAGATTATTGTTGGTAACTTTTCGTATGTTATTCCCGACATGTTCAGAAATGTAGTCTCAAAAGTTACCGCTTTCCGGAATTTTTCCGAAGTGAAAACCTCTATTAACTCCACTATAAGTATCCAAAAACAGTAATTTGCCACCAAATTTTTGTAACCGCGATGAAATCTACTCACCCCCATTTTCGAGGGCGGGAAATTCGATTCCGTTGAGCTTTATTCGATCGGATCACCGATTTACCCTTAAATAGAGTGAAACCACCCTTATTTTCATTTATCCCGGTATAGTCGAGTGCGGGGCCGCTTGAGCCGGGATACCGTCACAGATCAACGGGGTTGGTCACACACCACTCTCGGAGCACCCACCCCCCATACCCATGGGAAGGGAATAGTTTCTTGTAAAAGGTCCCAAACGATCTCAAACCTAGCTACCCCCGTTTTTAAGAATGGGAATCAGAGTCCGTCGAGATTTTCTATCGGAGCGCCGAGCAACTCTTAAATAGGGTAAAACCACCCCTTTCTTCACTCATACCTTTATAGTCGAGTGTGGGGTCCCTCGAGCCGAAATTTCAGCGCTGTTACAAACATTTGGTGAAATCGATCTTTTTTAGCAGTTTTTGGATGAAACAGAATAAAAACTATGACTTTTGTTCTATGTTGTAGATCTAGTACAATATTTTTAACATGGACAATAAGTTTTATTAAGTTAAATCTTGAATCATTTTAGATAATTGGTTACATAAAATTACTCCCAAAGAATTTGGGTTTCTGTATAAAAAAAATTCCAATAAACTGTCCTATATTATTGTAGAAATAGTAGTGGCCCTAGAACAGTTCCATGAGGCACACGCTAAAAACAAATTAAAGGCAATTTTGTAAACTTTGAAACGTTCTTAAAATTCCGGTTTTAAAGGTTACTTGTTCAATAAATACCTACCCTCAAAGTTTCAGCGACACTGGAATTTTTCCGAAGTAAACATGTTATTTTATTTTGCTAAATTATGCGTTTAATCGTTTAGGTGTTGGCTACTATAAAGAAGGAGCAGATAAAGTTAATACCTACCAAGTGGTAATAATCACCGATGGCGTTGAAAGTTACGTTGAATTTTTGTATCCTATAAATGGCATTCAGTGGATTCAGGGAACTGGAGACGAATCTGGATTACCCGATGCCAGAGCACAAGCTGGAATTATTTCCCCAGATGGCAAATTATTCACGTTGCCTGGATCGGGAACTGAGCAAGTTAGAAACTTGGAAAAGTGCGTGTTTTTAGTTTGGTTTTTTTGGGTTTAGCTCTTTTATTAGCTTACTGCAATATTAATTTGGTTTTAGGTGGTCAAATATAGCACTAGAGGGACAATTCATATATAAAGTGGACAGTTCCGAAGTATTCGAACCTGATAGTAATTATGGTAAGTATAGGAAGGAGTTCATGGAATAAAAAAAAATTACACAAAAAAAAATCCAATTAAACTTAAATACTAACATATTTATAGATGCTCGTATTAAATCCAGAAATTTCACTAAATTGCTAATACATGATAATATATCCAAAGTATGCAGGGTGATTCTTTTAAGGTGACCATTAGAATTTTCCGCTTGCAAATGAGATAGACAATTGAGGTTTGGTATCCGGCCATAGTCGACCATTGCGAATTCGAATATAAACCCTCTTAAAGGAAAAAACAACCAAACAACGCTTATTTTTTTTAAATTAACATTTTGATGACGCACTATGCCATCTCAGGGAATGTGTGACCGTCCACATATAGGACAACCTGTATATGATGTGATTCTTTTAAGGCGGCCATTAAAATATTTCCCACTTGAAAATGACATTTGAGGTTTTGTACCTTGCCATACCCGGCCATTAAGAGCCCTTACTGTAATTGTTTTTGACATGTGTCAGTTTTTCTCTTAAGTTTTAGAGCAGCAAGGGTCCAAAAAGTTTATATGTCTTAAACCGTTCAAGCTAGATAAATAAGTTTTTTCTCGATTGATTCCCTACAGTTCAAGGAATCATTTAAGTGGCCGCGATAGGCCCAATGAAGTTTCCAGTGGTTATTGCAATTTTTTGAAAACAGCAATAGAAAAATATAAAAAAACTCCGTTTTTTCAAATGGCATGTACCAAATTTTATTATAGCAATCGATGTAGAATTAAATTTGAGGTGAACTTCACGACCTATACCTAACTCATGTATTATTCGCAGCTTTTTGTTGAAAATTATAATTTATCCAATAGAAAAATACAGAAACCTATGAAACAATTGGAACAGGAGAAACAAAAGACCAAAAAATAACAACTCAATTTAGGTAAGTGTTTGATACATACAACATACCATGTAGATATCTACCTACCTTATCAATCATCCATTACTAAATTGAAAACGTTTGTAGAAAATCAAATTTGATTTTCAACTTCAAAGATTAGGTGGGGATCTGAGGCGGCCCAAAAATATCGATTTCTTCTATTTCTATCTAGTTTTATTGTTATTTTTGTTCTTTTGTTTCTATTGTTTCAATTGTTTCATAGGCTTCTATGTTTTCTTTTTTGTATAAATTATAATTTTCAACAAAAAACTGCAAATGATTCAAAAAGTACATGTTGTCTAAATGTTATTTGTGGCATTATCTTAATTTTTTTCCTTCTTCAATTCTTTGGGACTTCCTGCCACATGTATGTTTTCTTTTGAAGCGGTGCTCGAGGAATCTACAAAATATCACAATTAACCAGTATGTTACTGATAAATAACCTCTACGCCTGTGACTTTTGCGTCAAAGGATCAGTTAAAAGTTGGTTTTTTTAAATAAACAACACAAATAAGTATAAAAACTTGAAATTAAATATTTCGCCGACGTTTCGGAAATTTATTCTGTTTCCTTTTTCAAGGCTTTTTTGAAAAATCTTTTTTTGCTGTGTATGATAAATACACAGCTCTAAGAATGTTTGTTATATTCAATATCCATAGATACTTACTATTGACATAGAACTGTTGATAAAGTTAACAGTTTTTTTAGTTTTTATACAATGTTAAATTTGTGAAGTTCTTCTTTTAACATTGGCAACCAAGTTGTACAGACATCTACGGAACAATTCGACACACATCTATCCCCATTCAATAATATTATCGCGGATTCTTTAATTTTTCTTTTTTTGCTATCTGCTTCTTTTGTTAAAATTTTTGCCGAGTCCCAGTTTATTCTGTGTCCATTCGCCCAAGCGTGTTCGCAGATCTTGGACCTCTGAATTTCAGTTTTTCTTATATAATTTTGATGTTCGCCCAATCTTACACTAAAGGTCTGGATGACTCACCCACGTATTGTTTGTTGCACTCACAAGGAATACTATAAATGCAGTCTTTTGAATTTTGCTCGTGATTCTTCGGTTTCGTCTTTGTCAGAATAGATCTTAAGTGTTGTTTGTTTGAAATACCGTCCTAATATCAAATCTATCACCGATGCGGCGCAACTTTTCGGATAACCCGCATACATAAGGAATTAACGCTGTGTAACGTTTTTCATGTTTTTGTCGTACCTGATTGTTATTTTCAATATTTATGAAGGTTTTATCGACAAAACCCCCAGGGTATTGGTTATTTATAAGAACTTCCTTTATAAACCGCTTCTCATTGTTTAGTATTTCATCATTAGAAGAAATACGTACAAACATTTTACAACACCTCTCTTAACGTGCATCGACAAACATTCTTAGAGCTGTGTATTTATCATACACAGCAAAAAAAGATTTTTCAAAAAAAGCCTTGAAAAAGCCATTTTGAAATTATTATTTTCGGACTCGCAATGGTCGAGTATAACAGGATACCACACCTCAAATGTCATTTTCAAGTGGGATACCTATATTCTAATGGCCGCTTTTAAAAAAATCACCCCATATACAGAGTGTCCCATATGTGGACGGTCACACATTCCCTGAAATCGCATAGTGCGTCACCACGACGTTAATTTAAAAAAAATATGCGTTGTTTGGTTGCTTTCTTTTTTAAGAGGGTTTTAAGTGAATGAACTTTTCCAATAATAGCTTGTCTTTGAACTCTGGTATCTTCTATCAAATAAAACAGAATTATTTTGTTTAAAAAAAATTAATTAATTCTTAAGAGAAGCTACAAAAATATGTACCACAGGAAGGTGACCAACTATCAGAACAAATTGTCCATTTAATGTAGATTCTAACATGGTATAACATAAATAGTTATTCACATCAGATTCTATTTATCATTTTTCGTTACAAATGAGTTGTGCTTTTTAAAAAAATACATTTTACACAATTTAAGATAGTTGGCTTGTCAGAAATATTGCACAATGAATGAAAAAAGAATTTGTATTACTTTCTAACCAACTTGGAACAATTTTAAATGGAGAAGGTTCTGTACTCGACCCGAACATATGTTTTTTTTTCATGTTTGTTCCATGATTTTTTTGGAAAAACTTACCACATGCAAAACCTCTGGCATTTGTAGTTCCAAATTGTGCAATTATTAATTATAAAGCACTCCTCCTATGTCTCTTTTGATTGATTGATTTGATTTGATTGATTGAATTGCCAGCGTATGGTGGGCATTGCTGCCAATTCCGGGCATCCATGGAAGTTCGTTCCAACACGCAGCTTGGTCCTCCGTCGAACACGCCCAACGGACAACCAAACCGCGTGCCGGAACCAAATCTCGGATGTTTTGTATACCGCCGGACCAGCTGCATACGTCGGGTTGGACATTGGACATGCTTGTTGTCAGCAGCGAGTGCAGCATGACGCATGGGGTGGGAATATAGGATGGAAAGTGTAGGTGTTTGAGAGATGCTTTTTTTAAGTTTCCATGCTTCTATTAAGATTTCATTTGTCATCATCGCATCGGCTGGGGTGTGGTACAGTTGTTTGCGACATGCCTATTTTCAGTTTCCATGCTTCTTTTAAGTTTCCATCTATCGTCATCTCCTAATTTTTCTGCTTCTTGTGTCTCTGAATCTGGCAGCTTTTATTTTTGTATTTTTTCCCTTTTTTCCCTTTCTTTTTTTTTATTTATTAACCGCTCCACAAGTAAATATTCATCTACGGTGGAGTTGCTGGGAAGGGCCCTATCTCGCGGTAACAATTTTTTTTGCGCGTTATGAGAAAAAAGGTCCGAAGGGATAGTTTGCTCACCCTGTATATCGTTTCCTTGAAACAATCGGTTTCAATTTTGGGCAGTTTTTCCATTTCATCACCTGTATATTATGTTTATTACCTATATATTATGTTTAATCTCCAATTCTTGTTTAAAATTTAATAAAGACATAAATAAGCCAATACTAATGCTATATAAACAAAAACTTATCTGTTTCATTCACACATCTGGCGTTGCTTATTTTATATCACCCACTTCAAGAAGGGACGAATCCAGGTATATATTTTACGAATCAAAAATCTCCTGCCTTAACCGGTAATCAAATAAACAAATTCCCCATATAAAACTAATAACTCTGCAGCAAGAAACAAAAAGTTTATAGTAAATAAATTATTTCTTAAACAAAAGTACCCGTTCCATATGAAGAATTCATTCATTCGCGTATATGTGAAACAATGGATTTCCGAATCACAACATTCTTCCCATCTGAAGGATTAATAAATATATCTTAGAAATAAATAGAAATAACACTTATCTTTCATCCTTTGCTTATGTTACTACTTCCACTCGTTAGAAGCCAGTCCCTTGCATTTATTCACTTGGTACTAGCCACTTTGGGGAGGGTACTCGGTCGTCGTAGGTACATGCACTTGTGGATAATTTACGAGTTTATGACCTGGTCCCATTCAACGTGTTTATTTTCTTTTTATCCGAGTTATGTTGCCAGATGTCTGTACCCTTTGTCGAGCTGCCCATATCGTCTTTAGTGATGTCATATTTAAATATCAAATATCAGCTATAATCAGCCAAATTTATGTTAATATATATATATATCAATTAATGTAGGATTTTCCACTCTTTAATTCGACACATTTTTGCGCGTTTCACACCGTGTTTACTCTAGTTTTTCGGGATTTCATGGAATCCACTTAAAAACGCGTCTGCCTTCGTCGACGACCGAACTGAACTCCCCACTCCTCCTATGTCTCTTAAAAAAAAATACGATAGGGTGCAAATAGACACGAAAAGCCTTAAAAATTTAAATTGTTTAAAAACACTAGTAGATATTGATTTCAAAACTTGATTCATAAAATATAATTGTCCAAATACTTACTCCTAGATTCAAGTATTCTTACGCAACGCGAAAAAATATAATTTACTCTTTTTTTTTTTTCGATAACAAACAGTCGAATAATCCTAATAACGTTTATTCCAAAAGCCAGTGGCACCAAAAAGTTTCTTGCAGGTAAACTGATAGAAGTCATTCCTATAGGCCGATTCAGAAAGGTATCGAGATACTCTGATGAAAATAACTATAAAGTGTTCTCTATCAGCGTTTCCTTGTAGTGGGGATCATTTAAAAGTCTACTTTTTATACAAACCCCAACTTACAGGCATGTGAAATATCTTAAGTGAGGAGATATAAGAATTTCGGTAGAATTGTCTGCTTGCTAGGAGTGATTCCATGTAAATGCCAAAAGAAAAAAGTTATAAATTATGTCATACCCCAACCACTTGAAATTGGTATCATTTTGTCGGCTTTATTATCCTCCTACGCCAAATCAAGCGCCTGCTCGAACGGTTAACTCTTTGTTTATTTATTCAACATGTAAAGAAACTTTTGAGTGTCACTGGCTCTTGGAATATTTGAACTAAGAAAATGTAGTTACTGATTATTCTTTAAAATATTCTCAATAAACTCCTGAGACATTATGAAATAAAAGTTCAAATCGATCCTGCATTCGTTCACCATATTATATTAATAAATTTCTTATTACACAATTGCAGGAAATAACCGATCTGGAGCTCCAGTCTCATGTGCAGAGTCACCGACTTTTTGCCATGTACAGGCTAAATGCATCGACTATGAAGAGGGCTTCTGCTGTCAGTGTAATTCGAAGTATTATGGAAATGGCAGAAATTGTGTGAAAAAAGGTAATTATGGATTTTAATGGTTCAATAATGCAAAAATACATCCCTGCTTGAACTTAATACCTGATTCCAAAATGTACTGCCTTCAACCTGTCCTATTCTCTCTGTCAGAACATCAACCAGTTACAATTTCATGTAATTTTGTAATTAAAGTACGCCAGCTATGTCAAGTAGGCGGGAAACTAAGTACAGGAAAATTATTTTATGTAAACTAAATTCACACAACATTACGCTGCTTTGTTGATCTTATAAGGGAGCTGCATTCCCAGTTACGTATATTTGTTTTAAATCATTCAGCTAACACCTGGAGCCCCGCAAGGAACAGATTTAGGTGCACTTTTGTTTTCTGATTACATAACCTACGTTCACAATTCACTCTGTTGTAAACATTTTTTACGGATTTTCATACTTTCTTTCATTAATTTTGTAACTGGTACACTGTGTACCTACCTAATAAAATATTGTATTTCTAGATGTACCTCTTCGAGTCAACGGTAAAATTAATGGAAAAATAAATGGAGAAAGGCTAGAGGGATTGGATCTGCAGTCATACATCGTTACGACAGATGGAAGAGCATATACTGCTGTGTCAAAAATACCAGAATCGATTGGTTTTGATAGTCAATCGTTACAGATATTGGGCGGAGTATTAGGATACTTATTCGCCAAACCTGTAAGAAATGCGCTGAATGGGTAAGAATTATGAGTTTTAAACTTGTAGCCCAGACTCAATCTAAAATTTTCAAAATATACTTGTGTGGCAAGCAAAGAATCACTAGCTTCGTTAGACGTTGTTCAAATACGTAATTTACTGTATTTCAGAGTTTGCTAAAATAGCCGCGGTTCATCAACTACATTGGCATCATCGGGATATGATTAAAGATATATAGAGTAGAACTAAAAATGCGTTCCAATAATACTAAAATAATGTCACGTTTAAAAAACCCTTTAGGGTTGTTTGGCTTATTTGATGACCAAAATGTGCGACGTTCACAGGTATCCCCTATGTTGCTCTGTTGCCCACAGCAATACTGGCGATACTCATGGCTAAAGTCACTTTAATTCGCTAGGCATAAGAGAGGGAATAATTTAGTTGTTGAATGAATACTTTATAAAATAAAACATAGTGAGAGAAAACAAGTTTATTTACAAAAGACAAATATAGATAAAGGTTGCACTTACATTTTTAATATAGATGTTAGATCACTTCTGGGGAGCCACCCTCCATAAGAGTAGTTGGGCCACGCAGCACCCGTACTTGATCTTCTGAAACTCAAAACCCAACTGACTTTTTACTCTCTCCCGGCACCATAACACTTTTTGCAATTCAGTATTTCCGTCCTAGTTACAACGTAGCCTCGGTAAATATACTCGGTTTCTGCTGACTAGGGCTTTCTCGATTCCAAAGTGAAACATGCATCGTTTGAACAATAAAATAAGTTAAAAACTGGGTGTTTAAAATAAATCTCAAGTACTGCGTGACAATAATGTCATGGCTAAATGAATTCAATTAATCACTTGGACCTACCTAAAATCTGTCACGGTTCAACGAATTGCGACCTAATACTCAATAAAGGAACATATTTGGGATAGGGGCTTTGTCACTATTCATACTATTTGTACATTTTTCAGTTTCAAAGCTTTTTAAAATGCATATTAGTTTAATTTGAAGTATGTAGGACAAACGAAACGTTAATTGTAACTAGTTTCAAGAAACATACAGCCCAACCCGAAAATGCAGGAATTGAATGAATATCGGTAACTTAACATTGTCATTATAACTTTAGTTGTACTTTAGTTTTCATCTCCCCGATGATGTCAATGTAACTGGCGAAACGCGCGTTGATTATCAGTATTTCGATGTTTTTGGGGAAACTGCTGTAAAGGAGGTTCTCTCTTGTTCTAGATATCAGCTAACCGGCGGTGTTTTTAACCATACGGCTACAATCAATTTCTTAAACACAAGTCAAGTTGTCAAAATTAAACAAAAGTACTTGGGGCTAGACGTCTTTGACCAATTACGCCTTGAAGCTGATATTCAAGGAGAAATACCAAATTTACCTGATGATTCTAAGGTAACGAAGAATTTGTACATTTCGAAAAATCTGGGTATGGATGTAAAACATTAATTTATATTTAAGGTCAACATTGAAGAGTATCAAGAACAGTACACGCTTACCAGTCCGGGCGTCTTGCAGATGACATCACACAGGATTTTTAAGTATAACGCTTTAAATGGAGAAGAGGTGGTCCATCACTATACAGTGGATCAAACATTTTTGTTTGATTATTGCAAATATGAAAATAAAACTGCCGGCGAAACCTGGAAATTAAAAGTAGGCAAGAATTTTATAAGCTACGAAAGTCGGGAACAGATAATAAGATATGGACTGAGCAACAAAATTACACCGTTAGGTGGTAAGTAGACAGTGTTATACATTTTGTAGATTCTCGCTCGGATATGTTAGCCGTAACTAGCTAAACTTGTTTCTTAAGTTGGTCTATTTGTTTTTTAATTTTGAGGTTAGAAATAATTTTTTTGGCATCGGGTTTGAAACATTTTTTCCTATCTTTAAAAAAAATTATCGTGACAAAAAACGGGTCTTTCAAAATTCTTTTGTCTGGAAAACAACAAAGAGAAGAGATTATTATTCGCCAATCTATATGTTTAGAATCACGAAATTTGAAAAAGACGGTCAAGTGTGAGCAAGACTCGCGTTTTGAGGGTTCCATATCGTTATATAAAGTGACTCAATTTTGCGATTTCTTTCATGTACGCTGTATGAAAGAAACCTCCAAATCAAGTTTTTCAAGTAACAATTCCACATAGACAGAAATTAATGATTTTCGGATTTTTTTCCTTTAGTTTACTAATAAAGAAAAAATTGTTCATAAAAGAATTTGTAGTGAAAAGAACTATAGTATATTTATAAATAACTTAAGTACAGAAACGTGGGCTCAAATATGTTAATGTAACACAGTTGATGAGGGATTTGCAATATTTTGTGAAACAATTAAACACTACATTGAGTTGTCTTTCCCTGTCACTAAAATTAAAACTAATTACAATAAAAAATACTGGTTAACACAAGGCATAAAAATTTCCTCAAAACAATTGAAAATTTCAAATGAAATAAAAATTGAACAAAAAATATTGCTGAACATTACAAGAAATATAAGAAAATACACAAAAAAGTTTCAGCAGCTGCTAAAAGACTGCAAAATGATAAGTTATATCAGAAATCTGAAAATAAAAGTAAAACCATATGGAATATTATTAATTGTGATACAGGAAAGAAACAAAAAAGTATCAACAATATTGTTAGTGAAAGTGTAAAACATGATAAAATGATAACAGAACCGTTCAAAATTGCAAATAATTTTAATGAATTTTTCATACCTATGCCTGAAGAACTACATGAAAAATTAAAAAACTATAAAGTTGACAATTTTCAACACAGTAACAATTTCTTAACTATGTTTCTAGAGCCAGTAACAGAGAACGCACTTTTTAATGTAATTATGGAAATGAAGAATTCAAATGCAACCGATCTCGATGGTATCTCAACAAACATTTTTTTAAATTCTGCCAATTTTATAGTGTCCCCTTACGTTTTTAATAAATTTTTCCTAGAAATCTGTAATTTTTCTTAATATATTTGAAACAGCAAAAGCAATACCACTTTTTAAAAAAGGGGAATAAAATAAATACGAAAAATTACCGTCCAATATTATTGCTGTATACTGTGTCAAAAATATTAGAGAAAATTCTATTTAATCAATTAAAACACTTTATCTCTAATCACAACATACTAAGATCAGCTCAACACGGCTTTATAAAAGGAAAAAATACTCAATCTGCTATATTAGACTATCTCAGCAATCTTTACGAAAATCCCGTTACAGGCCGTGCATCGATGGGCCTTTTCGTTGACCTGAGCAAAGCTTTCGACTTTCGGCCATGATTTGCTTAGGGAAAAGCTTATGGTGTACGGTTTTAGAAACAAGATAAATGAATGGTTATCTGATTGAAATCAAGTAGTGGATGTATATGGGGCCAGATCTGAAAAATGAAATATCAAAATTGATGTACTACAGGGGTCTATATTGGAACAGCTATTATTTTTAATATTTGTAAGTGACTTACCACAACTGTTCCCTCTTAATAATTTGACAATGTTTGCTGATGACAACACACTGCTCTGTACTGGCTTGACGAAGAAAGATGTTGTACATGAAATGCAAACTATGATTAATACTTTTTAATATGCTCTCTTTTGCTGTTTATGGATTAAATAATATTACAAACCTGAAGGTGATGTTGTCATTTTATCATGCCGAACTTATGTCAAGAGTAAGGCATGGAATAATTTTCTGGGGTTCTACGAGGTATTTTAACACGATGTTTATTTTACAAAAAAAAATGAAGAAATATTGTGGGTGCCTCAAATTACCAGTAATGTCGTCCTATTGTCATAAAATTGTAACTTTTGCCTCTTGTTTGTATATATTACTCAACTACTATATTGTATGTAAAGTCTAATGAAACTAATTTTGTTAGAAATATGGATATTCATAGTTATAATACAAGAAATAATACAGAAATAACCATACTTTACCACAATAGAATCCTAATTATATAGGTATTAAATGTTACAATAAGTTGCCTTCCACAATTAAAGATATTCAGAACTTAAGAAAATTTAAGTATAAGTTACAAACATTCTTGTTAGGAAAAACATTATTATACTATGGCGGAGTATTTGGATAATTAATAATCTTTCATGTTAGACATATAATTTTGTTGTACTATTTACTACAAGCTTTATTTTGACGTCCTATACTATGTATCACGGTCTATTGGATAATAAAGCTTACTTTACTTTCCTTGTGCTATGGGACCTTCCTTAGTGCCAAATTTCAAGATTTTAGGTCAACGGGAAGAACCCTTTAGGTTTTGATATGTCAGTCAGTTAGTCTGTCAGCAAAAAAATACATTTTGAAAGGCCGTATCTTTTAATTGCATTGAGTTAGAAACTTGAATTTACAGAACTATGAGGCTGTAGACTTTAGTATTTGGTATTAATTTCAACTTGATACCTCTAGCTGTTCCTGAAAAACAAAAGAGTCTTGACGGACAGACGGACAACAAAGTGATCCTATAGTGGTTCCGCTTTTTCATTTAGGTACGGAACCCTAAAAATTCTGTCTTATTTTGACGCAAAAAAAATTCTATTGCTTAGTCTAAAAAGCAAAGCACCTCGTAGCATTCGACTATGTAGGAGCAGTTTGCGTACAGAGGTACTGTAGTCGCCACATATAGGATGACGCTGCTCGATAGACGAAGTCTTGCCGAACCCCGCCTAAACATATTACAACACCAATTGCAGCAAACGTGGGCAGTTATGCAGAAACTCACGAGCACAGAGGTGTTGCATATTAGTTTTGGTCAGTAGCGCAGTGATGTACAGTTCTACAAACAACTGGTGTACTTAATTTGCGCCAGGCGGCTTCTTCCTATTTGGCGATTACAGAATAATGAAAGATTATTGCCTTTATGTATTTTTCCCTATCCAGATTTTGACCCCTGCGAGGAGGGCCGTTCGCAGTGTACCCACAATAGTGCTTGTGTTGTTGAAAATGAATCATTTCGATGTGTTTGCAACCCCGGTTACCAACAATATTACGATGGAAATGAAGTTACCTGTGCAGACGTCAACGAATGCCAAACTGGCCAACATGACTGTGACTACAACGCTCAATGTATCAACTTCGTTGGTACTTATACCTGCCAGTGCAATCCTGGATTTGAGGGTAATGGCTACCTCTGCGAGAATGCTCGTTCTTGTAATAATGTCACGTGTAATGAAAATGCCGAGTGCGTCGAAAGCAACCAGGTGGCGTCATGCAGATGCTTGGGAGGATTCACTGGTAAGAGTTAATCATGTTTTCAGTTGTCTAAACTGCAGGTGCGGAATGATGTTGTGGAGGGTTTGAAAGGACAGTATATAATGGTATACAATGACAGAAATAAATTCTATAACATCGTACCTGTTTCCCTTCCGCAAGAACACTCTGTTCCATTGATTTATATTTTTGTAGTGGTATTTTTTGGCCTACACCATCACTCAATATCACTTTGTCGAAAGTGACACTTTATATTTTAAATTCAGCAACCTATATATTTCTACAGATTTAGATGGGAGAGAAAGACGTCTTCATTAAATCCCCTATACATATATGTATCATTTATAATTTCTATAATATTCGCGCAACTGTGTACACTACAATTGAAAATAGACATTGAATTGCGGGAATATATTTATTTATACATGCAGCAGTAAGTAAATCATAGGATAGAAATCAATTGAAAAAATACATATACATGTATTTAAACAAAAGGTCGTTGTCGTTTTTTCACACAGCAAGTCAATAATAGTGCAGTTAAACGTTCTGCATGAATGAAATAGTCTTATTTGCAGATAATGATTACGTGTTATATACGTATCTACCATTCCGACCCTTGTTACAAAAGTTTGTTAGTTGCTTATTGGTCACTATAATATGACGAATCGACGGAGTTTTTTTTACCATGTTTGTTTTGGTTTTAATATATTCTATATTACATTATTATTATTATTTGTCTTCGTTTAATAATCACATATAGTTCTTTTTACGTTACCTGTTGATATTATTACAATTATTTAGTTTTAAGTTCGGCTACCTGCAACAATGCAAAATTTGAAACTAAAAATATCCTTGGAATTTATTTTTCGCTGTTATATATAGGTAGAGGTGTTTCAGAATCTTATGAACCGCGAGATGCGCAAAAGGCAAAGTTTATTCTGCGATATAAGTATTTTTTTGAAGACACTGCAGGCTGCCCTGCTGTATACATAAACAAGAGCTCGGGATAAATTGTAAACAATAAATATAATATTTTTAAGAAGTGTGACTGAGTAGACAGGAGGGATTGTGTCTCTGCGCATATGAAGGTCACAGCTCATGAGATTTTAAAACACCTCTATACAGTATGTCCCAGGTTCTCACCATTGGGATTTCAGTAATTATTGTGGATAGAAACATAGTTAAATAGGCTGAAGTTTTGCGGCCATTTTACCACTATTTTAGGGGAAAAATAGGATCGTTTAATTTCAATATTTAAGAATTTCTATTTTGTGTGTTAATCCCTGTTATGTTTATTCTGTTTTCTAAAACTGAAGCGATACTAAGATACTCATTAATTAACACTTCCTGGCAACCACAAAAAAAATGTTGCATTGTTTTCTAATAATAGACACTGAATCTTGTTTTCTTATGACAGTCATATTTGATATAAAAACCATACATTAGTCTAGAAAACATGTTTTTTTCTCACAATATCTTAAAACTAAAGAGTGGCATTATTTTTTAAAAGATATTCGGAATGGTCAACACTTCAAATCTTTCGCCATTTGTTCATCTTTCCATCGTCAATAGTAACCCGTTGGGCGATGGTGAAACACGAAAGAGACTAAAAGAAAAGAAGGAAAAAGCGTTGCAAAATATGTTTCTTAAACTTTCGTTTCCAGATTTACACCTTAATCAAACGTAACCTCGAAACGTAAATATTTACGCATACTAGTAACCAAAAATAATTGTTTTAAATTTACTAAGTATATTAAACGTTTATACTTTCATTATCTGAAATGTGTAAAACCCCAATATTTTTAAGTGGATCATGTAAAAGAGAGTCGTTCTTAAAGAAATATGGTGTTTGGACATTATGAACGTTTTTTTGACGTATCTGTGTTTACTGGGTAAGAATCGCAGGCAAACAAAATCCAATACGTTCAGGCTAAATATTTATGTGAGTTTTTCAAATTGTTTATCACGATGTATCTAATTTTTAGGTGACGGCCAATCTTGCAAACCTACAGTGGGGCACAGTTGCCACGAGGCCAATAATTGTTCTCCATTTGGCTACTGTTACATCAATCCAGACACCAACACTTACCACTGTGCTTGTCTTCCTGGTTATGCTGGCGATGGGTACGTTTGCACACAGCTGGAGACAACGAGCACAACGACAGGCATATACGAGGAGATCACAACGACCACAACTGAAGGTATACAAAAAATGCAATACAATTCTCCGTGTAATTCCATTCCTCTCCATATTAAGAGGTTTTCTAATTGGTGCAATGAATTAGTTGGAATTTTGCCGTTTTTTGGCTAATTTTTGCTGCAGCCCCCAAGGGTTGTTAGAGATCTCCCCGTGTCATAACCCTTCCCTGTCACCAAATGAAACGTTATAATCTCTCAAGTGGAAATAAAACGAATCATTGAATTTAACTTACTTTAATGATTTACAAAAAATACCCAAAGAAAGCAGAGCAATCGACATCAGGGCTGTGAGTAAACTTTACAAAAACTTTCGTCAGAATTATCATATAAACAAATCATTAAAAAATCCACATATAACAAAATACAAAGCAAAACTGTACACAATAAGAATCCGTATACGGTAAATAATCAAACTAAACTAAACACGATCTGGCCAGAGCGGTAAAACAAATAATTTTTACGATAACATAATTAAGACACACAACAAGAAAATATTACTAACTGTACGTAAAATTAATAACAAAAAAATGGCCCGACAATTAATATTTTCGACATAAACTGGTTCGGCCGTTGAACACTATGTTTTTATGTCCAAAACACATGGGAGATGTCAAAATACGGTGCGATATAGTTACGCAAACCTAACGTTCACATGAAATTATTCACGCACTATAGTCTTCTCATGGGGTAAGAGAAGTAGCACTGGATACAACAAAAAATATTACTGGCCAATCGTGGAATGAGGTATTGAAGCCATCAATAATTCTGCATTGTCGATATTGACTTCAAACAGCAACGTTTGCATCACGAGAGGCATACATAATATAAAACACTGTACTTACAGTTAATTCGACGAAAACATTGCCTTGCTGTAGCTATGGGCAATGGAGCACAATAACACAGAACACATAAACTATAATAACTACTTTACTGATTCTATTCGCAGTTATTAATCACTATATACAGATATTTACAATAAATGGCGGCTTTCAATTCTTACGGCCATACATGGCCACCAGCCTCTACGCCATCTTTCCAGCTTCTCTCTAGTCTTGGCGTAGAAATATGTCCGTTTACTGTTGGCTCAACTTGGTCTACAAGCTACCACGCTATTGGTCAAGCATTTGTCATGTCTAGCTGATAAAATTTAAACGCGTATAATTTAAATTTAAAATAATGAATAGAATAGTCGAGCGCTTTATCTAATTTAAGGTACTGAGTATTCTTACAAAACATGACCGTTACATAAATACCAAATCTCATTTCAAACACGAATTACCGAGTATTACCACAAAGAAGCGATTAAAAAGAGTGGTTTTTGCCCGTTTGCGTAGATGCGCGCGGGGAGGGGATAGTAAATTTCGTAACTGCAGCAAAAATTAGCATATTCTTCCGTCTCATTCAGTACACAAAATAATTAAAAATGTGTACAAGTATTATTTAGAAAATATAAGAAAATGAATGAATATCAATTTGTGAATGCTTTCAAAAGTATTAAAGTAAAGAAATTGTGGTGAACGTTTTAAAATATTCACAAACGTCTACTATTTTAAAAAAGCTACTTTGACAAAAATGTGATATGATTTTCTTTTCTCTGTGTTAGACGAAAATCGACCTAAACTTAAAAAAGTTTACCGAATGAATAGGGTTTTCACGAAACTGTGGATTCTGTTCGTTTTGATGTCTAGGTTAAACTAAAAAAAAAAAAAAAAAATGGCAGCTATAACCCAGCAATTGTTATAAACAATGATTTTGTTGCAAAATTGAGGTGAATTAAAAAACACAATGTATTTTTAGACAATCTGACGAAAAATAACTTTTTACTCTTGTAAAATTTTCGAGGAAATGCGTATTTTCCGAGATAAAGCGGTTCGAATTTTTCAAAAAAGGGGGAGGGGGAATAGAAAGTGATAAGAAAAATCCAGAAAAATTCTTGTTAATGTATTATTAAAATACAAAACTTTTTTTCTTTCATGACTTTTTCCCAAAGTGCGGTCTGTCCAAGTTTCTCCGGAATAACACGAAAAAAGACCCTTATCGGAAAATGGAATATCTAGTAAACTATGAAATTTAAATATTTGGAAAAACTTAGACGTATATACCAGGGTCATTATGTCTAGGCAATAGAGCCAGGGGCGTGCGGATTTACGAAATTCGCACGTACGTAACTCGAAGAAATTAAAGCCCTCGGATGTGTTAATTATGTTTGAGCTACCATATGTCTTACATTTCAACATAGTCTCCACGTATTATAACAGCGCAGCCGCAAATATTTGTCATATGTGTAACGAAATTTTGGCAAGATAGGAATGTAAAAAGTATTCGTCAAGGCCATATGGAAGACTCGTCAACCGGATTAAAAATGCCAACAGGAAAAGGGAAACGCTTAATAATAACGCACATAGGAAGTGATTCCTGGAAGATGGACTTCTATTCTATTCTATCGTGCCGAAAAAAATTGGCGATTATCATGAGCACATGAATGTGGATGTTTTCGAGGAATTGGTTGCAGAAATTCTCGCAAAGATAGAACCCGGATCTGTCGTTATTATGGATAACGCCCCATATCACAGCTGATTACTGAAAAAATTACCAACCAATGCATGGTGAAAAGCGCAAGTTCAAGAATGGTTAGATGGTAAAGGTATCCCATTCGATCGTGCTTCGGTTAAAGCCGAACTGCTAACCCTAGCGAAACAGCATTCGCCGATTATAAGAACATAATAGATGAAATGACTAAAGCTAAAGGTATTGAGGTATTACGACTTACCACTGTGAACTCAACCCCATTGAGCTTAATTGGACTGAAGCAAAGAGGAATGTTGCAAGAGAAAATAGAACCATTAAATTAGAACATGTAAAACGCCTTTTATCTAATGCATTAAAGAGAGTTACAGCTGAATATTGGCGAAAATGCATAGAGCACGTTAAAAAATTTGCAGAAAAAATGTGAGATTGGCGCCGTAATTGAGTCAATAATTATAAATGTAGGAGCCAGCAGCGATAATGACAGTGATGAGTGAGTGCGGTAACGTGTGATAATGTCGCGTAGTTAGTTATTGTGGAAAATTATTGTTAAGTTTCGTTTTTGATTATGTTATTTTAACAAGAAAATTTATTTATGTTATTTTAATTTTGGTAAGTTTTGGTTTAGATTATGTTGTTTTAACAAGAAAGTTTAGTTATGTGTGTATGTTGTGTAAATTTTTATAAATATCAAACATTCTACAGTATTGATGTAAGATTTCGTAGGTATTCCATTTCTAAACAAAATTATGCGTGCCATTAAACATTTTCTTAAAATAACTCCAGTTTTTCTTTTTGACTGAGTTGAGTGTAAAAACAAATTTAAATATTAAAAATATATATGTGGCGCCACTGCTTGCGGTAGGTTTGGGCTCGTTTCACATTTGTTTATGAGTTCCGCCAATTTCATAGTAGTTGAACAAATTATTAGGTATAAAGACACCACATCCAAACATTTATTCTATTTGGTCGATTGTAGTAATCACACATAATGACCTAGTCGTGGTTTTCATCTCTAGTAGGCGGATAAAACTTAATACATTACTCTAGATTATGTGGGATTATAGAGTAAACCGAGATACATAACAGCTACTGTCCTTTGACGAGCATGCCGCTAATTTCTTGATCTACAGACTAGACATATTGGCCTTGCTATAGGTTATAGTACAGGTAAATTAACAATTTAGGGTAGCAAAAATTAATAAAAGGATCATCTCTGGGATTTAAGTAGGTGATGAGATGATGCATTCTTTGCACTTCCAAGTTCCGGGAAAATTCAAAAAAATTTGGAGAAACTTTTTGATTTTCGGTTTTTTTGCTCTAGCGGCCAAAATAATGAAAATAGAGAAAGAAGTTCCAACAAAAGTTGTAGCTCGTCTTTTTCTCTAAAAAAGGTCTTTACTTAAGCCGTTTAGAAGATAAATCCAGTTTTCCACTTACAGTTTTAAGCCGCTTCTAAATGCGCGAAAAATGAGATTTCTCTAGGAGTTTCGTACGATCGGACTCATGGATAGATAATTCTTACTATTCAGAGCCCCTAAAAAAAATGAAAAGAAAATAAAATGTAGAGAAAAGTCTCAGCTTTACTGTGGAACTAATCACAAAATTCGTAAAAAAATTTATCAAAGAAAATGTCAGAAGATGGCTTAGTGAACTTTGTATAGTTGATCCACAGATTTATTTATATCTTTGCCGGGAATGATAATTCATTTTGCTTATATATTCTTATATAATGATATATTAATCCAATTAACATTTTATTGCAATTACTTTTGTTGGAAAAATATACCTTGCGATCAAAGTAGAGGGTATATTTCTCATCGATCAATCACCTCCAAATTTTGGAGTTCAAATCGCTATATCTTAAGTAATAATAATAGCACAGTCTTAATTTTCGGATTATAAGTACAATAAAACATATTCTTTCGAATGACTTTAGTTGTTTAAATGCGCGCAGTACTTTTTGAATTTGTCTACACGTTCAGAAAATGCACAATTATACAGTAAAACATGTACAACATTCTTCAATGAAATTTTCACGAAATATAGATTAAAGTGCGTGGAATCGAATCCATGCAGTGAAAAAGCACCCATTGTTACGGGAGAAATAGGCAGGATGCATAAAACTCAAAGATGCGAATAAATCAATTGTATAAAGTTTACTAAGCCATCTTCTAACAGTTTTTTCTCTATGATAAAAATTTGTGTGAATTTTGTGATTAGTTCCAGATTAAAGCTGAGACTTTTCTCTACATTTTACTTTGATTTAATTTTTTTAGCGGCTCTGAATAGTAATAGTTATCGATCGATATGTCCGGTCGTACGAAACTCCCAGAGAATTCTCATTTTCCGCGCATTTCGGAGCGGTTCAGAACTATAAGTGGAAAACTGGATTTATCTCCTAAACGGCTTAAGTAAGACAAACATTTGTAAAGACTTATTTTGTAGAGAAAGAGACGAGCTACAAATTTTGTTGAAAACTTTTTCTGTATTTTCATTATTTTAGCCGTTACAGCAAAAAAAACCGAAAATCAAAACGTTTTACCAAATTTTTTTGAATTTTCCCTCAACTTGGAAGTGCAAAGAATGCATCATTCCATTCCACAGGTTATTAACTACTTAAATCCCAGAGATGATTCTTTTATTAATTTTTGCGAGGTTTTTACAACATTTTGCCTTCATGCCTGTACTATTAATATATTGGTCTCTTGGAATTTTTTTGTAACGTGCATATTTTCCGAGTTTTCAACAGTTTTCCACGGTCAAAAATGTACCTAAATTACAATTTTGATCGTGAAAAATTGTTGAAAACTCGGAAAATATGCAGGTTGCAAAAAAATACAAGAGAATAAAACTGGGGTAGTAATGTATGTACTCAAGGCAGCTTTTAATTAAAAAAAATATTGATTTTATGCAGGGTACAAAATGAAATATGGGGAAATTTTACAAAAGTATGTTTTTCGTAAAATACAAGTAAACTAAATGATGCAAATATTACAGCCTGGATGACGTTTCAGAGGAAAATTATTGTGCTTGAAGGATTTTTACATTAAACACCTTCATATTTTCAATTATTTTTTAGCTACTGGTCACAGACAGATCCAGCAATGCGTGTTGGGAGTTTGTTGGTGTCCTGAAGGATACAAAGTTCAAAGCGGTAGTAAGTACTGCTTGCTAGTTGAAGAAGTAACATACCCGGTGGAAATTTCAACACAACCAACTGAAGGTACACCTAGTATTTTTTTTTAAATAGATATTTTCCTTTTCTGAGCGACATGTTTGTTTGTAATGACGTTATTTATCGTTTTGTGTGCAAAAAAATCTATTCCAAAGGTAAAGAGAAAAAATATTCACTAGCATTTACTTACTAGTGCGTGTCAAAATGCATGGTCGGTGACTAGTAAAAAATTAAAAGAAATTATCATTCGTATTTTGCCATATATCAATCCAAATCAACTTAAAAATGATTCTAGTTTAGGTAGGTAGGTATACATAAAAAATCATATTTTGAAAAGCTACATTTTAAATTAGTTTTTTTAATGAGAGAGTATAGTCTACGCAATGCAGAGACGCAAAACATAGGTGCAAGATATTGCGATCAATTTAAGAGGTGGCAACCAACCATATTCGGTTAGAGGAGGTGTTAGCTTTAATTTATCTTTTTCTGCTTTCGTTTGAGCATAGTAGGTAAGTGTCTAAAAAAATTAAATATTGCCAATGCGTCGCCAATAAGTTGGGGGAAAGGTTTCGGATGGCGTCGGAGGCAGGCGCGTTTTCTGTAGCACCTACGAAATTTCGAATAAATTCGGTTAAAACTGTGACAAATCGTACGAAATTGTGTTGAATTAAAGTGTGTAATATAAATTAGCATGAGTCTAGCTAGTTCATACAGTTGATATTTTGATTGGTTGAATATAGTATCATAGTATCACCTAAAAGCGTGTATAAGCAACTTGAAATAGGGACACAAATATCTGGCAATATAATATAAACTGTGCACCATATACTTAACCTTCAGTGAATAACAACAAACTGGTTCTAAGAAGGGTGAAACAACGAGTGCAAGTAGTGTAGGAATTCTACAGAAAGAGAGGGAAGCTACCAACATATACACACGGACGAAAAAGATAAGTTCTATTAGTGGCATTAGTTTATTGATTGATTGATAAACCTAATTGAATTTCTTAAAATTAAAAATGTATTAAACATAAGGCAGGTTCCACAACAGGAAGGTTTCGACTGGCAGCTGTCACGTGGTTTATTTACGAGTACAAAAATATTTCTCAGGTCAAAGTAGTTGGAGTCTGCTTCATATACAGAGCCTCCCAAATGTTCTTCTATTTTTTGCTTTACCTTGGCAGATTGGTATACAGGGTGTCTCAAATATTCTCTCGGGGCTCATCCTTGTACTTCCAAATAGCTATTTACCTGTGGAACTGTTAATAAATCAAAACCCTTTACAGCGAGCTAACGTATGTCGTGGTAAACAAACAAAATGGACGCACTGATACAGATACAGAACGTTGAAATTTCTGGGAAACATGAAACCGTATCTGGACGCCAGCAGGCAAGAGGATGTGCACATTGCTAGATTCAGAAAGAGAAGAAGCAGAAGACTCAGAAGAATACATAAGGCGATGATGATAGATGGAAACTTAAAACAAACACCTACACTTCCCATCCTATATTCCTATACGATGTGTCATGTCTTGCAGCTCTCGATGCTGGCAACAAGTATGTCCCATATACACTCCGGCGTGTGTAGCCGGTCCGGCGGTATATAAAAATATCCAGATCAGATATCCGGAAGTGGCAGCAATGCCTACCTACGCTGGTCAATCAATCAATCACAAATGGGTTGCCAATGAGTTCCATCAAAATTTAATTAGGCAACCCAATATATTTTATTTTAAGCCTTACAGTTAGGGAATATAATCCCGAGACAAAAATTCAGTCCCAGGATTTCGGGATTTTAAACGAATGGTTACCGATATCTTTCCCCCTCCCGCCATATCCGCCCACCATATACTATAACATTAAGATGCTTTTTACGATACGAGAGAATAGTTTGAAGAATGAGCGTAGCGAGAGGCTACCTATAATAGAATAATATGCAAATTGTGTTTGAACTTTGTTGATCGATACCTTCATATGACAGAGTGAGGCCTAAAACACTCGATCAGATGTGTTAAACCCCTATTTGACAATAATAACTAATACTTACATTGACCTACTAACTGTCGGTTTTACGTCTTTTCATCATCATGTCAATCAAACCTGCGACATTTCAACCCCCAAAGACAACCCCCGACATCTCAACCCTCCGAAAATTCAACCCCCGACATTTCAATTACAAAAAATTTGATAAATAAAATAGTTTAATTTGACTGAAAAACTGAAAATTAAAACACTGAAAAACTGAAAAATGAAAAAACTGCAAAGGACAAAAAGAAATTTCGTGTATCGTTCACTCCACATTAATTTATACTGCACATAAAAAACTCAAAACTGCCAACCGAGCTAATATAAGAGGAGGCCTATGTTAAATATGTAATATAATGTATTAATTATTAGATCAAACATCGTTACTCTTACCTAAGTATATTCTGGTAAGATTAAGAAAAGAAATAAACAGAGCCCTACTTTGAATATCTGTCAATGCTGCGAAGGACGGGCAATACGTCCACCAACGCATAAGACGTTCCTATCTTTACGCAAAACAGAGTAGGATTTTTTAAATTTACCAGAAACGTCATTAAACTCTACCGAGAACACGATTTTTATCTCTAGTATTATTTTGTTCATTTTAATACGCAAATATTTTAAATACGGTTCTGTAGTACACTTGCCAGCAGGAATAGCGCCGATTTTGATATTTTGATGGCCGGTTTTTGCGGTCTTTTTTATGTGCACTAAACAAATGGTGGCAACTATAACAACAAACTTTTATTGCGTTAGCTTTTCACGAAAGGTAGTTTTTTGTCTGTCGAATGCCAAGCGCGTGATATCTCGACAAATCAGACGACACTACTCGTCGTACCTTTGGCTTATTTTCCGCAATAACTCATTACTTGTCATTCCCCACTCTTAGTAGTCTTAGTTATCAAGCGGATTGAGCGGATCCGGAGAAGAAATGTCGGGGGTTGAATTATCGAAACGTCGAGATGTCGGGTGGTTGAAATCGGCGAGGGTTGAGTTTGGGGGTTGAAATTTCGCTGATTGAAATACCATGATGAGAAGACGTGCCACCCTAACTGTCTACCCGCCCGAGATTCAGTCGATAACGTGGTTCAGTGCAGTATGTAAATGATTTTTTTCATAAACGCATATTTTCATTTCAGCATAAACGTAATAATGGTTTAATAAATTATTGTTTTAGTCGATTCCAGCTTTCCTGAGGTGCAGTGCTATAACTCTTCGATATGTTTCTGTCCGCTGGGATATAAACATATACGGGAAAACAACACTTGCGTGATTGTATCCAAGATTGGTCCGATTGAAACTATGGGTCCTTCAAATATTAAACGTAATTAAATAATATAATAATAATAATAATAATAATAATAATAATAATAATAATAATTATTATTATTATTAAAAAGATGTGGCAACAAGACAAGGTATCCATTGTCCCGATCGTTCTGTCCTCAACTGGCGTTATTCCTAATGACTTGAAGAAGGGCCTGGACACACTCGGCCTTAGTCAGCATATTATTGGTCTGATACAGAAAGCTACGATACTCAGCACTTGCAATACAGTCCGGAAGTTTTTAAATCTACCAACTTAATAAACCTACAATAGAAACTTATTATCTTGCTTTAAAGAGCCGATAATAAGCGAACCCCACCCTCAGTGTGTGAGAACTTTGGATAATAATAATAATAATAATCGTCTTTTTGATGCACTGCACATAATATTACATTATAATAATATAACAAAATTAATAACAATACATCAAGGGCAAAGTTTAGCTACTAGAGCTATTCTACTACTTAACCCATAACTTAAAACTAATTAAAAGAAAGACAGAAAACACAGTAATAAAAGTGTAAATATAATATACATGTCTGTAAAATAGTATAAAGATAGGAAATAATAATTACAACAATAGTCAAATAAATATAAATAGAAGGTGCCTATTAGTATTAAATTAAATCTATTTAATTTTTTTATTGCCAGTCGAAAATCATGACAAAAAAATTTATCTCTTTAAACGTAGATAAACATTGTTTCGTTCGTAATCACGGAAAAATCGATAATTTCAACGATATCAATAGAATCAGTCTCACGTAATAGTGGAGTAAAAAAAAGGACATTGATATGCATAGTTTTGTAACAGCAAAATTATGATTTCATTCCTTCTGGGGTATCGCCAGGAGTATATATCTGAATTTTAGACTTCGAAAGCCAATTAAGTTTTTTTTATAAACAATTTAGTTTTTTGAAAGGCGTTTATTTAGGTAAAAAGGTGAATATCTCCGGTTCTAGATGTCTAATCGGGACAAAAAAAACCAAAATCTTCGTAATTGGGTCGTGTACGTTTGTACACACATAACATACAAAACCGAATAAAACGCTTTTTTTTTCATTTAAACGCCCAGGGACGTTAGGAGTTCAGATCGTCTGCAAACTTTCAGAAAATATACATTTTGTTGAATACAAAACACCCTGAGATTTTGGTGCCCAAATATTAAACCCTGTGGACACAAATGAATTTGTCATCTAAAATTTGAATTGCCTGCCATTTTGTGCCATTAAGCCCAAAATGGATGCATTTTTCCAAAATGTAGATCTTAATGCCAGAGCTTTCCGATGAAATTAAAATAAGTTTTTTCTTCAAGTCATTTTGGCCACTTTTTTGCATTTATTTATAAATAACTAAATATCAATTAATTTCTTTTGGCCATTTTGAAAGAATTTTTGTTTTTTTTATCAGAATAGAAAGAGAAATTAAAGTTGAGTTCAAAGTGAGCCGAGCTCGGAGACGGACGCGTGCTCGGTGGCTCTTACAAATTATCGAATAAAGTCGGTAAAAGCGGTAGGAAAACGTGTGAAATTGTGTTTGAATTAAAGCGTGAATGGTTCGGCATCGATTAATATAAATTGGCATGAGTTTGGCTATTTCATGTAGGTACTTGATATTTGATTAAATTATACTGGTTTAGCATAGCATCGCAAAGGCGTATATGGGCCACTTATAGAAAGGACAAATATCTGGTAAGATGGTAAAAACTGTGGAAGTAGTGTGAGAATACTGCAAATCAGAAAGGGGAGCTGCAAAAGGAACCAAAAGAGATAAGTGTACCACTTATATTGGCTTGTTAGTTTAGTTAGTGGTCCATATTCTGGGCTTGTTTGCAGGTGCAGAGGTATTTCTCGGGTAGGAGTGGTTGGATATACAGGGCGTCCCAGGTGTCGTCCTGGATCTCTTATTTTGTTTCTGCAGATTTCATTTTTTCTATTTTGCATTGCATTAGCGGATAGGTGTACGGGGTGGCTTGGGGTGTTCGCCTGGGGCTCTTCCTTGCGCTTCCACTATGGATGGCTGTCTGCCTCAAAATAGTTGATGTCTGCTGGATATATAGGGCGTTTCAAATGTTGTTCTCGATCTCTCTTTTTTGATTTTGCAGATTTTATTGTTGTGCTTTGCATTACCTTGGCAGATCGGTGTACAGGGTGTCTCCAAGTGCCCTCTCGGGGCTCTTTATTGCTTCTGCAGATTTTATTTTCCTATTTTACATTACCTTGACAGATCGGTATACAGGGTGTCTTCAAGTGTTCTCTAGGAGCTCTTCTTCTTCCTTGCACTTTCACTGTAGACGGCTGTCTACCCGTGGAACGGTTCATAAATATAATCGCCCTGCAGCGTGCTGATTTCTGTCTTGACAAGCGGACGAGGTGGACGCACTGACGCAGGGCGTTGAAGCGAAAACGCGGATCTCTGGTGAAACATATGAAACCATGTCTGGATGTCTAAATGCGGACAGGAGGACGTGGACGCCGCTGGACTCGGAAGCAGAAGAAACAGAAGACTCTGAAGAATTAAAAAAAGCATCCCACAAACACATACACTCCCCATCCGATGATAATAGATGAAAACTTAAAAGAAGCATGGACACATAAAAAGAAGCATCTCACAAAAACCGACACTTCCCATCTTATATTATAAGAAAAGATATATTTTCTTCTGAAGTTTGAAGCTGATCGGAATTCTTGACGTTCCTGGGCGTTAAAATGAAAAAAATATGATTTTTAGCCAGTTTCTTCAATTTTGTATATGTACGTACTCAAATGACTCAAAATTTGTTTGTCCCGATCGGACCTCTAGAACTGGAGATATTCATCTTTTTACCTAAAAAACGCTGTCTAAAGAACAAAATTATTTATAAAAAAAACACAATAGGCTTTCGAAGTCCAAAATTCAGATATATACTCCTGGTCATGCCCCAGAAAACATGACATCATAATTTTGCTGTTACAAAACTATGCATGTCTCATTGTTTTTTTGACCTTTTTTTACACTATCAGGGCAATCGCAATTTGTGTTACAATTTTTTTAATGAATTTTCAGTGTGTTTTGGTTAGGTTGACCTACAGCTGAAGTGGAGAATGTTATGAAAGTAGTTTTATGGCTATTTAAACTTAATAAACTGAAATCTAACCATTTTTATCAGTTCGAGACCTGTTTCAGCTTTCTCGTATATCTCAGTTCAATTTGTACCTGAAAATATGATAGTAGTGTCATCTTCGTAAGAAATTATAGTTCCATTTTTTAATAAGTGTCCGATTTCATTGATACATACGAGAAATTACACAGGCCCCAACACAGCACACTGAGGAACACCCATAGAGACAACCAGAGAGCTACTTAAAGTTTCATCTATTTACGTTATACAAGACATAGCTTGATGAAATTAATATGGGATTACTGCCGAGTCCTACTCTATAATGTTCAAAATTTTTTTCAGTTTGCAAGGTTGCGTAGAAATCGCTTAAGATATCCCAGAAAGATTAATGAACAAAATAAAGAAAATAAAAACCTACATACGGGTCGAAGTGCGAACTTCTTGTTTAAAAATTTTTAGTCAGTTAAAAATTATTTCTACGTGATATGTAATATGTACTTACTAGAATAAGAAAAGATTTAAACAAAAAATTAAGTAGATAGTTACGTCTTACAGTTTGCATTGTTTTATTTTCAAAGCGCTAAACGTTAAAGTCGAGCTTCTCGCCAACCATGTTAGCATCATCTGGGGGCTGCTAAAGTTTTTATTTACTCCTTTTTTACAGTTCACGATTTTGATGTTTTAGATACCTGCGATTTAGTGAACAACTGCCACAAGTACGCGTCTTGCCTCTATTCTGACGAATTGCTTTCATACGCTTGCGTTTGCAACGCAGGTTTTGAAGGGGATGGTTACAATTGTGAAGTAGAATTCGTTTCCTGTACTAAAGTGAACAACTGCGATCCACATGCGACATGCACATATGACCAATATTTAGGCAAATCGAAATGCATATGTAATCCTGGCTTTGAGGGTGATGGCTACCAATGTAACGTGACAGGTAAGGTATTACTATAATAAGCTACATATAGTGTCTTAAAAGTAATGTTGTTACAGCCCATTGCACCACTAACGAGGACTGTACATTCACAGAGGTTTGCGCATATACAAGTTCCAACCGGTTCGAATGTGTATGCAGAGAAGGTAAGTGTACTGAGTCGTCTAAAAAGTCTGAATCCCTTTGGATTTTAATTGAGATAAACCTTTTCTTACTTTAGAATGTTTAAAATTCGCTCATCAAGAAATAAACTAAACTGCATGTAGACCACAATTGTTTATAAAAATCCTCGATAAAGTATTTCAAGTGGTAATAATTAACTGAATTTTCATTCATTCATTCAGACATTTGCATCAGTTGACGGCCTAACTGTTCACTGGAACGTTCAGTATTAGAGTATTGCTCTATAATTTGGTATTCCAATTACAATGTTCACATTAACGACATATGTGTCCAAAGAAGGTTTCTAAGACAATGCTTTTGAGAGATGAATATGATTATGATAAGCTTTTTGCTCGGTTTAATATTAATACATTACAACACAGAAAATTGAATGTAGATGTACCTCTTAAAATACTGAATGGTTATATCAATACCTTGACAATATTTAGTGTGAATCAGGACGCGCAGTTCGGCAAATACATTTCATGTACCTTTTCCTCATACTAATCATGCATATGAGACTAGGGTATTAAAAACTGCTAAAACAATTCAAAATAACTTCGAATTTTTGGAGCCCCAATTTTGTTTTTTAAGAAGTCAACCAAACAATTCAACAATTGTAACCATTTTGTATTCTTTATACAATATCTGATAAATGTTGTGTATTCCTACTGCCTTACTTTAAATAACAAATATTGCATATTATTGCAAAAAGAGCTTATCTCGCAGAGATACCACAACTCATTATGATAAACTCACACAAATCAGGAAACTTCTAATCATTTATTTATATGTTCAGGCTATGTCCGAGATTCGCAACACCAGTGCGTAGTCGCAACAGGATCTTGCGGGGGAGGAATATGCGTCGAAAATGCCGAATGTCTTTTTGACGAGGAAGTCCAGACGTATTACTGCACCTGTAGGCCTGGGTATGTTGGTGACGGTATCACCGAATGCAGGGTTAAGGTTGTTGGTTGCGATACTCTGAACAATTGTGGTGTTCACGCCACTTGTCAGTATAGCGACGAAGCCTTAACATACAAATGTGTTTGCAATGATGGATTCTTTGGAGACGGCCACAACTGTTACGCGGAAAGGAACTGCCACACGGATCCAAACATGTGCGATTCCCACGCGGCTTGTTTTACAGGTAAATATCCGCCTTATTACTGAGAAACAAAGAGAGCAATGTTAACAAAATATTATCCTAATCATAATAAACCAAGCAATAAACTTTGATCAGGTTCGAGCCAGTCACAGGTGAAGATGATTTATGTTTCTGTTTTTATTATTCACAACACATCAAATCATTAATGTATTTGAGGCGCAGCAATGGCTCTAGTACGGATCCCTGGTGAATGGCGTATATGATTAACGTCTAACTACAAAACTTACTTCATAGAATATTTTTCTATAAACCATTAGTCCTGTCAGTAGTCAGTTATTATGTTAATCATAAGGATAATTATTATGTGGAAGGATAATATTTTGTACGTTTTATTGTTTCCTGCATCCTATAATTACCATAAGAGAATTTATTTACCTACAGGAAAGCACTTTACATATTATTATATCTTTTTAGACGCTAATAGAAGATACGTTTGTCAATGTAACACGGGGTATGTGGGTAATGGAACGATTTGTCGAGAAATATCCCGTCACGAAGGTAACTTTCTCCTCGTCAACCAAGGAATGGCCACATTGCGGATACCACTAGAGCCAACAAGGACCAATATGAAGAAGCCTATACAAATAAAGAATTTCCAGACAGCGGTCGGGTTAGACGTGGACTGTCTGGAAGGGAGAGTGTATTGGAGTGATATCAGCGGGAGAGCTATAAGAAGTTCTTTGTTCAATGGTAGCAGTAAAGCTGATTTTATTAAAGATGGTAAGTTTGCCCAAGTTACGTATACTCCTAGACAAACCGTTCAGTAAATATCGTACTTCTTATGTTTTGCAGCTATTGGCTCTCCTGAGGGACTTGCCGTTGACTGGGTTTCCCGTAACATTTACTGGACGGATTCCACAAACGACACAATTGAGGTGGCGAATTTGGACTCGAAACGTCGTCGCACACTCTTCAACACGGATCTGGTGAACCCTCGAGGAATAGCCGTGCATCCTCAGAGGGGCAAAATATTTTGGACCGATTGGGATCGAAAGAATCCGAAAATCGAGTGGGCCAACGCGGATGGCACTGACAGACAGATATTTTTGAAGGGAGAAGCGGTGAAACTTCCTAATTCGTTGACGATTGATTTCGATACAGAAGAATTGTGTTATGCCGATGCCGGGACAAAGAAGATCGAATGCGTGCATATTGATAACAGAATTCAACAGACCATAGCAGTGAATTGTACTTATCCATTTGGTATTTCTACTACTGATAAGCATATATATTGGTCCGACTGGATTTCGTAAGTGTTTTATGTTTGGTTAATTATTATTTTCTCCATTTCGTGTTAACATTGTTAGCAAAAGTATATTAGTAGTATTCAACGAGCGTATAATAATGGCTATTATTCACGAAGGCGAACTTTTCACCAGAGTGAATAGTAGCCATTATATGCGAGTAGAATAGTACACTTTGTCCACGAGTATTAAACATTTAATATTTACCTATTAAATTTATTTTCATCTCATTTCTCCAATTTAAGAAAGATTCGTACGCCATCTTATATAATTTTCTCTATTTATCGGGCATAAGTTTAATGAGGCGATTTCTGCAGCTTCCCTTACATCTGGCAGTGTCAAAGAAATCTCGTTTTCACTGTCAGTATCCATTTATTTAATGATATTACTCTTTTTCAGTAATATGTAAAATTGTAAATGTAAATAACGTTAACGTTTAAATCGCACAGATTTTGACGTTTCAAATCAATAACAAAATTACACTTTGACACATTAAAACTTTATTTTCCCATTTGGATCTAGTATAAAACATTTAGTCCAATAATTATAAAGATTTCCATAATAAAAAATGTTATCTGAGATTTTCCTTCAGTAACTGGAGGGATTATATATCACAAAACCACAAAAATCAGTTCTGGGGGTGCCGCGTAACCCCCCCAAAAAACCACCCCTTCTGAGAAAAAAGCCTTATATTACTGATAACTCGTTAACCGTTGAATATTTAAAAAAATTGCTCATTATAAAAAGAAAGCTTGACTAATTGCCTAAAAGAAAGTCATCTTGTAATTTTCTTGTATATACCATCGTTATCGAGAAAATCGATATTGAAAAAAAAATTGCAAAATGTGTATTTAATGCGCACGAATTTTCGTTTATTTGAAATTTTTTGCGCGCGGCCTATAGAATTGCTCGAAAACCAAATATGCTAGGAAGATAAATCAAAATGGGTTTTAAAGGGGATATAAAGTACTCTTTTGTGTTTCCATTTTTGACGGCTATTGATATTTATTAGTACATATATAAAAATAACAATATAATATAGTTAGCTCTTGATTTTCTGGACTTTTAACTATTCACAGGTCCATAAAAAATAACTAACTTTAACATAAGTTATAGTTTTAGTTTAAGGTAGTACTTCAATGCAGAAAAAGTTAGGAATAAAAATATTCACATTTACAAATTTACCAGCATGTTGACGTTAGCCAAATTTTGTATTGTTTCTAAACATAAAGAAAAGACCCAAACATCTTAGCTAAAATTTTTTTTTTTGGGTTTATATATCATATAACTATTGTTTCTAATCATTTAACAGTTAAAAATTGTATTAAAAAATATCACCAAAAAATTGAATATGCAGTCTTTTTTGGATTTTCTTTTGGCTAACTTTAATATGCTGCTAAATTTGTAAATGTGAATATTTTTATTCCTAACTTTTTCTGCATTGAAGTACTACCTTGAACTAAAAGATAATGCATTTATTACTTCTATTATAGTCAGTTATTTTTTATGGGCCTGTGAATAGTTAGGCACAAAAAATCAAGAGATAACTATATTATATTGTTATTTTTATATACTAACAAATATCAATAGCCCTCACAAATGGCAACACAAGAGAGTATTTTGTATCCCCTTTAAAACCCATTTTGATTTTTCTTCCTAGATTGTTTGGTTTTCGAGCAATTCAATTTTTTCTATAAGCCGCGCGCAAAAAATTTCAAATAAACGAAAATTCGCGGGCATTAAAAATCGATTTTGTCGAAAACCATGGCATATAGAAGAAAATTACAAGAGGACTTTTTTTAGGCAATTAGTCAAGCCTTCTTTTTTATGATGAGCATTTTTTTTATATCTTCAGCGGTTAACGGGTTATCAGTAAAATAAGGCTTTTTTCACCGAAGACGTGATTTTTTTGGGGGGTTGCGCGGCACCCCCAAAACTGATTTTTGTGGTTTTATGATATTTAATCCTCGCACTAACAGTTACTGAAGGAAAATCTCAGAACATTTTTTGCGAGCTTCTGGTGTATTTTTTACTTTACCGGCTGGACTAATTGTCAGGGCTTCCTAGTAAAATAATACAGTTTGTAGGCACGTAGGAAAATGGTTTCAAAAACAATGTTGGATATTGCTGCGTGTTGCTAATAGATGATGCTTTGAAGAAAACATACTAATGTAGTTTTTGAGTGTTCATTAAAGTCGGCATGTACCATTTGAGTGGTTCCTAGAAAACTTAGAGAAACAACACTTGTCTTTTGATTGCTAGTGGAGTCAATGAGCCATGAGCCCGATTTTGTGACAAATGAGGAACGCAACCAGATCACCTCCCCACCCAGTTCTCGAGGATACTGAACACGAATGTGAGGATAAAGAAAGTTTTTATTCAGATTAACCCCTTCAAACGGCCAAAAACCACCCCTTTTATCGATTTTCGTGCACGGACGTGCGACAGCAAGGGTCTTAATGCGAATTTCTGCAGATTTGACCGGGCATGATAAAGGGCGAAGATTAATGTCAGACACATGCCCGTGGCCATCCTTGGGGGTTGAACCTACCCTCCCAGGGCGTGGGAAAATGATAAAATGTATTTCTTCTTATTGAAACTTTTACCCCCGGTTTCGAGGATGCCAATGACGAATAAAATACTTTTAGGTAACTTCGACCCCGCCTACCCCCTAAAATAACCAAACCCCACCCCTTTCGCGTGTATATTATCATTACTGCTTGGAAATACTTAGTTAGGGGGGAATGGATAGAAATTTAGTAGTCGAGCTATACAGGATGGCCAGTGGTGTTTGTGGCAGCTTTTAAGGGTGGATTCCACCCTACCAAGGGGTGGGAAAGTGATCTTAGTTTTCCTCTCAGTTTACGCGTTTACCCCCCGTCCTCGAGGATGCTGATGATAAAAAAATACTTTGAGATGAGTTGTCAGCATCTTCGATAACGGGGGGGGGGGAGGATTAACGTGTGAACTGAGAAGAAAAGTAAAGTCACTTTCCCACCCACTGGGTAGGGTAGTATTCACTCTTAAGAGTTGTCCCAAACATCACCCGTCCCGTATGGTTCAACTACTATTAAATTTCCACTATTCCCGTCTAAGTACTGCCGAGCACTAATGAAAGTATACACACGACAGGACAAGGTGGACACAGTCATGTCTCTGACATTATCTTTCACCATTTATCATATTCCGATCGAATCTACTGAAATTCGCATTAAAGTCCTTGTTGTCGCGCGTCCGTGCACAAAAACCGATAAAAGGAGTAGATTTTGACCGCTTGAAGGGGTTAGACTGAATAAAAACTTTTTCTACCCTCACATTTGTGTTCAGCAAACTCGAAAATGGGGAAAGGAAGGTGGCCTGGTTAGATTAGATTTAGATTTTAGCTGGCGATTGGCCTTGCCTAGTGCGACCAGTAGAGGTCTATTGTAGTACTTCTTCTTTGTACCTTAGGGCTCCTCATTCAGACATGGTCGTACAAAACTTCGAGTCTGTTGATAAGGGGCTCCTTGAAGAAGTTACCAGCCCTTCGTTTCTATTTTCTCGTCAAGCCGTCTCAGTCTAGTAAAGGCGTCTTGTTTTTAACCGTGTCGTGAGTTTGTCGGGGTTGGTTATGGTCACCGTCTTTCAAGAAAGAGAGGGGAATCTGGTGAATCAGATAATGAGTATGGATCGGGTTGTTGTGTATTTTTATGTTAGTAATGTCAGCGGTAACTTCCGATAGCTGAATATTTGTCGTAAAAAAGGCCTGAGCCGTTGCCTCTACGAAATCTCTTATCATTAAAAGATTAGTGGCTCTGTGTAATTCCGTTATCGGAATATACCTGTCGACGTTCATAAGTAGTCTAATAAGTTTGTCCTGAGTTACCTGTATCCTCTTGTATTTCGTGGGCGATATCAAATTCCAGGCCGGGTATGCATAAGTCATGATCGGTCTGAAAATGACTTTATAAAGTGTTAGTTTATTATCTATTGATAATTGACTACGTCTATTAACAAGATGATACAGTCTGTTAAGGATCGCGTAAGTTCTGTTCATTGTCTGGGTTATATGAGGGGCGAATCTCGCTTGACCAGACCGACGCCGTTGCTTAACTTCGCCGATCGAGTGTAGGCACCTAAACTGGTGACTGTACAAGGAGCTGTAGGTGGTTTGGTTACGTTCCTGATTTGTAACATATATATCCGATTTCTTAACTCCACTACCACCCAGAACGTTGAGATTGTTAGCAAAAGTATTAAATAGTTTTAAATTTAACATTTCTCGCTAAGCTGATTATCTACCGCATCTCAGATATATGGTGTCATCAATGACGTCATTAAGAGATATATTTTATTTTTAACAGTTTGCGGTAAATCTCCTGCACAAGAAACATTTTAAAACTCAATTTCCATCAGGTTAATTACTACACGTATATAAAAACGAAAGAATGTACGAATTTTGAACAACACCCTGCCCATTTCAGTCAAATTTTTGCGATTTTGACCCTCCATAATGCCTTCAGTTCATATAGACGTTAAACGTTGTTTTGTTATGTTGGCAAAAGTTCTTTAAATATACAAATATGCTCCTCAAATCGAGGTGACTGTTAATCAAAATGTTCGTCCTGTGGAGTACATATATGTTGTTATTAAGGAGACATTACATTAGTCGTTTACAATTGGATATCAGTTGTCAACAATTCACCAATTTGTTCATTTCAGGAAGAAAATTGAAAGAGTGGAGAAATACAGCTTGAAACGCCTAGCACCGCTCCAAGTCCCCCTGGGTGGGAGCGGCAACAAACTATTCGGTTTGGTAGCGGTTGCGAACAGTTGTCCGCGGTTAACCAACGTTTGCCAGTCCTACAGAAATCAGTGCCCTGCAGAACACATCTGTCTGCCGAATGGTCAGGGTAGTAGGAGGTGCCTGTGCGCCTACAGGTCTGATGCTTTGGATGAACAGCCCTCCTGCAATCTATAAATTTTGATTTACCTATTTTATAAGCATGATACAAGTTTAATGCTAAGATTTGTATGTCGAATTACATTTTTTTGTGCCACGAATATTTTCTCTTGTGTAATCAGAGCCATCTTTAAATTGGGCTACTGGGGCGCTCGACTTCTAGGAACTCACGCGCGGTTGTAGATCTGACAACTGCGTGTAATTTAGTTGAGATTTAAAACTTACTTGGAAACTAATGGTCAAGTTTTTTTGGAAATAATTATTTTGTTGTATAGCATATGTTAGAGATTCGTTAGCATTAAACAGTCAGTCACTCCAGAGTTTTCTTAGCTTCGTTTTAGTGCAAACAAACTACTATTGTATTAAATGTTTTTAATAAATAAGGATAGTGAATTAATATCTTGTTTTAATATTGTAGAACCAAATACGAGCCCCTCCCACACCTATGTTGATTTTTTAACGTCAATTTTACATTTATGGACATGGGTATCATTGAAAAATTTTGGCTGGCAAAATGGCCGACGGTAAATTGTTGACGATCATAAAATTGTATGAAAAATAATTGCATTTAAGTTGTAGCAGCAAGGCTGTCGTTTTTCGGTAATTCATGTACAGAAGTCAGCTATCTCTTCAACGAGAACTGATAGAACACAGAAACTTTCATATCGGAAAAAGAAACCGGAAAACGTCAGATTGGATTTTGTCGAAAGTCAGATGTAATTTTTCGTTCACTCCTCTCGGCTCGATTGTTCGGTTTCGCTTTAGTGCAGCCATTGAAGTATTTCACCTCGGACTCTGGTTAAGAAAGATCGATTTTCATGTAATAAACGGCATTCGATTTCATGAAAATCGATTTTTCCTAACCGGAGTGCGAGGTTTTGCACTTTTTTGTCTTTACTGGGTGGACTACGTATACAGCTCACGAAGATGTGGTGAAAATGCCAATTTCGAACTTTCGATATCGACATCGTGCGGCCTTCCTGCTGATATATTTATTAAGCCATAAGTTTAAAAATTTCATGTTTGGTCTTTTAAGTCTATTCCGGTCGCGATCGAATATAAGCCCTGCCATCTTCTATTCTATAGCTTTGCTAGGGATTTTCTACTCAATTTTAAGCTTGCTGAAATACCTTAAATAAATCCGTCACATGCTCTTGGCCTATGAAGTAGTAGCATGAAGTAGTAGCAGTTTTGGTTATAGGATAGAGAAAGATAGGCAGCGCCTGGCATGGTAGTCTGTGCTTAATCATCACTTTGTTAAGTTCTGGGAAAAAACCGTAGTCTCTGATTTCTTTTCATTGACTCTAATCTTCCATTGGTCGTAAGTAGCAAGTTAGCCGCCCGATCGCAATGGCTGTGACAAGTATTTCTCGTTGCTGCTCGCACTCCGGACAACATAATTACGTCATTTAACCGTGGTTTGTTAGGGAACTATCCTCTAATTGTCGCAAATTTATATTTAGCAAATATTGATTGGAATTTTTTATTCAATATTCAGGATGTTAATTATGCTTTCGAAAAATTTTATGAAAAAATGTATATCGTTCTTGATAGAGTTGTCCCTAAAACAGTAATTAAAGGCAAGAGTTACCCACCGTGGTATAACTCCAATATAATTAAAAGCCTTAAATTAAAACATAGAGCGTGGTGTGATTACAAGAACCGTGAGGATCCTCTTGCACTCGATGAGTTTAAATTATTAAGAACATATATCAAAGAGCAGGTTGATATTGAATATAAAAAAATATTGTCGCGACATTGAAAGTAATATTAAACTCAATCCCAGTAAGTTCTGGCAGTTTATCGACAGTAAGAAATCTAGTAATAATTTGCCAACAGCTATGAATTATGAAGATAAACATTATGTAGGCAACAAGGAAGTGGTTAATGGTTTCGCTGAATACTATTGTAGTTCATATATTACCTCTAATCCATCAATCGAGGACCTTCCTGTTGACTGACAAACATATTTTTTAACAATAGAACGGTTTACAGAACAAGAAGTTTTAAATTCCTTGAAAAAAATCAAGACTAAATACACAATGGGCCCTGACAAAATTCCAGCCTTCATACTACATGATTGTGCTAGCGTGCTCACAACTCCTCTTACATTTTTATTTAATTTAGCCATTAAATCTAATATATTTCCTGATGCACTAAAATGTTCTAAAATAATTCCTGTATATAAAAAAGGCGAAAAAAATAATATTGAGAATTACAGCCCTAACTATAACGATTATCAACAATTTCTCAAAAGCGTTCGAAATTCTGTTACATGACATTTTCTTATGCAAAGAATCGCATTATTGAATACCAGCACGGTTTCTTCAAGGGACGATCTACATCAACTAATCTCTTTTGTATAACTCAATATATATCTAATGCTATCGACACTAACTCACAGGTTGACGTAATTTACACAGACTTTACTAAAGCATTTGACATACTAGATCACAGTATTTTATGTTCTAAGTTTCAAAAATTTAGCTTCTCAAGAAATTTGTTGTTATTTTACAAATCATATCTTGAAAATAGACATCACCATGTTGAATACCGTGGACAACGATCTGCGGAATTCGTATCTACCTCTGGTGTACCCCAAGGCTCTGTTTTGGGCCCATTATTCTTCAACATTTTCATTAATGACGTTGCAGAGGAATTGGGTGTCAATTGTCGTTTATATGCAGATGATATGAAGTTATACAATAAAGTAAATGATGTGAGTGACTGTGTGGTATTACAAAGTGCCCTTGATAAAATTAACGAATGGTGTAATGTAAACAAATTACAGTTGAGTATAAGAAAGTGTAATGTCCTAACTTTTACTAATAAACACCAATATGTAGAATTTAATTACCGTATAGAAGATTTAGTGCTTACACGTCCATCAACATTCCGCGACCTAGGTGTAACATTTGACACCAAACTATCATTTAATTGCCATATAAATACCATCACTAATGAAAGTTTCAGAACGCTAGGATTCACAATACGATGTTCTCGCGATTTTAAACTACTACCTATATCAATCGATTGTTCGATCCAAATTGGAATATTCGTCAATTATTTGGTCGCCCCATTATAACACACATATACAGAGCATAGAGAGAATTCAGAGGCATTTTTAAAGACTTTGAGTCATAAGGAAGATGGTCTCTATCCTGCTATTGGTTTTCCTCAGACTGAACTGTTAAGTAGATTCTCACTCTCGAGTCTGGAGACTCGTAGAACTATTTCACAGAAAATTTTTCTTTTTAAAATAATACATAATATAACTGATTGCGGCGCTATATTAAACTTACTAAATTTTCGAACTCCTAGACTTGGTTCTAGGCATAACTCATTGTTCTATTTGCCGACTCCCCGAACTAACGTCCAGAAATTTTCGCCGCTATACAAAATGTGTGAGAATTATAATAATCTACAAGATTAGTTTGATATATTCCACTGCAATGTAGCTGCGATAAAAAGATTAAGTGTATAATTTAAAAATTTTTGTTTCGTTTTATCTTTATTTTCATCTGTTTACTTTGCCTTCTACTCTCATACGTTATATATTTGTAAATACTTACTATTTCCTACCCTGTAATTGGAATGTTCTGTTGGGTAGTGTATTGTTAAATAAATAAATAAATAAATAAAAGAACCACCGAAAATGCCTTTGAGTACTTACCTTTATTGCGACATCCCTGATTGGACTTTTTTTGGACGAGATGGATATTTTTATCTTACACGATTGGCAACGCTGATAGGAAGTTCATCTCTTAGCTATTGGAACAACGCCATGTAATTGATCATTGCAGTGGACGATCTCAAGAATGTATCTCTACCATTGTAATGACTTTTATTTGCCAATAGCCGCAGAAGAAAATAGATTAAGGTGTCCATTCCCATCCGATAGGGAAATATTTATAATTTTTGGCCATAACTTTTTCTTAGTACCTACGTATGTTTAAAAAACTATAAGAGTACTTAAGTGGAACCATAACAAGACTATTACTATGAATTTTAACTCAATAATTTCAATGGTTTGCAAAATAGCTAGATTTAAATTTAAAAATTATGTTAATATTCCTATTTCGTAGCTTTAAATCTAGCTATTTTGCAAACCATTGAAATTATTGAGTGAAAATTCATAGTAATAGTCTTGTTATGGTTCTACTTATTGTTTTCCCTATCGTATGTCTCTTTCTGGGGAATGGCCACCTTAAAAGACGAGATGACGTCTTTCTCCAGTTTATTAGAAATGGCGTCAATCTTTATAGGCATACTTAAAATAAAATCACCGAAAATGTGATAAAGTGAATGTTCTTGGAAAATCAGCGAAATATTTTTTAAGAGTGTAATTTCTTTTATCCTTAATGTGTAAGGAGAGGGTCTCATAAATGTTACAAAGTGTGTTACTGAGGATGAACCTAGTTCGGCATGTCTGAGGGACGCGACGGAAATTTATAAATATATTGCGCCACACAGTGGTTATTTTTCAAGTTCTAGGAGGACAAAATTCAACAATTATGCAAATGAACAGAAAATAGTCTTTAGAAAAGAGGAAAAATATTGAAAATTTTTTATTTAGTTTTAAAATTCTGACACTTTGTAGATGCGATAATACTGTAGCCGCGAATACACCAAATATAGTACAAAAATTCTAAGGAGCAAGGGAATGGTTTTTAAGAGGGTTGAAAATTAAATATTATTTTAAAATTACTTAACTTTTTGAACAAGCGGACAATTTTATATTTCTAGGAGGACGAAATTATTTCAATTATCTTTTTTTGTTCTTGATGCAAAATGATTTACTTTATAATTTTAGGTTGTTCTTGAAATAAGATATGTTTGAAAATTAGCTTGTATTTACAATTAATTGCCCTAAGCAGAGAGATGTAAAAGCAGGGAATTGTAATTTTCTGAATATCTACAAATTCTTACAGCTGTATAGTTTTATTCATCTTACTTTGAATGTTGTCATTTTAAGAACTATAATTACCTATTATTTCTTTATCATTTTATAAAAAAAAAATCTGCTACCACCTGCTATTTTAACCATGATTTTACTTTTTAGTTACTTATGTTATACCAAGGAGAAGTCTCTTTGAGGTATGGTCTATAGGATCTGAGAAAGAGGAAAATAATAATAGGATGTACTTGCATGTCCTTAACATACAACATTATAAAGGAACATAAAAACAGGCAACAATGAATAAAATTTAAAAAATTTCTAAAAGATGGCGAAAAAGTTGTAGGATTAAGGGCAAGTTTTTAAAAACTAATTATTCCTGGTTGGATGGGGATATTACATTTAGTGAACTGGAATAGTTGATAGAGGACACGCCTTATCAGCCATCAACTTCAAAAACACCTGGCCGGCTAAGGAAATTGTTTGATATATTTAGTCAAAGAGCTAAAATGTCCATAGATTAAGTACATGCAAGTAGCTCTATTATGTCTTCCTCTTTGTCAGATTTCATTGACCATACTTTAAGGAGACTTCTCCATGGTATAGCATAAGTCAAAGGAAAATCATGATTAAAGTAGCAGATTGTAACAGCTTTTCATAAAACGATAAAGTAATAGGTAATTATAGTTCTTAAAACGACAAAATTTAAATTAAGATGAATAAAACTATACAGCTGCAAGAATTTGTAGATATTCAGAAAATTACAATTCCCTACTTTCACATCTCTCTACTTAGAGTAATCAATTTTAAATGCAATACATATCTTAATATTATTTCAAGAACAATCTAAAAAGTATAAAGTAAACCATTTTGCACCAAGAACAAAAAAAGATAATTGAAATAATTTCGTCCTCCTAGAAATATTCTGCTGTACCCCTTCAAAAACCATCATTTAAGAGCTTTATTTCACTATACTTATTTATTTTACATTTTTTTCATAGATTCACAAATTTTATTCAAAACTTTTACGTAATTTTAAAATAATATTTAATTTTTAACCCCCTTAAAACCATCCCCTTGCTCCTTAGAATTTGTTTATTATTTTTGGAGTACAATATTATCGTATTTATAAAGTTTCAGAATTTTAAAACTTAATAATTTTTTAAAATCCCCTCAAAAACAACCATGACTAAATTTTGTTCAATATTTTTACGCATTTTTAACGAATATTTTTTATTCATTTGCAAATTCGTCCCCCTAGAACTTGAAAATTGACCACTGTGCGACGGGAGGGGGTGGCCCGCAAAAGTTAACGTTCTCGAAAAGTCAGCAAATTATTTGCTAAGAAAGTGTAATTTTGTATCCTTGACGTGTAAGGGGATGGTCTCATAAATGTTACAAAGTGTGTTACCAAAGTGGGGTTAGGGGAGGTAGAGACAAAAATAGCTCATCTTTGCGAACGTATTTGTTAAATGGCCCTCTACCAATTTAATAGTGGTGTTGGAAATGGGGGAAAAGGTGCAACAAAAACAAAACTCACTGTAAAATTTTATAACTTTTACTATATTCAGTCACTGTTAAAAAATTAATGAAAGTTATTACAGCTCTTCATACAAAATAAAAAATGGATAAAAATATACTGTATGATGCGTCTAATAAATTAATTTTTATTTTAATAAAACCCTATATTTTCATCACTACGTTTTTAAAATTTAAATGTTACATTTAAATACATACAGAAACAATGACAATTTTTGGGACCCATTTTATTTTATATGTATATTAGACAATTATTATTTATATTAATTTATTTATATACTACAGTATGTTAAAACTGGTAAAATTTTGTACACCACTATAGACTACTTAAAGTAAACATTAAATGTAAGAATTTTATCACAAAAAATATTTACCTAAAATGATCGCCCTGGATAAATCATAAGTACAGCGAAGTTTTTACACAACAATATTGATTTCTTCCGACGACCAAGAAAAATCCATATTACGCGAAAAACAACCTTTTGACTTTTATTTGTACGATCACGATTTTTATGTAGAACCTGCCGAGTTAAATGCGAAAAAAAACGCTTCTTCAAACAATTCGATTCGGTTAATTTTTACCGCACATCGACAAAAGAATTACATATTAAATTTTAAAAATCTTAGGGATCCCCAAAAGCTTATTGCTAAAAATAATGTGTGAGATTTTGGCAATAAACCATAACACAATTTTTAACTTACAATGCAACATATGATTTCGTCGATTTCTTGAAAAGTAAGTACTTCAACATATGATTGTGAAAAAAAGCAGTTACTTTTTTTCAAATAAAAACTGTCAAACAAATGAATGCTGGCGAGTGATGGAAGTTAAACAGAAGCTCATTCTGTGTGCAATAAAATCTCTTGCGCTAAGGTTTATTCGCAGTGGAGTAGGTTAAATGCAGGCGACTTGTGCGGGGGATCGATTTTTCCCGCAACAATGATGCACGTTGATATGCGTTACAGTGACGAGTTAGCGTCAGATGCTAGTGGGGTGTCTGTTAGAAGTATCCATAGGATATTGAAGAAAAACCTTGAAAGTTGACAGTGTACCAATATTTTGAACTAGGGGAGAGAAGCGTTTAAGGAACAGTTCCTCAACTGGTTTACTAGAATATACATGTACAGCTATAGCGCGTTGGTCACACTGTCTATAGTGTTCAATCCCCAGCTCCGATGCTGACAATGGATGTTGTCTGTGTTTTTTTTTTTTTGATATGTAAAACTCTCTTCTAAATAACCTAGGCCTTGGATAGAGGTTATCTACTATGTGTAGTATTTTTTTATAAGACAGCCAATATATGTCAAACTGTCCATGGATGTCATAAGACTGATTTGAACTAGAGTAGGAGCAATGGGACATTGAGAGTTTTATTACATAAATAGAGTTCAGGTGGAGAACACAAAATAATCGGAAAGTATTAATTGAAAAACATGACGTAAGACCTTCAAATTACATTTTAAAAGAGCATTAAACATCAAAATATGCCTCCTAGATGTCAGCCAGGCTTTTGACAAAGTCGGGCATCCAGGTCTGCTATTTAAAATCAAAAGGAACCTCCCCAATAAATACTTCAATCTACTGAAATCTTACCTAAATCAACGAGAATTCCTAACCAAAGTCAATGGAGAAAATTCCAACCGTTTTACTATCCTTTCTGGAGTGCCCCAGGGAAGTATACTTGGCCCACTCTTGTATGTGTTATTTACATCTGACTTACCCACGTCTGAAGATATAACCACCGGTACATTCGCAGATAACACAGCATTAATATCAACAAATACAGACCCAAATACCGCACATCACACAATCTTCAAGAAGACTTAAGATCACTAGAAACCTGGTTAAAAAAATGGAAGATAAAGGTAAATGAGTCGAAATCAAGTCACATAACTTTTACTCTTAGAAAAGAACGCTGTCCTACAGTCACTATTAATTTAGAGGCGATCTCAAGTAGACGCAGTAAAATACCTTGGACTTCACCTAGATAGTAAACTAAATTGGAACATGGAATTGGAAAGGAACATATGTATAAACAAAAAGAGAAAACAAATAGATCTAAAAGTTAAAGAGATATATTGGCTTATAGGACGTAAATAAAAATTATCAATAGAAAATAAATTGCTAATATATAAATCTATTATTAGACCCATCTGGACCTATGGAGAGAGCCCAATAAAAAATTCTCCGTATCATAACAGATGCACCATGGTATGTATCTAACCATACTTACATACCGACCTGAACATTCCAGCACCACAATAAACTAGAAGTTCACACCAACCCACTACTAGAGACAATATTACAACTGATGCAAAACAGAAGACTGGAGAGATGTTGGCCATCAGATTTGAATAGACACTGAGGTGACTTCGTTGGATTTTCATCTCTTCACGCCACCAGTGCAAGCATCTACAAACCCTTGCACAAGACAACGCATTAGCTAAAAGATGTATCTGATTGCTAATAAATAAATAATAATAAAAAAAATAGGCCTAATTGTATACCTGGATGAAACCTATTTGCACAGTGGACGAATGAAGGACTATTCGCAAATACATCCGAAGGTAAAGGAAATAGGATTCTTACCTGAATGTTTACTAATCGGGGTTTAAAACTAGGGGTTATCATGCAGACATAAATCCTGAAAATTATGAAAAGTGGTTGGAGCAAATGTTAGCAAAAAATTCCACATTCGTCGTTGACAATACAGCCTACCATAATCGCAGACAAATCCAGCACCGCTATCAAATTCTAGAAAGACAGGCATCATAAAATGGTTGACAGGTTGAAGTTTGAATTGGATATTTTACGAAATATTCTAAAAGGCGATTCACTACAATTTGATGCCTAATTGCAAAGCCATGCGCATACTGTTTTACGTCTACCACCCTATCATCCGGATTTAAACCCTATTGAATGCATATGGGCTACAATTAGAAATACCGTTGGTGCAAAAAATACTACATTTAAAACGCAGCCCTTGCGCATAATTTCAGTGTAGTAGTACCGGTTATCATCCTGATAATGATAATTAGTATCTATTCAATGGCATTTACATTATTTATACACATCGACATAAAATTTTTAATGTAGATATTTGTAGCTGTTAATTATTAGTTATATTACGAACAGTACGTAATTACTCAGTCACTGTTTATGTTTTTTTCTAATACACTTTCAATGGTGACGCAATTTTACGATAATAGCTTTTTTATGGTACACCATTGCAAAGCCGGTTAGGATGCAACCTAGAGTACCTACGCGCCGCATCCCTATCGCTCGCCATCATTCATTCGTTTTGCAGCAGCTAATTTTACTGTACTATTAACAAAGATTGACAGGCTGAGTTTTAATAACCTCCAGTTGATGCCGACGTGTTAGCCGAAACGCGAGTCAAGTGGCGAGTTTAGCGTCTTCGCGTCTGTGAAAATTATTTTCGGTATATGTGCATGTCACTCACGATCGGCCTCTGTATCTCCACATTACCATCATTGCAAAAATATCAAGACACTTGCTGACGCTGTGCAACTGCGGGTGTGCATTAAAACAGGTACTTTTTTAACCAGGACAATGTTTATTTGGAACAAAAAAATATCATAAATAAAAATGAGATATTCTACAACACAGTCACATACTCGAATCACCTACAAATAAGTATTTTATTTTTTAATTAGGCATTCAACACACACTTACATAAAATGTCTTTCTAGCTGTTGGACAAAGAATAATTATGTAAATGTATTGAGAACGTGGATGTGGAATACGGCCAGGATGTACGCAATTTACTAGGTTACATTTAAATCTGAAAAAAATACAAGTTAATAAAAAACGATTCCTAGTGCGTTTAGCACTCATTCATCACATTCGCACAATAGTGCAGTAAAAAAAAGACCAGAAAAACGATAAGATATGAATAGTTTTGTAACAGCAAAATTGTGATGTTATACCTTCTGGGTTATCACCAGGTGTATATATCTGAGTTTTGGACTTCCAGAGCCTATTGCGTTTTTTCATAAATAATTTTGTTTTTTGGACGTTTTCTTTTAGGTAAAAAGGTGAATGTCACCGGTTCTAAAAAACCAAATCTTCGCAATTAACATTCCAACAAAGCGTTAGTTTTGGGTCATTTGAGTACGTACATATACAAAAACCTGGGTAAAAGGAGTTTTTTGTTCATTTCAAGGCCCAGGGACGTCAAGAGTTATAATCGGCTTCAAACTTTCAGAAAATATACTTTTTGTTGAAAACAAAACACCCTGAACTGTTGGTGCCCAAATATTGAACCTTGTGGACACAAATGAATCTGTTATCTGAAATTTGAATTGGCCGCCATTTTGTGCCATTAAGTCCAATATGGATTTTTTTTTCAAGATATAAATCTCGGTGTCAGTTTTCCGATGGCATTAATTTTTTTTTTAAGTCATTTTGGCCACTTTTTTTGGCATTTATTGATAAACCAAATGACAACAAATGGATATTTTCGGCCATTTTGAAAACATTTTTGAAAAATTTTTATCAGAAAAGAAAGAGAATTGCGAGAACTTTAATAAAAAAAAGTTAATTTTCGTCTATCTGAACTCGAGATATTTTGGCAAATTGTCAATCAACAAATGCGTATTATTGGCTAGTATTTGAACTGTATCATTTTGAAACATATTTACTTCATATGAAATATTCAAAAAACATTTTTAACTCATAAAAACTAATTTTCAGGCATTTACATTAGTGGAGTAAATCTAAGGGTCTGAATTGCCTAGAACGGAATTGTCTTAGTATAGTAATTTTTTTGCTGGAACTTGTTGAAAAGATTTCAAGAAGTGTAGTAAAAAGTTTTGGATTAAATCCGTGTGGCGGAAAGCTTTTGTTTAAACAAAAGAATGTTCAGAATCCTGTTTCTTCGCAGTTTTTCGTAAATATCTCGATTTGTATAACCAGTATCGCAAAAAAGAAAGAGACACAAATTATTCAAAATGAAATTGTGAAGAGGACTAGATTTGTCCGAAACTTCTTGGTTAATATGCCAAGTCGTAAAACATGAAGACATTTTAGGGAGGCCATTTTGAAACAATTGGTGTACAATAATGCACATATTTTGACGAAACTTTAGAACAGTATACCCCTTGTGGAGTTAAACCATCAAGCCAAGTTTCAACTTAAAATGTTTACAACAACTCCGAAAAAACAACTGCAAAGTCGAAAAACGAATCGTCGATTGTTTATGGGCATCAAGTCGTATTCCAAGCATTTGTATTTCAGATTATAGTTGTTCTTTATGTTCTTTGTAGTGGTATAAACAAAAATAAATTTTAAATTTTTTAAAACCGAAAAAATTTTCAAGTCAATAAAATGTTATATCTAGGGTTCCAATTGTCGGAGATAAAACTACTTTTTTTTAATAGCTCGTTTTTATGTACCATTAAGATATACCAATAATAACAAGATAAACACATTTTTGTTTATGCCACCACAGAGAACATAGAAACAACCATAATCTGAAATACAAATGTTTGAAATACGATTTGATGCCCACAAACAATCGACGATTCGATTTTTGACTTTGTTTTTTAAGAATTATTGTAAACACTTTAACTTGAAACTTGGCTTGACGGTTTGACATCACAAGGGGTATACTGTTCTAAAGTTTCATTAGAATATGTGCATTATTGTTCAAGTTATCATCAATTGTTTCAAAATGGCCTCCGTAAAATGTCTTAATGTTTTACGACTTTGCATATTGATCAAAAAGTTTCGGACAGATCTAGTTCTCTTCACAATTTCATTTTGAATAATTTGTGTCTCTTTATTTTTTGCGATACTGGTTATACAAATCGAGATATTTAAGAAAAACTGCGTAGAAACAGGATTCTGAACATTCTTTTGTTTAAACAAAAGCTTTCCGCCACACGGATTTAATCCAAAACTTTTTACTACACTTGAAATGTTTTCAACAAGTTTCAGCAAAAAAATTGCTATGATAAGATAATTTCCTAGAAATTTTAGTTTTACTCCACTACATGTCATTGTTGTTAATTAGCCTGAAGAGCTTGTTTTTAAAATTTATATATCGAGATTACATCTCGTTTTGTTGCACTGTACTCAATTGTTTCCGGCTTACTTAAGTTGATAGTACGTATTTCAGGGGAATTTGATATTCTGCTAATAGTCCAATGAAATGTTACATTGGACCTTGCATTTTGGACAGGACAAGATTTTTTTTTGAATGTGGATTTTCGGGGTTGAAAGCCTCCCCATTTGGCCGCCGTCTTGAAAAGGGAGTGTAAGCAGTTTTCTAACGATATATTGAGAATCGTAAGTTTCACAAAAAAATTCCTGAGACTTTTTTTGTAGAGAATTGAATTGTCCACATGTTTTGTTCCAACCTTCTTTTTTCTCAGCACGCACCTTTCGTCGCTAATGAGTTTCGAAAAATTGAATTTTCGGTGTTCCAAACATTTTGTGCCGTCAAACGAAGGACTTTAGGAAAAAAATTGCGAGAAACAAGAGTTGTTTATTTTTTCACAAGGAGCACGTCAGAATTTTTCAAGAATTTTTTGGGCCAAAAACAAGTCATTTTGAGAAAAAATTTGGCTCCAAAAAATTTTGAATAAATTCTGAGGTGTTCCTTGTAAGAATATAAACAACTCTTGCCCTTGGAAATTTTTTCTTAAAGTCCATCGTTTTGCGGCAACAAACGTTTGGAACACCGAAAATTAATTTTTTCGAAGCTCATTAGCTGCGAAAGGTGCGAGCTGAGAAAGAAAGCTTGGAACATAAGATGTGGGCAATTCAATTCTCTACAAAGAAAATTCCAGAAATTTTTTTGTGAGACTTCTCAAGATATCTCGAAAGGACTGCTTACAATCCCTTTTCCAAGATGGTGGCCAAACGGGGGGGTTTCAGCTTTCAACCCCCGAAAATCGAGTTTCATACTCACACTGACCCCCCCTCTACACATAAAAAAAAACTTGTCCTGTCCAAAATGCTAGGTTCGGCTATAATTTTTAACATTTCAATTAGTTCAATAATTCTAAAGATTTCCATAACAAAAAATGTTATCTGCGATTTTCTTTTAGTAACTGTTAGTGGAGGGATTATACATCACAAAACCACAAAAATCAGTTCTGGGGGTACCGCGCAACCCCTCCATAAAACCACCCCTTCGGTGAAAAAAGACTTATTTTACTGATTCGTTAACTGTTGAAGATATAAAAAAATTACTCATCATAAAAAAGAAAGCTCGACTAATTGCCTAAAAAAAGTCCTCTATATAATATTCTTTTTTGTTTCCACTTTTGATGGCTATTGATATCTATTAGTATATAAAAATAACAATATAATATAGTTACCTCTTGATTTTTTGCACTTTTAACTATTAACTGACCTTAATATAAGTTATAAACGCATTATCTTTTGGTTCAACGCAGAAAAAGTTAGGAATAAAAATATTCACATATAAAAATTTACCAGCATGTTGAAGCTAGCCAAATTTTGGACAATTTTTTTATTGTTTCCTAAAAATAAAAAAAGACCCAAACATCTTGAAAATTTACCTCAATTTTTTTTGTTTGAATTTATATATCATATAAAGTTGTATTAAAAAAATATCATAAAAAATTGCATATGCAGCCTTTTTTGGATTTTTTTTTTGGCTAACTTTAACAAGTTGCTAAATTTGTAAATGTGTATATTTTTATTCCTAACTTCTGCAATGAATTACTACCTTGAACTAAAAGATAATGCATTTATAACTTATATTATAGTCAGTTATATATAACTGTATTATATGTAACTATTATATTGTTATTTTTATATACTAATAAATATTAATAGCCCTCAAAAATAGCAACACAAGAGAGTATTTTATATCGCCTTTAAAACCCATTTTGATTTTTCTTCCTAGCTTGTTTGGTTTTCGAGCAATTCAATTTTTCCTATAGGCCGCGTGCAAAAAATTTCAAATGAACGAAAATTCGCGCGCATTAAAAATATACATTTTTCAATTTTTGTCAATATCGATTTTCTCGAAAACCATGGCATATACAAGAAATTTACAAGAGGACTTTTCTTTGGGCAATTAGTCAAGTTTTCTTTTTCATGATGAGCATTTTTTTTATATCTTCAACGGTTAACGAGTTATCAGTAAAATAAGGCTTTTTTCACCGAAGCAGTAGTTTTTTTTGAGGGGTTGCGCGGCACCCCCAGAACTGATTTTTGTGGTTTTGTGACGTTTAATCCTCCTACTAAGAGTTAGTGAAGGAAAATCTCAGATAACATTTTTTGCGAGCTTCTGGTGTATTTTTTACTTTACCGACTGGACTAAATGGACTATAAGTTCTCTTTATAAAATTATAACCTTATTTTTCTTGAATAATAATATCAAATATTTGTTATGTTCAGAGACAACTCTGTTTCTGTGTGTGTATTTACTGCTATTTATCTTTTTACAAGATGCTAAAAGATAAATATCTCGAGTTCAGATAGACGAAAATTTTTTTTTTTAATTAAAGTTCTTAAACGCTTTTTAGCCAGTTTATTCAATTTTGTATGATAGGTACGTACTCAAATGGTTTTTTGTTTGTTCCGATCGCACCTCTAGACCCGGTGATATTCACCTTTTTACCTAAGAAAACACTGTCCAAAAAAACAAAACTGTTTATAAAAAAAACGCAATAGGCTTTGGAAGTTCAAAACTCGGATATATACTCCTGGAGATACCCCACAAGGTATGGCATCATAATATTGCTGTTACAGAACTATTCACATCAATGTCCTTTTTTTACTCCACTAGAATCAATATCCTTGTCTAAAGGCAGAATTAGAATTGGTTTGTGAATTTACTAGAAGTAACATTAGAACATGCCAAAGATTTTTACCTCGCATTTATTATACTGTAAAAAAAAATGCTTCCTGTAGATAAAGCTTCAAAAACTATTTTGGTGTAAAATTTTTGGATTTACCTTTAATTTTTCAAACCCATCATGCATCTTTTCGACGTTAAAAAACCTTTTTTTTGATTAATAATTATTTTTTTAATTAAGTTCCATCTACACCAAACGACATTTAGGACAATCAACGAAAATATGTAAAAATGCATATTGAACAAACTTTTGAAATTTTGGATATAGTCTATTTACTAAAGAAAAAAAATTCCGATGACTCAAAACTGATTTGGATCTTTTTTTTTTTACTTCAGAAAAGGTTTTTAGAAAAGTTTCCCATAGGTGAGAAAGTATGCTTTATATTTTTTCAACTGTTATTAAGGTAGTTGTATCGGGAGACGTGGGACATCTGTTAGCGAATTGATAAACTCTCGAGTTTATCGATTCGCTAACAGATGTCGCACCTCGTGAGAGAGACAGTGGGGAGAGATTTGACAATGCAGCATTAGTTGCTGACGCCAGCTGATCAGAATAGCGTCTACGCCCCTAGCGGAAACAAATAATCCCACATGCGCGTTAGTGCTGGTTGGTTATTATACTACCTTTCAACCTATTTATTCCGTGCTAAAGCGCTGATTGTCAGGTGCATGGTTGGCATAATGGGGGTAATGTTCTCGCTTAGGGTGCGAGAGGTCCCGGGTTCAATTTTGCCCACACCGAACTTTTTTTAAATATTTTGTAACCATTAATGTATTTTTTCACAAATTCAGGTTTGATTTGACGGCAGAAATAATATTTTCCTTCTTTTTCCTATAATGATTTCATTATTTCATGTGATTTTTTTAGGTAAGGTTAATTAGGTTGATATTTTGCTACCTAATTATTAATAATTATCAGTGCCGCAAGCATTATTCGCGTCGCAGACAAAGAAAGGAAGTGCGGGGTATCCCCCCCCCCCGCCTATTTCGAAAAAATGAGAAGCACACCTCACCTATATGGGGAACTTTTCTATAAACTATTCCCGAAATTAAAAAAAAATCAAATCATCTAAGTAAATCGGTTTTGAGTCAACGGAGTTAGAACCTTGGCGCTTTTCAGCGTTTAGAAAATGGACTAATATATAACGAACTGTCCGTCATCAATATGGTGGCTGCAGCTCGTAGAATATGTACTCTACTAACAATATCCATTAGAGAATTTTGTATTGTACAAGATTGATCATAACTATTTTCATCGCAGGATTCACTGGAAACGAGATATTCCGGAAAAACGATCTTTTGCACCCAGTCGAAATTTTTTTTTGGAAAAAAATGAACTCTGTTTTAGAGAGCCATTCTGCATTTTCTAATTGAAAATCAAATTTAGAGTGAAAAAACCCTACTAAACTCAAACAAACCATATATGGGACTAATACTTACGGTACTCGCTTATCCTAAACTAGAGGCATTCGAGGAACTACTTGGCCTTCGTGCGACAGGCGGCGGAGGGGCTGGCCGGAAATTCATTGAACTGGTCGACATGTAGAACTCATCCCCATCCACGTCTTCACCAGAGGAAGGGGTGGGTGACGGCGAGGGCGGCGACAACACTCTGTCCTCTTGGTCTTGCAGGATTTGCCTGAAGTCCTGGATGGACTCGTTGAGGGACCACAGTTGGGAGAGTAAGGAGAGGTCTAATTGGCGTAGACTGTACTGTAAAAGAAACTTGGAATTAGGAAGTATTACATAAATATAAAGAGGAAGACAGATTATAAAAATTATATAACGTTGACAATAGGAAACACGGATCTTCTTATGAAGTTTAACTGGAGAAATAGCCCCATTGTCTTTGAACAAAATCGATCAGTAAATAGAAAAGTTATGAATTATTTAAATTTAAAAAACATTCAATTTTCTTGTTTTGTAATTAAACAAGAACTGTCTAAAACTAACATACAACTGCGAAGAGTATCCCTTAGAATGCGTAACAATTATATAAAAAGTTTAATAAATCTCATCTTTCTCTCAAAATAAAAATAGGGAGAATTGTTCCTATTTTTACGAAAGGTAACAGCTCAGAATCACAAAACTATAGACAAATTTCTATATTCCTAATTCCCAGCCTTTCCAAAATATTAGAATCAGTAATAAATATCCAACAACCTACAGCAGTTTGTATTTAGAAAGTGTGTTACATGTTCTTAGGGATATTCGCAGACCTAACAGTTGCGCTTGACAGTGTTGACCATAGTATTTTACTAAATAAACTAAGTTTGTATGCAATTAGATGCAACTGGTTAGAGCTATTTATATCTTATCTAAATAATAGCACGCAGCTAGTGGATAGGAGCGGATAAAGAAGCGAACTGCGGCAAATTAAAAGAGGAGTTCCCCAAGGTTCGGTTCTAGGGCCCATACTTTTCTTGTCTACATCAACAATCTGCCACAAAGCATAAATAATTTTAACACTACAGCTGTTATGCATGCAGATGATACCACTTTTATGACAAGTCTAGGACAAGGCAAGTGATAGTCAAGTCATACTACATAACATTCTGCAACACGCTAAAGCTTGGTCTGCACACAATCACTTAATGCTAAATGAAAGTAAAACAGTAAACATAATATCTGAGACCAAGTCTACCCCAAAGCTACAACAGAATCATGAAACCAATAAGTTGTTGGGGATACATATTGACATCACGTGAACATGGATAGAACACATTAATATGCTATGTGGGAACTGTCTAAAAATTTATTTGCTATTAACAAAATAAGAACGGTTAATCAACATACTACAGTCACTACTTATTTCTCTTTGTTCCACTCGCAACTACTATACGGTATACTGTCATGGGGGAATGCTTACAAAGAGAATTTATCATCCAATAACAAGTATACTCAGTGCCAAATGGGATGACAGTTGCAGACCTCTATTTATGTCGCTAAGGATAATGTCTCTGTTTTCCATTATAGTGCAACAAAATATTATGTACACCAAACAAAATATAAATAAGTATACTAAGTACTTATGATGGAAGGATCACGTTGAAGCTCAAACGAGGACAGCGTGCGCTTCCTTATGGATGTGCAAACGCATCTTCGGTCCAAAATGGGGAATAAGTCTGAAGATTGTTCTTTGGACATACACCACCATGGTAAAACCCCTAATAACATAAGCGGCACTGGTGTGGTGGCGCTGCCAACTATGTCAAGTTCAAAGGCTAGCTTGCCTTGGGATTACAGGAGCTATCAGAATCACTCCAACGATGGCAAGGGAGGGCATTCTTGGGTTCACTCCCTTGCATATCGAGATGGAACTGGAAGCTAAGAAAGCAGCAAATAGGCTGTTCAAAAATGGAATGTGGAATGGGACTGACCGGGGATGGGGGTACACAAAGGCACTGGATCTGCCGGTAATGGACCGGGTCATCACCCAAGTTGAGGATGACCGTTGTCTCCCTGTCTACAATTTCACTATTTCGTACTCAGATGTTTCCCAGAGGTCTGGGAGCGCGATAAAAACCGTCTTCTGTGTCCCAAAGACCTCGAGTGGTACACAGACGGATCTAAGATTCAGGAGGGAACTGGTGCTGGTATACTCGGCTGCAAACCAAGGGCTCGTATATTAGTGCCACTTGGAAGGTATCCTAGTGTATTCCAAGCATAAGTATATGCCATATTGGTGTGTGCAAGTGAGAATCTCAGGAGAGGTATCGCCAACAAACATATTTATATATGTAGCGACAGCCAAGCAGCCTTGAGGGCTCTTGTGTCAAACAAAGTGACCTCAAAGACAGTTTTAAACTGTCGGAATATTTTGACACAGCTGTGCGAACACAACTCTGTCAAACTCATATGGGTGCCCGGTCACAAAGGTCTCAAGGGCAACGAGGAGGCAGACCGATTGGCGGGAGAAGGAGCAACAACTCCGTTTCCTGGCCCCAAGCTAGCCTTCGGCTGAGTTACGAGACTGGGCCACTGCAAGGTTCAGCAACTATCGGACTCAGGCTCCTGGAATGAGGCAGTCGAGGCTCCATAAAAAGGGGCTCGACTGACTCAATCATTAAGTGGCTGCTTGGGCTCGATAGAGAAAAAATGAGACGGATAGTAGGCTTGTTAACAGGACACTGTCCTCTGAACAAACATCTTCATACAATGGGGTTGAAAAACAGCCCTATTTGTAGGATGTGTGGAATGGAGGATAAAACCACCACTTATATCCTATGCAGTTGCGCACCCTTAGGTGCGTTAAGGTATAGGCATCTCCAAAGGCAATTTTTACAGCGAGGAATCACGGGATCAACCATGGAATAGACTGCTATCCTTTGTGGAGAGCATTGGTCTCTTCTAGAAGATCCCAACATGACGCGAATGCACAATGGGCCGACAGGCCTGAGTGCTGCGGATCCTACAGATCTGCTCGCGCTATAATAATAATAATAAGTACCTATGAAGAGATACATCAACACGATACCAGAAATAAACATAACCTCATAGCACCTCAGCATAGACTCAAAAAAAAAAATTTCATAGGTATTAGTTTACCGTTTTAACTCTATGTAACTTAAGTATTTCTATTCTTTGACCTATCTATAAAATGTATTTGTATATTTTCTGAAGACTAATAAAATTATTATTATTATTATTATTACTCTAATCTTTGAGATCATTTCTTTTTGTTGTTATTGTCACGATCGGAAGGAAAAGACGGCCAATGTTTTACATTTGTAATGTTATTCTGGAGAATTCATATTACATACAAAAAGTGTAAAAAAATTCTCATTTGTTTAATATCCATATTATTTTTAAATCAAGGAACGTCTAGTTGACGTTGAGGGCTATAAATAATCTATGTAATTCAAAACCTTTCATGTCATTAGCAACCAGCCCAGCCCTAGTGAAAAATCATTAATAAATCGCGAATCTCGATATGTTCCGTTGTATGTCAAGATCTTTCGCAACGTAACCGCTCCAATTAATTTGCATGGAAGAGGGCACGTTGTTATACGGGCGGTGACCGGTTTTAAAATAATCTCAGTGTAAACAAAGCCATTTAACGTCCTACTGAGCAGCATTTCAACAGCATAACTTCCGCGTTTTAAACCTGAACCTGCCTCAAAAATGATCTCGAACTACATTTCAACGGCTGACACCCACAATCTCTGCAATCATCGACGTAAATAAACGTGTTAACGATCTACGTTTAATAAGTCGGCTTGTGCGATGACAGGACCGAGAGTACTGTTAGTTTAAGATATACTATGCCTTCAGTTGATGGATTTAGTACTTCTGGTACGGATTATGTTGCAACGAAAATATACAAAAGATCGACAAGGAAACTGAAGAAGATTTGGTGATTGGTACGTTCTTAAGTCAAATTGTTGTGTAGTAGGATCTTACATTAAAACTAAACATTATATTCTTCGCCGACTTGAAGTTTTTATATAATAGTTGCATATTCTGTTGGATACTCCTAGCAGATTTTTGAGGTTAGTTCTTAGGTTCAGATGTAACATTTCAAGAACCTTTGATCGTCTCCTGATGATAGCAGCCTGGTTAGCGAAAGACTCCATAAATATAAATTAAATGATAGAAACCTCCGCTTCAAATGGATCAGACAGAGGTTGTTTTTTGTAAAATCTGTAATGCCCGGTGTAGGGATTACAGAGGACGCGGGATTGCTGGAACCCTGTTCTGTGTAGATGGTATTATGCTAGCATCATGCGTGTACGTACAGTGATATTTGTGTGTATGCGTGGTGTCATGGGGCAGTAACGTTTGATGCTAGCTAGTATAGCGCAATAGTATTTGTGAAAATTATACGAGAAGCGGTCGAGTTTTTGTGTTTGAATACAAATTGTATAATTTTAAATATCGATCGTTTTGTGTTTACGGGCAACTGTTTCGTATCAAATGTTTCATTATGTCCGAATTAAATAAAAAGAGAAAAGTAACTGGAGATGAAAATGAATCGTCTAATGAGACGATTTATATTTTAACGCCCAATGCACTGCGAGTGAGAAGGCATCGTGAAAAGAAAAAGGCAGTTAACATCCAAAAATTGAAAATGAAAAAAGCATGTCTTGAAAGTAATGCTCCATCTGGATTTATCGTAAAAACAGCTGTTGACAGTGGTGCTCGTGCTATAATTTCATTAATATTTTTACACATACCTTTTCTGTTAGTTACAGATAGTTATTTTTTCTGCTGTTTGCAAAATCCTATAGAGAATATGTTTCAATACAATTAAAAGCAAACAAATAATAATTCATTTTTAAACATGCATAGAGTATATAGGCTCCAATACTAGTTAGCTAATATATCTATGTCGGAGACATCCCCTTCACGTTCCCCGTGCGGACGCCTTCCGATGCTTTCGTAGACGTCTTTCGACAGTCTTGTGGACGCCTGCTAACTCATAATTCAGTGGAGTCAAAAGAACGTTGTCAACAAGTACCGATTAAGGAATGTAAAGAGTAAACATCTCGAAGATGTGGTCGTGTGAACCATGAGGACGTCTGGAGCCGCTGGGAGCCAGCCCTCTTCCCGGTGAGCGGAACAACATGCCTGATGATCCCGCAGATAAGTACCTAGTCTTAAGATAAACTCGGTAGAGAATAGTTGAAACCGCGGGACTGGCAGTGGTGGACTGCTAGTTCCAGTATTTTGGTGGTATTGTTTGTATTTTCAATCCTAAGACACTTACCTGTTTAGATAAATCATACCTCATGTTATTTTGTTATTTATGCGACTATTATTTAAGTTATTTTATTGTGTTTACCAATGTGTGGCCTAAATCTAATAGATCCGCCCTGAAACGCCCCTTGCCCCTCGCCAATCCGACATCTATTAGCTAACTAGTATTGGACCCTATAGGTGAAGATAGGTTGTTTTTGTCAGTCAATGTCAAATATAATTATTTCAAACTTATTCATAGAAATTGTCTTGGTTTTGCATGAAACATCTTTATGAGTGGCTTTATGTCTCTCTGATGAGCTCTAGAATAAGGGCAAAAAACGTTCCCAAAAAACAGAATGATAGATTTCATGAAAATGTAATCCATTAGACTGCAAAGATTTCATTAATATTTTTACACACAGTTTTTCTGTTAGTTATAGATGGTTATTTTTTCTGCTGTTTGCAAAATCCTATAAAGAATATGTTTCAATACAATTATAAGCAAACAAACAATAATTCATTTTTAATTTCATGTCATAAATTATTTGGTCATAATTTCTATTTTATCGTTTGCACATTATACAGTGTGTCTCATTTGAAATGAAGACACCCGGATATTTTCGTAATTTTTTGAAATCCAGATTTGAGCTTTGGTACAATTGTAGTCCTATATAAGACTTACATTCCGAGAATACCAACTTAAATTTAAGTAACAAACTGAGACAACGGCTGCCCCCCAAATGGGGCCCATTCCCGATATTTTGCTTCGCGTTGAAGATATCGAAAAAACTTATTAGAAAAAGTTCAAAATCTAAAATACCAAATTTCATTAATGAAATTTGCATAATCAGTTTTCTCAACATTTTCCCACAAAGTCCACACACGGTTACAATTTTGGTTTTCAATTTGATAGGATGCCATGGAAACAGAGAGTATGATTAAAATAAATGTCAATCTGACAAAACTTTGAGTTATAGTGTAAAGTTCCAGTGTACAATCGTAAAATGCGTCTTCGTATAAGGGAAAAAAATCGAAATAATAAGGTTATTTGGTGATGGGGTTCGTACTAGCAGAGAAGTAGCCACCGAATTTAACCGAAGACATCCTTTACGAGTCGATATTACTCATGGAACTGCAGCCACCATAAATGCTCATTTCAATGAAACTGGCAGTGTTATTAAAAGGTCTCAGAATGATCAACCCCGTCGAATACATCCGCATCCTGAAGATAACGTAATCTTAGCCGCAAATCGAGCGAATCCAAGAGCGAGTCTACGAAATTTAGCATCTCGATTAGTAGTATGGGTGGCACTGGCCTTGAAAAGTGAAAGTTAATTACCTCATTAACATTAATGAGGCAATTAAGATAATGACGTAATTAGGGAAATCCGCGGATTTTAATCACCGCGAGATAATTATCTTATCTGGTGGGTGGCCCCGGTGATTAACGTTAATTAGATATACGTGCCTTTCAACATGTGCTGGAATTTTTGAGCGATTAAAAAAATTTAATGACGCAACAAACTGACTGGGATTTTGGAACTTGATTAAGACTTGTTTTCATAATATAAAAAACACACTGTTGTGAGCAAATAGTATTCAGTGTTCAATTCTGACGTTTCCACGTCGATAAGAATAATATTTTAAATAAGTTTGCATATATTTAACAGATTTTACAAGTTTAGAATTATTTTAAAAAAAGTGACACATTTTCGAAAACTTAAGATGACTATAATCGTCAAGTTTTGTGTTTAAAAGTGGTATGGATATCAGCTTTAATATTCGACGTTCACCAAGGCATCTTAATCATATTCCAATAGAGGAGATACCCATTAAACCGCAGTGCAAGTAAAGTTGGTGGTGGCTGCCCCGGCCCCCGGCTCATTTTTTAAATATTACAATATTTTTTCAACACAATTTCTCAACTGGATAATGAAATGCAGCAGGTATTAAAAGCTCAGAGTTAGACATTTTTCATTGTAACTTTTCAAGAAACGTAGTATTCGGTTCTCAATAAGTTTTTAAGAAGTGTAGTAAAATATGTGTTCAAACGATGCATGTTGTGAGTTATGGGATAAGGATGACTTTCCAAGCTACAATCCTTTACAGGATATAGAAACAAAGAATGTTTTGAGGAGTGCGTTTTCGGTAATAGGGAAATCTAAAAAAGCCAAGAAAGCCTTCCGACTTGCAGAACGACAACGACTAAGTAAGCTTGAGGAAAAAGAACAACTTTCAAAAAAAAGAAAATTTGAAAATAGATAGTGTCGCGAAGAACTTAAAGTGATATTAGTGGAGACTGTACAAGTGTTCAGTGTTTAAAAAAACTGTTAAAAAAGTGGTGTGGCTATAGACAGCGGCTTTAAGGTTCACATACCGGAGCGCCACAAATAACTTAAGGTGACTCCATCTAGATTGCACAAGTTTTTCGTGTTAAAAATGACATGGGCATGGGCTTTAACATTCGCACACATACACACAAACATTTTCGGTTTTTACAAAAATTCTACCAGAGGTATCTTAAATCATATTCCAGGAGAAGAGTTGCCAACTAAAACTGGAGTGCAAGTAAAGTAGTTTCTGGCGACGGCCCCCGCAACTTTTAAATTTCTGTACATGTATTAATTTGTGATTCTTTTCACAATCGATTAAACTGGCAGTTATTTCTGCTTTTAAAATTATTTAAAGTGGTATGAATATAGACATCAACTTTAACATTCAGACATTTTCGGTATTAACAAAAATTTTACCAATCATCTTAAAACATATTCATGTACCCGGCTAATTGGTTAATCAAGTTTGGTTTATTAGACAAATAACTTAAGGTGACTCCATAGAGATTGTATAAGTTTTCGTGTTAAAAATGATATGGGTATGGGTTTTAACATTTACACTCACACATTTTCGGTTTTCACAAAAATTCTACTAGAGGCATCTTAAAGAAGAAGAAGATGTACCAACTAAAACCGGAGTGCAAGTAAAGTAGTTTCTGGTACCCCCGACCCATTTTACATTTTAAACCGTTTTTCGCGAGAGTCTCATTAACGATCGAAAAATAGTGGTCATCAAATTTGTAGCTTCATCACAAATTAATATATGTACAAAGAAAATTAAAAGTTATGAGATATTTCACAGGTGTGCTTTGTCAATTTATGATTACTAATGATATAAAAGACTCAAAATAATAGAAAAATGTAAACTAGAAATTTTCACTGAATGAATTAGCACTAAATAACAGTTATCAAAAAATTCTTATTCGCTGTATTGTTTGAACATTGGTAATCTTATTTTAAAATTAAATATGCAGCAAGTTTTTCGTTTTTCTTACTTAAAGGCACTAACATTCCTAAATGATAGGGAATGATATTTTTTCGCGAGAGTCTCATTAACGATCGAAAAATAGTGGTCATCAAATTTGTAGCTTCATCACAAATTAATATATGTACAAAGAAAATTAAAAGTTACGAGATATTTCACAGGTGTGCTTTGTCAATTTATGATTACTAATGATATAAAAGACTCAAAATAATAGAAAAATGTAAACTAGAAATTTTCACTGAATGAATTAGCACTAAATAACAGTTATCAGAAAATTCTTATTCGCTGTATTGTTTGAACATTGGTAATCTTATTTTAAAATTAAATATGCAGCAAGTTTTTCGTTTTTCTTACTTAAAGGCACTAACATTCCTAAATGATAGGGAATGATATTGTTTAAAAAGGGTGCCTGCGAAACTTTTCGGCGATAAGTTTATTTTAAAACTTTTTAGAAACAAAAATAACCAATATAAAAATGTTAGCTATATCTATACAGACTTGTTATTTAATTTTAATAATCTTATTTGTAAATCTATACGTAAGGCTTATATCACACGTGTTGGAAACAAACCAGTTCTATATATAACAATGTATGTATGTTTGCAATTATGTATTTTTAAGAAATAAAAATGATCTATAAATTTACCTGTGTGTTTATTATATTATAGCAAATAAGAGAAAAATGGCCACTTTGACGTTAAACACTAAGTTGTGCAAAATAATGTTATGTATTCAAACGCCTACAATAAAAAAGTGTCGTGTTGTACAGCGTACGAGAAAAAGTAAAACATATTTAAGAGCGACCGATAGAAGTAGAACTACACCAGAGTTTAAAATGAGGCTATAGAAATACTGCAAAAACTTGGAAGAATTGAAAAACTCATACATCTTTATGAGGATATACAGAGCATGTTCTTCAGCTTCTCAAATAAAATGTACATTGGGGATTAGTGGGTGTATGGAAAAAATATTTCAATACTATGGCTTGTTAAAAACATTGAGGATCTCAGGTGTCCCGACTATAAGCTTTTAAGAAGTAGATTTTTCAAAGGTTAGCTGTATGTCACACATTGAAATAATGTATATGTGCAAATATGTATTCGCTAAAAATAAAAAATATTTAAAAAACATGTGTTTATTATATATATATTATAGCAAATGAGAAAAAATAGGACCTGCACTGTAGGGTTAAACGCCAAACTCTATTTAGAATATATTAATATTTTATTACATTTAAATGCATAAGACGCGACACAACTTTAAACAAGCTATTTTGTAAAATAAAATAAAAACACATGGGGGCTGCAATGTTCCTCCCAGCTAATAACTTAGTAAGTAAAATAATGAAACCACAAAATATCAAAAACACAGCAGGTGAAAAAAATTAAAATTGAAAAAAGTGACTTCCACTATTTTTTAAACACTAGCGTATTATTATCAACTTGCATCTCAGATATAGTTTCTTAAAATTACAAGTCACATAAAGCAAGAATTCTTTATAATTGTTATTTAGTGCCTTTAAGTAATAAATTATCTTGGTTACATCCTCATATTTTGGCCCAAAGAATCTACCCCTGCAAAACTTGCATTGCTAGGTCGTTTTTTGTTACTTTTAAGAAAACCGTTAAAAGTAAAATGTATAAACTCTATTTATAATATATTAATATTTTATTACATTTAAATGCATAAGACGCGACACAACTTTAAACAAGCTATTTTGTAAAATAAATAAAAACACATGGGGGCTGCAATGTTCCTCCCAGCTAATAACTTAGTAAGTAAAATAATGAAACCACAAAATATCAAAAACACAGCAGGTGAAAAAAATTAAAATTGAAAAAAAGTGACTTCCACTATTTTTTAAACACTAGCGTATTATTATCAACTTGCATCTCAGATATAGTTTCTTAAAATTACAAGTCACATAAAGCAAGAATTCTTTATAATTGTTATTTAGTGCCTTTAAGTAATAAATTAACAGATAATAATAAAAAAATGCGGTTCACTGTAACTATTTTTACCAAATATAAAAAATACACTCAACGTTATGCGTACCATTTGCGTACGAAAATAGATATTTGTTAAAATAGGGTCATCACTATTGCAAAAATAACAAAAAACAACATTATTTAAATAAGTAATATCCCGTACCTCATTTTCAGTTCACAACACAGTATATCCTCAGAACGATTGCTGCAGATGCCTAATTGGCAACTTTTTTTTCTTACAAATAACAATGATCAAAATTAAGTCCACATGGCCATTCCCTGATGGAGAAGGTCTGGCTTAATGTATTTTGAAATACCATCGAAACCCAACTGTAATAAAATATTAATATATTTTAGATAAAGCTTGGTGCAGGTAAATTACAGGGGGTAACAATGTGAAAGATTTCTATTCATTAAATTCTTATTATTTAAAATACCACTAATATACGAAAGCTTTTAAATAACCATATTATGTTAATGTAAAATGTCGAGACGGACTTTACAGGGGTAACAATGTGAAAGATTTCTATTCATCAAATTCTTATTATTTAAAATACCACTAATATACGAAAGCTTTTAAATAACCATATTATGTTAATGTAAAATGTCGAGACGGACTATAAGACAGACATCTCTTAATCTATATATCAATATGAAAGACTTTTTGAAAGTCCCAGTTTGTGATTTGATTAAAAAAATCTCGGAATTTAAACGAGATACGAAACAACAATTATTTCACGGAATACTTTTTTCGCTAGAAATTTTCGTGTTTAAAAAAAATCGAATGGCTTCAACACTTATTACACCCCGTTTTTAATGATAACAGAAAATATGCTAAAATTTATTCCTAAAAAAGGACACATAGTTTTAAAACATTCCTAAATGATATAAGGCAGTGATCTCGTTGAAAAGGGTGCCTGCGAAACTTTCGACGATGGGTATATTTTAAACCTTTTTAGAAACAAAATAACCAACATAAAAATGTTAGTTAGCTACATCTATGCAGACTTTGGCATGTCTTTAATTTATTTCTTCTAAAACTAAATAACAGCAAACTGCAAGATTTCTAATTCACTCAGCCAATGAAAAAAATGTTTCCATAATTTTTGAACGCCTCTATTAGTAATAATTATTTTTTTAAAAAGAAACTGCCAACTCAACCGAAATTTTATGTCGATGATGAAAAGTAACAAATTAAAAGTTGCGAGATATTGCTTATTTCATAGTTAAGACTAAACCAGCGCTGTTACCAAGTTCGTGTTGTACAACAATTATTTTAAGTGTAAAGCCGTTGAAATAAAAAAATTATCAAAGAAATATTCTTATTCGCAGTTTACAAGACAAAAAAACACAGATTGAATATGTACAAAATTAAAAGTTAAAATGACGAGCTATTACTTAGTTATGACGATACCAACAATAGGATTACTTTATCATAACTCGATACAGAGAAAAATTGTTTTATAATTAAAAATTCAAGTTTTTTCGTTTTCTTACAAATAACAATGATCAAAAATTAAAACCACGCGGACCAGGCAGGGACAGGCCTCGGTACGATTTATTGACTTCTCAATATTTCTTTGTTAATAAAAAATATTATTATTTGCAATAGAATTTTTTCACTAAGAAAACGTTTTACATTCGAAAGAAAAGAAATGTTGGATTAAACATTGCTACATCACTGAATGTAAAAATAAAATATTATTAAGCTCTAGTCCTTTCTTTTTTATTTTTAAAAAACAATCAGCTATATTTACGGGCAGTGAAAATTAATGGTTTTCTATAAAATAATAGCAAGATGCAGGTTTTCTAATTCGTTTATTCACTCAATGAAAAATTTCTCTGAGTTTAAATTTTCCATTATTTTTGAAACGTTAATATCAGAAATAATTATTTGTTCATCAAATCTTTGAACAAATACTTCTACTTTAAAACAAAAACCTTGATCTTAATCGTAAGCGAAACTTTAAGAGGTTTTATATATATAAAAATGTAAAAGTACAATTGTGTATTCACTAGAAATAAAGAAAATATTTATAAAAATACATGTGTTTATTTTATTATAATAATAATACAACATTCAGAATGTTTGTGAAGAAATGATTACCTACTGTTGATATGGGAACTCAAAAATAATAGAATCAATTTAAGTTCAGAGTTAGAAATTTTTATTGAATGAATTAGAAAATCTGCATCAACTATTTACTCGTGATGTAGAAAAATGTTAAAAAATATCTATTTTGTGCACGATTGGTACACACAATGTATAACGTATTTTTATATTTCGATGTTTGCAGATAACTTTTCATACACCACAGCTGGTACTGTGAACCACATTTTATTGTCTGTTAATTTTCTTACCTAAAGGCACTAAATAACAGTTATCAAAAATGTATTTTATTAAGCTTTTAGTTCTCTCCTCTTCATTTTGTCTGTTGATGAAACGTAGATAGAAATTTTTCCTATCAAATTAAAAAAAATCTTGAAAATAAAATGAGATATGAGAAGATCATCTCTATGACTCCGTTAAGATTTCGGACATTTTGACGCCAAATATTAGGATAGGTTAGGTTAGGCGCGCGCCTAACCTAACCTATCCTAATATTTGGCGTCAAAATGTCCGAAATCTTAACGGAGTCATAGAGATGATCTTCTCATATCTCATTTTATTTTCAAGATTTTTTTTAATTTGATAGGAAAAATTTCTATCTACGTTTCATCAACAGACAAAATGAAGAGGAGAGAACTAAAAGCTTAATAAAATACATTTTTGATAACTGTTATTTAGTGCCTTTAGGTAAGAAAATTAACAGACAATAAAATGTGGTTCACAGTACCAGCTGTGGTGTATGAAAAGTTATCTGCAAACATCGAAATATAAAAATACGTTATACATTGTGTGTACCAATCGTGCACAAAATAGATATTTTTTAACATTTTTCTACATCACGAGTAAATAGTTGATGCAGATTTTCTAATTCATTCAATAAAAATTTCTAACTCTGAACTTAAATTGATTCTATTATTTTTGAGTTCCCATATCAACAGTAGGTAATCATTTCTTCACAAACATTCTGAATGTTGTATTATTATTATAATAAAATAAACACATGTATTTTTATAAATATTTTCTTTATTTCTAGTGAATACACAATTGTACTTTTACATTTTTATATATATAAAACCTCTTAAAGTTTCGCTTACGATTAAGATCAAGGTTTTTGTTTTAAAGTAGAAGTATTTGTTCAAAGATTTGATGAACAAATAATTATTTCTGATATTAACGTTTCAAAAATAATGGAAAATTTAAACTCAGAGAAATTTTTCATTGAGTGAATAAACGAATTAGAAAACCTGCATCTTGCTATTATTTTATAGAAAACCATTAATTTTCACTGCCCGTAAATATAGCTGATTGTTTTTTAAAAATAAAAAAGAAAGGACTAGAGCTTAATAATATTTTATTTTTACATTCAGTGATGTAGCAATGTTTAATCCAACATTTCTTTTCTTTCGAATGTAAAACGTTTTCTTAGTGAAAAAATTCTATTGCAAATAATAATATTTTTTATTAACAAAGAAATATTGAGAAGTCAATAAATCGTACCGAGGCCTGTCCCTGCCTGGTCCGCGTGGTTTTAATTTTTGATCATTGTTATTTGTAAGAAAACGAAAAAACTTGAATTTTTAATTATAAAACAATTTTTCTCTGTATCGAGTTATGATAAAGTAATCCTATTGTTGGTATCGTCATAACTAAGTAATAGCTCGTCATTTTAACTTTTAATTTTGTACATATTCAATCTGTGTTTTTTTGTCTTGTAAACTGCGAATAAGAATATTTCTTTGATAATTTTTTTATTTCAACGGCTTTACACTTAAAATAATTGTTGTACAACACGAACTTGGTAACAGCGCTGGTTTAGTCTTAACTATGAAATAAGCAATATCTCGCAACTTTTAATTTGTTACTTTTCATCATCGACATAAAATTTCGGTTGAGTTGGCAGTTTCTTTTTAAAAAAATAATTATTACTAATAGAGGCGTTCAAAAATTATGGAAACATTTTTTTCATTGGCTGAGTGAATTAGAAATCTTGCAGTTTGCTGTTATTTAGTTTTAGAAGAAATAAATTAAAGACATGCCAAAGTCTGCATAGATGTAGCTAACTAACATTTTTATGTTGGTTATTTTGTTTCTAAAAAGGTTTAAAATATACCCATCGTCGAAAGTTTCGCAGGCACCCTTTTCAACGAGATCACTGCCTTATATCATTTAGGAATGTTTTAAAACTATGTGTCCTTTTTTAGGAATAAATTTTAGCATATTTTCTGTTATCATTAAAAACGGGGTGTAATAAGTGTTGAAGCCATTCGATTTTTTTTAAACACGAAAATTTCTAGCGAAAAAAGTATTCCGTGAAATAATTGTTGTTTCGTATCTCGTTTAAATTCCGAGATTTTTTTAATCAAATCACAAACTGGGACTTTCAAAAAGTCTTTCATATTGATATATAGATTAAGAGATGTCTGTCTTATAGTCCGTCTCGACATTTTACATTAACATAATATGGTTATTTAAAAGCTTTCGTATATTAGTGGTATTTTAAATAATAAGAATTTGATGAATAGAAATCTTTCACATTGTTACCCCTGTAAAGTCCGTCTCGACATTTTACATTAACATAATATGGTTATTTAAAAGCTTTCGTATATTAGTGGTATTTTAAATAATAAGAATTTAATGAATAGAAATCTTTCACATTGTTACCCCCTGTAATTTACCTGCACCAAGCTTTATCTAAAATATATTAATATTTTATTACAGTTGGGTTTCGATGGTATTTCAAAATACATTAAGCCAGACCTTCTCCATCAGGGAATGGCCATGTGGACTTAATTTTGATCATTGTTATTTGTAAGAAAAAAAAGTTGCCAATTAGGCATCTGCAGCAATCGTTCTGAGGATATACTGTGTTGTGAACTGAAAATGAGGTACGGGATATTACTTATTTAAATAATGTTGTTTTTTGTTATTTTTGCAATAGTGATGACCCTATTTTAACAAATATCTATTTTCGTACGCAAATGGTACGCATAACGTTGAGTGTATTTTTTATATTTGGTAAAAATAGTTACAGTGAACCGCATTTTTTTATTATTATCTGTTAATTTATTACTTAAAGGCACTAAATAACAATTATAAAGAATTCTTGCTTTATGTGACTTGTAATTTTAAGAAACTATATCTGAGATGCAAGTTGATAATAATACGCTAGTGTTTAAAAAATAGTGGAAGTCACTTTTTTTCAATTTTAATTTTTTTCACCTGCTGTGTTTTTGATATTTTGTGGTTTCATTATTTTACTTACTAAGTTATTAGCTGGGAGGAACATTGCAGCCCCCATGTGTTTTTATTTATTTTACAAAATAGCTTGTTTAAAGTTGTGTCGCGTCTTATGCATTTAAATGTAATAAAATATTAATATATTATAAATAGAGTTTATACATTTTACTTTTAACGGTTTTCTTAAAAGTAACAAAAAACGACCTAGCAATGCAAGTTTTGCAGGGGTAGATTCTTTGGGCCAAAATATGAGGATGTAACCAAGATAATTTATTACTTAAAGGCACTAAATAACAATTATAAAGAATTCTTGCTTTATGTGACTTGTAATTTTAAGAAACTATATCTGAGATGCAAGTTGATAATAATACGCTAGTGTTTAAAAAATAGTGGAAGTCACTTTTTTCAATTTTAATTTTTTCACCTGCTGTGTTTTTGATATTTTGTGGTTTCATTATTTTACTTACTAAGTTATTAGCTGGGAGGAACATTGCAGCCCCCATGTGTTTTTATTTTATTTTACAAAATAGCTTGTTTAAAGTTGTGTCGCGTCTTATGCATTTAAATGTAATAAAATATTAATATATTCTAAATAGAGTTTGGCGTTTAACCCTACAGTGCAGGTCCTATTTTTTCTCATTTGCTATAATATATATATAATAAACACATGTTTTTTAAATATTTTTTATTTTTAGCGAATACATATTTGCACATATACATTATTTCAATGTGTGACATACAGCTAACCTTTGAAAAATCTACTTCTTAAAAGCTTATAGTCGGGACACCTGAGATCCTCAATGTTTTTAACAAGCCATAGTATTGAAATATTTTTTCCATACACCCACTAATCCCCAATGTACATTTTATTTGAGAAGCTGAAGAACATGCTCTGTATATCCTCATAAAGATGTATGAGTTTTTCAATTCTTCCAAGTTTTTGCAGTATTTCTATAGCCTCATTTTAAACTCTGGTGTAGTTCTACTTCTATCGGTCGCTCTTAAATATGTTTTACTTTTTCTCGTACGCTGTACAACACGACACTTTTTTATTGTAGGCGTTTGAATACATAACATTATTTTGCACAACTTAGTGTTTAACGTCAAAGTGGCCATTTTTCTCTTATTTGCTATAATATAATAAACACACAGGTAAATTTATAGATCATTTTTATTTCTTAAAAATACATAATTGCAAACATACATACATTGTTATATATAGAACTGGTTTGTTTCCAACACGTGTGATATAAGCCTTACGTATAGATTTACAAATAAGATTATTAAAATTAAATAACAAGTCTGTATAGATATAGCTAACATTTTTATATTGGTTATTTTTGTTTCTAAAAAGTTTTAAAATAAACTTATCGCCGAAAAGTTTCGCAGGCACCCTTTTTAAACAATATCATTCCCTATCATTTAGGAATGTTAGTGCCTTTAAGTAAGAATAGGAATGTTAGTGCCTTTAAGTAAGAAAAACGAAAAACTTGCTGCATATTTAATTTTAAAATAAGATTACCAATGTTCAAACAATACAGCGAATAAGAATTTTCTGATAACTGTTATTTAGTGCTAATTCATTCAGTGAAAATTTCTAGTTTACATTTTTCTATTATTTTGAGTCTTTTATATCATTAGTAATCATAAATTGACAAAGCACACCTGTGAAATATCTCGTAACTTTTAATTTTCTTTGTACATATATTAATTTGTGATGAAGCTACAAATTTGATAACCACTATTTTTCGATCGTTAATGAGACTCTCGCGAAAAAATATCATTCCCTATCATTTAGGAATGTTAGTGCCTTTAAGTAAGAAAAACGAAAAACTTGCTGCATATTTAATTTTAAAATAAGATTACCAATGTTCAAACAATACAGCGAATAAGAATTTTTTGATAACTGTTATTTAGTGCTAATTCATTCAGTGAAAATTTCTAGTTTACATTTTTCTATTATTTTGAGTCTTTTATATCATTAGTAATCATAAATTGACAAAGCACACCTGTGAAATATCTCGTAACTTTTAATTTTCTTTGTACATATATTAATTTGTGATGAAGCTACAAATTTGATGACCACTATTTTTCGATCGTTAATGAGACTCTCGCGAAAAACGGTTTAAAATGTAAAATGGGTCGGGGGTACCAGAAACTACTTTACTTGCACTCCGGTTTTAGTTGGTACATCTTCTTCTTCTTTAAGATGCCTCTAGTAGAATTTTTGTGAAAACCGAAAATGTGTGAGTGTAAATGTTAAAACCCATACCCATATCATTTTTAACACGAAAACTTATACAATCTCTATGGAGTCACCTTAAGTTATTTGTCTAATAAACCAAACTTGATTAACCAATTAGCCGGGTACATGAATATGTTTTAAGATGATTGGTAAAATTTTTGTTAATACCGAAAATGTCTGAATGTTAAAGTTGATGTCTATATTCATACCACTTTAAATAATTTTAAAAGCAGAAATAACTGCCAGTTTAATCGATTGTGAAAAGAATCACAAATTAATACATGTACAGAAATTTAAAAGTTGCGGGGGCCGTCGCCAGAAACTACTTTACTTGCACTCCAGTTTTAGTTGGCAACTCTTCTCCTGGAATATGATTTAAGATACCTCTGGTAGAATTTTTGTAAAAACCGAAAATGTTTGTGTGTATGTGTGCGAATGTTAAAGCCCATGCCCATGTCATTTTTAACACGAAAAACTTGTGCAATCTAGATGGAGTCACCTTAAGTTATTTGTGGCGCTCCGGTATGTGAACCTTAAAGCCGCTGTCTATAGCCACACCACTTTTTTAACAGTTTTTTTAAACACTGAACACTTGTACAGTCTCCACTAATATCACTTTAAGTTCTTCGCGACACTATCTATTTTCAAATTTTCTTTTTTTGAAAGTTGTTCTTTTTCCTCAAGCTTACTTAGTCGTTGTCGTTCTGCAAGTTGGAAGGCTTTCTTGGCTTTTTTAGATTTCCCTATTACCGAAAACGCACTCCTCAAAACATTCTTTGTTTCTATATCCTGTAAAGGATTGTAGCTTGGAAAGTCATCCTTATCCCATAACTCACAACATGCATCGTTTGAACACATATTTTACTACACTTCTTAAAAACTTATTGAGAACCGAATACTACGTTTCTTGAAAAGTTAATTCATTCAATGAAAAATGTCTAACTCTGAGCTTTTAATACCTGCTGCATTTCATTATCCAGTTGAGAAATTGTGTTGAAAAAATATTGTAATATTTAAAAAATGAGCCGGGGGCCGGGGCAGCCACCAACAACTTTACTTGCACTGCGGTTTAATGGGTATCTCTTCTCTTGGAATATGATTAAGATGCCTTGGTGAACGTCGAATATTAAAGCTGATATCCATACCACTTTTAAACACAAAACTTGACGATTATAGTCATCTTAAGTTTTCGAAAATGTGTCACTTTTTTTAAAATAATTCTAAACTTGTAAAATCTGTTAAATATATGCAAACTTATTTAAAATATTATTCTTATCGACGTGGAAACGTCAGAATTGAACACTGAATACTATTTGCTCACAACAGTGTGTTTTTTATATTATGAAAACAAGTCTTAATCAAGTTCCAAAATCCCAGTCAGTTTGTTGCGTCATTAAATTTTTTTAATCGCTCAAAAATTCCAGCACATGTTGAAAGGCACGTATATCTAATTAACGTTAATCACCGGGGCCACCCACCAGATAAGATAATTATCTCGCGGTGATTAAAATCCGCGGATTTCCCTAATTACGTCATTATCTTAATTGCCTCATTAATGTTAATGAGGTAATTAACTTTCACTTTTCAAGGCCAGTGCCACCCATACTACTCCGGAAGGACAAGGAACATTTGCTGCTGCAATTGAAAATAACTTGCAAAAAGGAAGCAAATGTCCCTTGCCCTTTTCGGATACCACCTAGTAACTGTCAACGGACGACCTTGACCTACCTCAAAAGAAACATTGTTCCACTGTTCAAAATTACTCTTAAATACAATAAATGTTAGGCATCTCATTTTTTTCGACTTTTCCAATGCCCACTGACAGCCTATGCCTGTACCTAGCAAAAAATGACGTTGTACCATGAGACACCAACCCTTCAGGGTATTTAGGTACTGTTTTATTGTGAAAAAGCAATTTTTTTGCAGTGCGTTCTGAAAAACACTTACAACATTGTGAACAAGGGATCCGAATCGGCCAAAATCGAGGAGTGTTTTCACTGAAAATTATTGTACCCTGAAAAAATTTAGTACATTTAGTATATGTTTAATGATGTACTACAATATGACAAAATTGATTATATAATTAGTTAAAAAAAACATTTCTTATTACTTCGTAGGTTATGGCTTGCTTAATATATTAATACCCAAAAATAAACTTCATTTTTGTATGTTCTCTTAGCAAAAAATCAAGGGGA